>OY757917.1:43916656-43921656 GCA_963585895.1 Sepioteuthis lessoniana | reverse complement strand
AGTAGCTTTTCAGATTTCGTCATTAACCTTTGTTGACGAATATCGTACTATTCGAATTAATTCTCCCGCATTGCACTCAATAAAAGACAACATTGAAAAGAGCAGAAAAACGCAATGAAGATATAAAGGCAAAAAGAGAATAAAGAAGATTTTATAAGTACCTGAACATTGAAGCTTGAAGAAAATTACTCATTCCTAAAGATGGAATTAATTCCTGAAAGTAATAAGACCCTGTAAAATTTCCTTGTATGGAATCAATATTCGTATACAATAAATTGTTGGTAGTTTTTATTTAAATTGCGGGGCGGGGTTGTACTCAAAACAATGTTTGTATTTGCCCAACGCATAGGAAATGCGGCACAAGGTCATTTTCTAAGCGGAGTGTATTGGTTTGAATACAAAGTTTTTCCATCAAGACCCGTTACTGTAAGTTAGCGACCATTGTCGAGGGTGACCCGAAGGCTCCCTTTTCGATAGCTACTACACCAAGGTGTAGGGGAGGGCGCTACTCCATTCCCAGGATTGCTCCACTTTACCCTTGAACCGTACCTTATAATGCTGAGTGTTAAGCAAGGTGGTATCAAGTTCCATTTTTAAAGTCTTTGGTATGACTCGACCTGGGATTGAACCCAGGTCTCCCGGGCCATTGGCGAACACTCTAACCGCTGGGCCACTGCTCTACTATTTACCCTTAGCTGGAGAAAGAATGGTTGGATGCATAACTTTCGCAAAGATTTAAGCGCAATATGAAATGCAAACAGCTACGTCCAGGATTTGAACTCGTGGCGCCGTGTACACTTCCTTCGACGATAATCATTATGCCACCCGTCTTCAAAGAGAAAAAAAGAAACAAAGCTTCAATGGTGATGTAAACAAGAAATTTAAGAGCTAAAACCATATTTACCAGTTGAATATTGAGTGCGCATGCGCTCGCGCGCGCGCACACACACACACAGCCTGACAGACAGACAGACAGATAGAAAGATAAACAGTCAAAGAGAAGAGAAAGAGTGTATTGATTAGAGTGTGAAAGATGTGATTACCACCCTGTGAATAGCCCAGTAGAGTACACCTTCATTGCCATTACTCCCAGGTTCACATGACCCGAGTCAGTAGTAGCTGATTGGATCCCATCCATGAGTCAAAAAGAACTGTTTGACCATTTTGTTGAGTGCAAACAAATAAATAATGTTTAATTGAATTGTTAGAGTTCTATAGAAATACTTAAAAAACTATTTAACAATGTGCCAGCAATAGCAATACTTTATTAAGTACAAATAAATTAGCTCTAACGCATTTAAAAATAAAATCGCCAACAAACACTTGACTTAGAAATCATGTATATGTATGTATAACCATTTAACTGTGTGCAAATGAACGACTGATTTTAAATTAAATTGATAGTGATACATAGCAATCCTTGAGACCATTCAACTGTGTGCAGACAATTCATTAATACTAAACAGAATTATTCCAGTTAGATAGAAATACTCAAAACCATTTAACAAATGAGTTTTGGTTTGTTAAAAAGGTTACCAATGAATTATTCAGGTGCAAATAATATATATATATATATATATATATGTGTGTGTGTGTGTGTGTGTGTAAACAGGATTTGGCGTTAAATAACCAAAGAGAGTTAATGTGACATAAAACCCAACCAATCAAAACCCAACCATCCAGAGAATATATATATATATAACCTAAAATATCCAAAAGATGTATTCTTATAGTTTTATGAGCGTTATACAATCATCAGACAGGAAATCGGATATTTTCGGTTTTATGCCAATTCTACTATTCCTACCTATTCTGCTATATCAACATCGAACACTTTTTATGCAGTTTCTCATTTGCATTCTAACTACTTTTATTATATATATATATATATATATAAGAAAAGGAATTCGATACAGAAAATTAAATTGACATTTTTTCTATTATGATGGCTTCACCAAAATATTTTCTGAAGCTAAAGCCATCTCGATCGTCCTATATATCAATTTAATTTTCCGTAATGTTTTTTTTTTCTCTTACCGTCAGTTTTTTTTCAAACCTTAACTATATATATATATATATATATGTGTGTGTGTGTGTGTGTGTGTGTGTGTGTGTGTGTGTGTGTGTGTGTGTGTGGTTTGTTTTGGGTTTCTTTTCTTTTTCCTTTTTTTTTAAACCTTTGTGGGTTTATGTCAGACATGTCCTGGTTGAATAACAGCAGTTATACTATTTAACGAATCGCTTGGGTAGCCATTTTGGCTGGGGCTGCAGTATACACCGACTGCATCTCTGCAGAGGGATAAGACCACTCACACACCCCAACAAGTGTCCTGGATATGATATTAAACAATCTGATGATGGTACTCCAACCTTGGAGATTTGGGGGATGTGGAGTACCTTTTCATCACCATTGCCCACAATGCAATTTTTGCCTCGAAGTCATGGAAGCGTTCCCCTTGCCAAATAAGCCGAGTAAAGTTGATATCGGAGGTTATTCATAATCACTAAAGGATAAAGAAACAGAAATTTCCGAATCTAAACATGGAAACATTGGAAAAAAATAATTTTTATTAGAGATTTTTTTCCCATTAATTCTTCTGGCGAATGTTACAATGATTTATGACAATTAAATTATTTTTTATATTGGTCTTCACAGAATTTTTTTCCCTAGCAAAGTGTTTTTTGTCAAGTAAAGCGAACCTACTTATGTTTTATCCTAATGCCATTTTACATACAACAATCCAGCTTATTCCTCACCCTCTTTGCCTGTCGACAAATTAGATCATTTTCAAATTAAGTCTAATGTAGTAATTTACGAAGCTCTTTGCTTCGATCTGGCACAAGGCCGAATGAATGGGGCACCCAATGAAACCCGAACTCACTCGTGAGGTTGCTAATCTAGCTTACACCACCAGAGGTACCATGAAGTCTAATGTAGATGCAGTTCGCTTTGGCCAAAATTTCTGCAGTTTAATATGATTTTAAAAATAAATTTCCAGCATCTTTGTTGCGAGTTTGATTTTTTATGGGGGGGTATAGAAGAGAAAATCAATCACACAGATGTATAGAAATATAATCAGCTTCTTTTCTTTTCTTTTTACAAACTGGGTGAGAAAAAGAGGGTGGAATATGCACACGGGAGCCGAGGTGCGAATGTTCGGTAAAAACTTTTCTCCTTTCTGCTTTTCGGGTCGAAATTTTCCTGGTTATATTAAATTGCGGACGTCCACGCAAATTCTCGTGGTCACATCTCCTCCAACCTGCTGCTTACACGTTACACGTGGATACGCCTCTCCCTAGTATGCCACCCACGCAATTCACGCGGCGTTTCCGCCAAGAACACCTGCGTACTGTTTACTTTAGGTACCAGGTGCATATCCTTTTATTTTTGTTCCCAGTGTCTGACTTTCGCCGCTGCATCGACATGTCAAAAGTGTCTACAAGTTAATATCCAACTGTTGTATCACGTTTTTCATTTTATAGTGCTAACACACACACACACACACATTTATGCTTCCTCCACACATCTTTTTGTGCTTCCCTGCTCTGATTCTATCTCTTTTCCCACTCGCTAATTCATTAGATCTTTTCTTTTTCATTTTTATTTTTTAATTTCTAATTTTTAAGCTTTAAAACAAACTTGTTTTTATTTCTTTCCCTTCTCTCATTCTGGAGGTGTCCTCGTGGTGTAATGGTTAAAGCGTTGGTTTGCGGAATTCTACGTAAGCGAGTTCGAACTCCAGTTTCGCTATTACATTTACTTTCGGACAAATACCCATGGGAAAGGTATGAACCCCCTTATCCTCCCAGCTATGGGTTAGATAGTACCACTACTGTTCCTCTAGAAGTCTGGCTTTGGCATTAAATAGCCTACAAAGGTTGTTATGCTTGTAAATGAAGAAACCTGAACCTGATCTCCTTATTCTCAGCTCTGAAAGTGAACGTAAAAACGCGACTGGAGTTCGAACCCGCTTGCAACTATTCTGCTGTCTATCGCTTTAACTCTATCACTTTAACCATTACACCGCGATCAACTCGTGTCTTAAAGACGTAGAAAATTTAATGCATTTAATTTTCTATTTGGTTCACCATTTCTCTGCATAGTCCAAACTCAGTCTCTGGGAATCGTTTCAAGAGGCATGCCAATTCTTGCAGTCTACTAGTTTGGTACATTCACATATTATGTGATTAAGTGTTTCAACTCAATTACCAAGTATTGAACACTTGCATTTTCTTGATGGTTCTTACCACCAACGTTAGCTGGTCGTATTTCACTCGTGTCTGAGGGACTTCAAGACTCGTCAGGTCTTCTGGATTCTTCTGAGTATTCGAGCAGATCTTAACATTACTGTAGTCTGGATAGTCTCGATTCATCCTCCGATTTCCAACTTTTCCAGCTGTCTTTTCGAATCTTTGGTATTTGTCCTTTTTTTTTTTTTTTTTTTTTTTTAATTTCTTTGAATTTCACATTCTGGTTCGCTGAGACGGCAAAATTCCCTATACGGTGAGTTATCTTTTTTGTTGTTGTTGTTAATCATCATAAGGTCTGATCTCCTAGCCGGGTTCAAATGATCCGTACGAGTTTTTCACACCAGATCTAACTAAGGGTTTTTCACAGGGGTCTAAATGACAGTAAGTCTCTTTAAATCTGCATGACTTCTTAGCATGCTCAAACTGAGATTTGAATGGTTTCGATTCTTCATCTGATGTTTAGATTATCATTTAACTCCTTTGAGAGTTTTCACACCAGAGCTAGTTGATGGTTTCTCACTTGAGACTGAATGACAGCAAGGCTCTTTAAGTCTCCAGGACTCTTCTCAGTATTCTGGCTGATCTCAACAATGCTGTAGTTTAGATGGTCTTCACTCGTCCTCTTATTTTCAAGTCATCCAGTCTCTGTACCAATCCTTTGGTGACTTACTGAGCGCTCTGATTACAGTTGGTATCACCGTCATTTTCATGTTCCATAGTTTTTCGGTTATCTAGCAAGGTCGAGGTAC
>OY757917.1:43856656-43911656 GCA_963585895.1 Sepioteuthis lessoniana | reverse complement strand
GAGAGAGAGAGAGAGAGAGAGAGAGAGAATTCCTTGACCTAAACGTAAGAGTGCTCAATACACTAAGCAGAGCAAAATATAAACGCTTACAGAGTTAGAAAAAATCTACCAAGGTTTCACTTAAACGGATCATCATGGATAATTATATATATATATATATATATATATATATTAGTCCGGACATCTTCCCCTCTTTCTCTTATCCTCCCTCTCTGTCTCTCCATCTCTTTTCCACTCTCTATCTCTGCCTCTCGCTGTGCCGATTTCCAACGATGATGACCAGTACACCATGGGCACCTCCATATAATATTATTCATTATATATATATATATATATGTGTGTGTGTGTGTGTGTGTGTGTAAAATTCATTCATACAGAAAACGCTTCATTTTCCAATGGCTCTTCGCAATAATAAAATGTCTGCATCGCGAAATAATGAGAAAGATGTCCATTTGCTTTTCAAATGATTGTTGTCGTTGAAATTTACGAATTGGTTTCATTGGCTGTAGCTGTACTCTGCTCTCTACAACATGTCCCAAATCTACTTAAACCCAATCCCTTGGGATAAACGCGATGAATTACAATCAACAAACTGATTATACTTCACCTTTCTCATCGGTAAATTGTACTTCCTTGTAAATCGAATTTCTAAAGACCAGTGACGAATGAGCCTTGTGAGGAAAACTAATAGTCTTCTTGGTCAGTGGGCGTTCATTAGAATATGTATTTGGCCTGTAACTGCTCATCGTTGCATGAACGAATCAAATGCGGCCTGCAACAAAACCAGTATCTCATTTTGTGCACTTGTCAATAGAAGATGGTACGGAATCGAGAACGGCGTCCTGTCTCGGTCGGCTGGATCTAATTAAATATGTCTCTCCATTTTGTTAAACTATAAACAACATATCACTTCCCCGTTACTCGGCTTGGTCACTTTGTCCGAAAGATTTCACCAAATCAGATTACAACTGGACATTACGATGCTGATGGCTCCAGTGCAGTGTAAGTGACCAATCATTAATCCATATGACTGATTACGGATCCTGTTCACTCTTAAAGAAAAATGACAATGTTCAAATCTTTCTTGATCCTTTTTGAATTGTAATGTCAATCTCTCTCTCTCTCTCTCTCTCTCTCTCTCTCTCTTATTTTCTTTCAGTACACCGACTTTCATGCATTTTCGCTAACTGAGAATTTCGATCAGTTTGAAACCATTTCGGTTTCATGTAAGTAATTGTTAGACAACTTTTTTCGCCTTCATTCGGTGTCAAGAGAAGTGCCAAAACATTCCTAAAACCCCAAAAGACTGAGAATTATCTCGTAATCTGGTTTGGTCGTAACAAGTAACAAGTCTTGAACAGGGATAGCCTGACAGAGCCCAACCCTGTCCATGGCTGGTTTGTTTTATTAAATTCTGTTTAAACTGACATACGGACCTTAGATTTGCCTGTTGTCGTTACTAAGTGACCACCCACATATATACTAAACAGGTGAATCATTGCTTAACTTCTATGATCTGGCTGGAAACAATGCTCTCTTTGTTTCCAATCATCTAAATTAACAGGAAGAGGATTGATTGATTCAAACGACATGTCAACTCGTCCGGGGTTATTTTATGCCAAGAGGTTAGGGAATCACATATAGTGTATGTTTATATGTACATCCTTTTGTTGTTGTTTGAGAATTTGGTGGGGAGGTAATATTTTAACGACACGTTAAAAATCTCTGTGAACGTAATAGCGCGACTGGAGTTCGAACTCACAAACTACGTTTCTTCACAAACTACGTATCTCGGTGGTGTAACTACGTTACACCACCGAGATACCCCCCGTTTAAGCTTATGATTTTTCATATAATGCTGTTTCTCACAAAAAGGGGAAAACTATCATCCATGTCAACATTTTGAAACAGGTTTCTCGTAATGTTTGCATTTATTAAACGTTTTCTAATGGGAGTCAATTTTACGTGATGTAAAAGAACTGGCAAGAGACACTGGTCAAAACTATAACAACAGAAGCGACCCACTGATTTTTAGCTGCAATCACGCCATCATTGTCAAGAAAAAGTGGTCCGTGTTATCCATCTTTCATCGGCCCGATTCGAGCGGAGGGGCTGAATTTCGTGTGTTGACAGCTATGTTTGGTTTCCGTAAATATTCCTAAAGTGCCGATGAATCTCAATGGTTGTAATTTTTTTTCCGTGTGGAAAAATTCATTGACACATCGCATCTTTTATTTTTGACGCCTTTTTCCCCTAATTGCCGCACAGCTGCTGTATTTAACAAGGTAATGAAAAGTATAGATTATTCTTTGGTTCAACCTGTCCTGTCATACCACTAATATACCTGTCTCTGTGGTTATAAGAAATCATAATAAAATAAAAGACATTACTTGTTCTTCCGTAGGGAAACTGTATGGCTGACAATGGTGATCATGTGTGAAAATTATGTTTTGTTAGTGTTGCGTTCTGCTTAGTGAACGCTTGTAATATTAAATAAAGGACAAACCACGATATGAGAGGAAATAGAAATATATTCTCAGGAAAAAGTATATACAATAGAGAGACTATTAGTAAACAAGAACATAGGATTAGTGAATACAGAATAAAGATATAGTCCAACGATAGTATTGGCTTCCGTTATTACGGTAGCAGGTAAGGTGATCTAGTGCGATATCCAGTCTCCAACGCTCTAATACTATTCCTATAAGAAGCTACTCTTCACCTTCTAGTCTGCCCTGGTATTAGTAGCTACTGCTATATATGGCAGATGGACTAGTTCATTGTGTGGAAAAAGGTGGGTGATACCCAACAGTTAGGTTTTGTTTAATACTTGTATCCTGTTATGGAACCCAGTCGGCTGGAGCTGTAGAATACACCGACTGCATTTCTGCTGAGGGGTAGGACCCCATTTCCAACGAGTGTCCGAGATATGACATTAAACAATCTGACGGTAAGGTTCCAGTAATGCTGAAGCTCTGGGGAATGCGAAGTATTCCTTAATTGTCGTTACTCCCAGATCCACTTTGGCCCGGAGTGGTAGCACCTGATAGTGTCCTATCTATGGGTCAACTAGAATTGCTTGACATTTAAATTGACTGTACACTAATGACTTATTCTAAATTGACTTATTTGAAATAGAACTGTTTGATCATTTAACTGTGTGTAAATAAATCACTGATGTTTACTTGAATTGTTACTGATACATAACAATACTTGGAACTATTTAAATTTGTTCACTTATGCTAGATTGAATCGAAAGAAATAGAACTGTTAGATCATCTAACTGTGCGTATCTAAAAATGTGTTTACAAATCATATATTTAATATATATTTAAAAACAGGATTTGGCATAAATTAACCAACAATGTATATCATAAAACCAAACCAAACCGGTTATGGTTAACAGAATTAGAACAATGTTACCCCGAGTATTAAATAATGGGGTTGGTTCGAAGTAGGTCCCCCGAGTTCGACACAAAACACCTGAAGAAGGCCGAAAGACGCATCAACCGATACGTTATGAAAACCACAATGAAATTAAGAGTCCGATTACTGTAAATGATAAAAAAAAATAATGTTCGTTTTGACAATTTTTATTGAGTTTGTTAATCATCATCTTACACTAATTCTTAAGTTTGTTCAATCTTATATAAAAATTGTAAGAAATTAGGTTAGAAGATGTTGTAGGAAAACTACTCCTGTTCAAAATGTCTTTCCACACTGGATAGAAAGCATTAAAGATAATTTCAAAGAAGAAATCATCTAGATTGCTTCATTGAAATTAAAAGTGACAGTAAAAAGCGTTTGTGGAGAACATTTGAACAATATTTTATATAAAATTAAACCAAATTTAAGAAAACTTCCAAAACATCAGAAAAAAACTCCTAAAAAAATCTCTATCTTTAACGGCATATGCTGAAGAAAAAGAATATATATATATATATATATATATATATATATATATATATAACCTTTACAAATCAATCAGATTTTTTTGTAACAATATTTATTTCAGCAGAACCTATATATATCTTTTTAAATGTTAGATCTGCATCTTCAGAAAAAGAAATAATTTCGTTGTCTGAAGATGCAGATCTAATATTTTGAACAAATATAGGGTCTGCTGAAATGAATATCATTACAAAAAATATAAGTGATTTTTAAAGTTTTTTTTTCTTTTATATAGAATTATTTGCTCTGTATTTTAATTTATTATTATTTTACATTGTGCTCTCTTTTGGATTTTGAATTACATGGATTTTGAAGAAAGAAAATCCTAAAATAGAATTTTTCCCGCCATCAGCTCACTTGGCATTGGATTATATAAGGATCTATCTATCTATCTATCTATCTATCTATCTATATAAGAGGTTGATGATTCTTACTAGCTCACTTGGTGAGTTAATGGAGGACCAAATAATGCAGCATTGTTAAGTAGTGCTCAATATCAATGAGAATTTGAATGAGAATTGGTCAAGATATTAGTTTACGCAATGATATTAATGCTTCTGAAATACCAATATATATATATATATATATATATATATATATATATATATATATATATATATATATATTAGTTTTCTTAACTGTATCAGTAAATCTTCTGTCATTTTTCTCCATATTTTCTTTGTTCTCTGCCTTTTTCCCTTTTTTATTTCTTCCTCAATTTTTCTTTCCCTCCTTCCTTTTTCGTTCCACCAACCTCCATCTGCTTTTTTCATTCCTATTAATGCAACAAAATTTATCATCTCTACCCCTTCCTTTTTCTCTCAGCCTTCTTCTCTCTACTTCAATATAAATTCTTCGGACCATTCTATTCTTCGTGACAAGTCTTGGAGACTATCAGCAAGCTTTGTCATTATAATATGTTTATTTGATTTTTACTTCCCATCACTTGACTCCCGGTACCGTTTATCGAAACTCAACACCGGACATCGGGCACACCGCGTCCTTTTCCTCGTTGTTTACGCCTAATGCTGTGTTGACCGCGCACGTCCGCCAAATATTAGGCAAAACACAGTCCAATATAAAAGACACGAAATGTTTCCCGCCATCATCAATTTCCCGGATGTAAAAGCGGTATCTTGCCGCTCTCCGGAAACTTGTTTTTCACAATTGAATTTAGGAAATTGAAATGCATCAAATTGCCAGATTGTTTTACTGAGACAACAGAAGATAATGACAAAGGCGAAAGGAATAGAAAGGCCGTTGATGAAATCACTATTCAAAACCCGACTCGTAATAGACGCAAGAAAAGATATCAGGGTTTTATAATTCACGCTACTGTAATTCTCCAATCTTGTTACTTTTCGTGTGTCTTTGGAATCTTTTCGACCAAATTTCCCGAGGGACAGGGTGGGAAATTGTATTATTGGAAGAATATTTGGTAAATCTTGAAACTTAGAATCGAGAGAATGTTTATCTAAAAACAAAGAATTTTTCCTTTTAAAAATAACATTCACTGATTTCTTTCTATTACCAATGATTCTCAACGTGAGTTCTAAAGGGCGCAATTTGGTTCTGAAGGTCGCAAGTGGGTCTGAGACATTTTAGAAATAGGCCTAGAGTTGGCCCAAGGCAAATATGCGGATTTATTCAGCAACAGATAATTTACCCACAAAGAAACGTAATTCATTGCAGATTGAAAGGAGGGGAGACTTACGCCTGAATCTGTACCGAAGGTTTGGAAATTCAAATTGATCAACTGATAGATAAACACCAGGAACTGTATAGTAATTAACCAGGATTTATATTTTCTACTTTATTTTGATTTTGTTTTAAAAAAATGTATTCCCTCTTACGTGGAATTTCTATTTGTGCTTATATAGAGCTGAAATTTTTTGCCACCAAAAATGGACCACAAAGAAAAGGTTTCGAAACACTGGATTTCAGTTCAGTAGAATAAACAAAGTGCCGATGAAAAATATTTCACCAAATGTGATGTAAACTTAAGAGAAGCCATAATGAATTTCAGCTGAGATGGGATAAAGACAAAGATGTTTGTATTCATAGTACATATGTTCTGTACAAAGAATCTTTTTTTTAGGTTCATGTGAGAAGATAGTAAACAAGAGTGCTACCCAAAGAGACATAACAAGCAAACGAATAATAATAATGAAAATTATAGCAGCACAAAACAACACCGTGAGAACCAAGCATATCAAAGCGAGAATAGATAAGACTCAACAAAATAACAAATGTAGTTACAGAGATGAAACCATCAATTACATGATAAGCAAATGCAGAAAATTAGCACAGAAGAAGTATAAGACTAAACACGACTGGGTCGGCAAGGTGATCCCCTGGGAGATGTGCCAGAAATTTAAATTTGACCATACGAACAAATGGTATAAGCACAACCCAGCATCTGTCCTAGAAAATGACACACATAAACTCCTTTAGGACTTTGATATGCAGACGGATCACCTAATCACGGCCAGAAGACCAGACCGATTAATAATCAACAAAAAAAAGAGAATTTGCAAAATTGTCGACTTTGTTGTCCCGGCTGACCACAGAATAAAACTGAAAGAATATGAAAAGAGGGTTAGTACCGGGACTTTGCTAGGGAATTGAAAAAACTATGGAACATGAAGGTGACAATTATACCAATTGTGGTAGGTGCTTTTGGTACGGTAGCCAAAGGATTATTAAAGGGACTGGAGGACTTGGAAGTTGGAGACCATCCAAACTACAGCATTATTGAGAACGGCCAGAATACTGAGAAGAGTCCTGGAGACTTGAGGAGACTTACTGTCACTCAAACTCCAGTGAAAAACACTCAACTAACACTAATGCAAAAAACTCAAATGAGATTAGATTATAATTATATCGGTATATGCACAAACCAGAATCCGCCCAAGAAAATGCGACACACAAAATTCTTTGGGATTTTGAGATACAAACGGATCATCTAATCTCGGCCAGATGACCAAACCTCGTGATAGTCAACAAAAAAAAAAAAAAAGAGAACCTACTTAGTAGTTGACTTCATCGTTCCGGCTGACCATAGGGTAAAACTGAACGAAAGCAAAAAAGAGAGTTAAGTACATCGACCTTACAAAAGAACTGAAAACACTATGTTTTGCGTTCTGCTTAGTGAACGCTTATAATATTAAATAAAGGACAAACCACGATATGAGAGGAAATAGAAATATATGTATAACCATATATTATATTTGTATATGATATATAATATCATATGTATATATGATATAAGTGCATGAACATTAAATTAGTCACAAGGGTTGAAATACCATAAAACACGACCAAACCAAATCATTTCTTTCTTTTTGTTTAAAATCCAATTTGTGTTTTCAGAATAAGCGTTCTTCATTTCTTTCGTTTACTCACCTTTCTCTCTCTCTCTCTCTACATATATATATAGAGAGAGAGAGAGAGATGCAGAACATACTTCCAACTGAAATAGCGTTAATGACAAAATGTCCAAATATTGTCATTTGGTCCGTTAAAGCAAAAAAGTTTTCGTTATTGAGTTAACGGTCCCTTATGCAGAAAATTTCGACTGGGCACATCAGCGTAAGTTGGAAAAATATGAAGATCTACGAGAACAATGTGTCAGAAATGGCTGGATAACAAATGTATTTCCTATCGAAGTCGGATGCTGAGGTTTATTGCAAACTCAACCTCTGTTTTCTTGACTAATCTTGGACTTCCTCAGACAAGAGGAAATACATGGAAAAGATCCAAGATAAGGCTCTAACTGCATCAGCGTGGATCTGGCAATCCCATAGAGCGACAACAATCTTACAAAGTCTGGTGCCGTCGTGAGATACTGCTGTGGCGCTCTGGGTTAGTGGTAATGATGCTTCGCTCCCGAAACCATGCCTGAACCCAGAGTCATCATCTGATGAAGGCTTTGTTAGAAGCAATGCTGTTGTATTAACATCAGTTATTGTATGTTACCTATATATATATATATATATATATATAAACCATCATTTGGACTATGAGGGATGATATTAGTTGTGTTAAATCAACAATGGATGTTTAAAAGTGCAAAATACAAAAACTTGGGGAAAATTTGTATAAAAAGAAAAAGTTAGCCGTTTAATTAGTGAATCAGCGTTTGTTTGTTTGTTTTAAATTACGTCATTTGACTTATTAGAAATATTGTGTAGAATTTATGTTCCGTTTGTTTATCGAGAAAGATTTCGAATCAAAAGGAGGAAGAAAAAGAAAGACAAAAAGAAAAAGAGAAAGTATTAAACTACGATATATGTGGAATATATTGTAGCTATTTAAAATGGATTTGCTCAAGTAAGGAGAAATATTTAAAAAAGCCCGGACGAGTATTTAGGGAATTACAGAATGAAATAGCGGCTTCGAAAATTCGTCTTAAGTCTTTTATTTTGCAGAATTGAAATCGAAGTTACGATTAGATTGAGAAATGTGTTGAAATAGAGCATTGTTTAAGTTACCAATTCTTATGTCTCTTTTGAGTTCTTTCAAACGAACGGGAAAGTTTACGAGATGTTTCACCAATATATTTTAATTTACAATTCTTACAAGGGATACAATAAATACCAGCGTCTGAAAATATGTTACGTTGAGAACTAGAGTGTACTAATTTGCGGATCGTTTTAGAGGGTAAAGAGGTAGTTTTGATATCGAGTTTCTTTAAATTGTTTATTATGCTGTGGGAAGAATTGTTAGGTAAAGTTATGAATCTATGGAGGGAACTAGTTTTATAAGATTGTGTGTTGGAATTAGTTCGAGGTTGATTCTTATTGTGGATTTTGAGGGCTTTAGATTTAGCAAAGTGTATAAAAGACTTGGGGTATAGAAGGTTAAGGAAGGTGTTTTCCATGTAGTTGAATTCATCATTTAAATATTTCGAGGAACAAATACGTAGAGCTCTGAGAGAAAAACCTATGATGATACCTCTTTTGGTGTTGTTGTTATGGTGTGAATGAAAAAATATATAAATTGGGGAAAACGGAAATGAACACGGCAGTATGTAAATATACAAATATGAAAAGACAATATATTCAGAGTATGATTTTATTTAGTGTTGAATTATTGGCCAATGGATACGTTATGCTTTAAAATAATTCTTTAACACTGATTACGTCACATCGTTTTGAAAGAGAACACTACTAAAAGTTTTCGCATTTCATTTTTCATTTTGTTTTAAAATTGAATATAATTCAGAAGATATATCATTACATATTAGCATTTTCCTTGTTAAGAAAGAGTTAACTCCCCCAGCGGATGATTGACTCTTCTGGGAAACAGGGAAAGAACAGACAACAAGAAGGCTACTCAACAACTGTCATCGCTGATCCACTCCAATCCTACTGCGCAACGGTCGATGAGATAATAAAAAAAGAATATTGTTGTATTTAAAATATATTCAACTATTTTTTTTTTTTTTGTTATTTTGTTGTTCCTAAATATTTGGGATAAAACAGTCCTAATGATGGTTTAATATAAAACCCGAAACGTTGGCAAATAATTCAACTATAAAAATTGTCCTCTGAATACATTACTTTTTCATATTTGTGCATATATATATATATATATATATATGGATTTATTTCTTATATATATTCCCTTTGTTTTTTTTGTTTTTTTTCTCTTTCCTTTCTTCTTTCCTTCCATTCCACTTAGTCAAAGCAGAATGCTATATCTCTACTGCACATGAACATCTGACTGTGAGATCTACACAAGGAATATATTTCTTAGGTATTGTTGGAGTGTGTTTCAAATTAATTGTAACCGTTGTTGTTAGATATCTATATTTGGCATTTGTTTATTTAGATCTTTATATGGCAACCCATAATTTTCTTATTCCAAAGCGGCGTCTTGAGGCTAGTTGAATTTGGTGTTAAAGCCATTTGGGTCAGTGTGTGAAGACGTTTTTATCATATATTCCTGTGTTTATATATATACATATATATATATATATATATATATAAAGTAAAATGTATATATAAGTAAAATTGGTGACGGTAGTCGAGAGTGGCCCGAAGCCTCCCTTTTCAATTGCTACAACACCGAGGAGTAGAGGAGGACGCTACTCCTTTCGTGGATTGCTCCAATCTAACCTTGATATGTATCTTATAATACTGAGTGTTAAACAAGGGGGTATCACGTACCATCATTTTTTTTTTTAGTCTTTTGTGTGACTCGACCTGGAATAGAACCCCAGTCTCCTGGACCAGTGGTGAACGCTCTACCCACTTAGTTTCACACTTTTGGTTTTAACTATATGTTGACTATAATTTCTGTAGTAAGTTCAATCATCATTAGCTGCTCTGCAGTTTTTGCCTTGTACCAGCTTCGTATATACTGAAGCATCTCAATTTTAGACGCATACTAATACACTAACAATTAGTAGATTGATAAAAGAGCAAGATGGCGTTTTATAAACTTAGAGAATAGTCATCTGGAATAAAACATTAGGAAGTCGAGGTTGATTTATTGTCGAATACTTGGCTGAGGTGCTACAGGCAGAACAAGAGGATAATCCTCTATGGGTGCGTGTTTGGCGAAGTAGGAGAGTGATTTTCTGAGTAGCCGAACAGGCGCGGCCGAGTGGCTCAGAGATTGCGATAAGATCGGACGAGACTTAAAAATCACTTTACCAGGGAGGAAGCCACGTGGTCAGCCCTTTCTAAGCAGAACTTCCGCGCCTAATGAAATTTATCAGTTAATTATAGACCATAGAGAAGGGACCTGTATAAGGTTTTTCACTGACCTATGCAGAAGACGAAGAAGCACTTAAGCAATGGGGTTATTGCTGCGTGATGTCAGGAAATGATTTTGTTCAAAATGTTGGAGACCAAGTACCAATCATCGCCCAGATAGGTATTTATTTAGCTTAATACAAAACCAGTATTACGTGGGCGAATAAAAAAAATTTGCGACATCTTAAGACATGCTAGTTTGTAATGCGCATATCACGTGACCCAAGCAATGTAAGGTATCTGCTGAGATTGGTAGTATTGTGGTAGTTGGTGCGCTGACATGTTGTGCATTGCTTCACTTTATGTGGAATTTGAAAACTGAACAAGTGAACATGTAACGTAGTCTAATCCGATAATTTATACTTTCCGAGTTCGAACCGTGCCATAATGCCACGGAACCAACAAAAGCAATTATTGTTCGAAAGGTGATGACATAGTTGGTCACAGTAAACAGATGATTGAAGAAATTCCGCTTGGATTGCAAAAACCTCGACGATCAGTCAAGATCACATAGACCAGAAACCGTTGATTCCGAGGTTGTGCTCTAAGCTATAGCGGCAAATACGGGAAGTAGCACTTGGAGAGTATCAGGCAAGTTCGACATTACATAGTTCAGTGTGGTTCCTCACATTCACATAGTGACTCTTGTTACCAAAATATTGCAAAACTTTTAACTCATTCTAGTATTATGCACCCAGTGAAGATAGAATTCATTCTGGTAGCAAATTTCTTTTATGTCAAATACATCGCTCACAAATTACTACCGATGAATCTGGTTTAAACCATAAGAGTGGGGCACCCTGTGAGACTCGAGCTCATTACATTATTTTAATTGATATTTTCTATGCTTTTGCATAAGTTGACAAGTATGGGGCACTCGGTGAAGATAGAATTCACGATAGTATCAATCGTCGGTTATGTAATAACTAAGATTACCAAGATTAGTTTGGCATAAATCCAGATTTACCCAATGAAGCACTCAATGAAAATTGAATACTCGGTATTTTCTCAGCTTGGTTTGGCTTAAGGTCACAAGTATTGGGTACCCAATGAGGATCAAATTCATTGTGTAGTATGTTTTTACCCAGCCCCTCCAACACAAGGTAATTTTTAGCGTAGTATAACCGGTTTGAATTCAGGATTTTCCTTCTCCTAGATTGTTTGTCGTACCAAGGCTTAAGTTCTCTGTCTTATTATTTACCCAGAGGAGAGAACAAGTAGATTCACGCCATTTCTCAGGGCATTGGCACGAATTGAAACGTAAACAGCCTCATCTAGAATTTGAACTCGGGTAGCTGATTCCATTTCCCGATGACGATAACCGTTACGCCAGGTTTCTCTCTATTACTGTAGTGATTGTTTACTAGATATTTTCTAGTCGCTGGCATAAGGTCACAAATATGGAGTACCTAATGATGATAGAATCCACTAGCTTAGTAATAGTTTACAAGGTAATCCCAGGTCGAATCATACCAAAGAAATGAAAAATGGTACTTGATTCCACTTTGCTTAACATTCAGCATTATAAGGTAAGGATCAAGGGTAAATCCAAGGAATGGTAGCTCGGTGTGGTAGCTGTTGAAAAGGGAGCCTTCGGGTTACCCTCGACTAAGTCCGCCAACTTTACCTCACTTTAAAGATAATAGTTCCGATAGGCACAAGGCTACAGGTATGGAGTACTCAACGAGGATTGAACTAACTACAACTATTTACAGATATCTGCTCCGTTTCTCTCTATTATTTTTCTTCTTCTTCTTCTTCTTCTTATTCGTCAATTTTTACTACTATTCTTTCTCTTCTTCCTCTTCCACACCTTCTCTCTTTTCTTCTTCTTCTTCTTCTTCTTCTTCTTCTTCTTCTTCTTCTTCTTCTTCTTCTTACACATTTCTTCTTCTTCAATTTCTCTTCCAATTCTTCTTCTTCTTTCCCTTCCTCCACCACATAACTTCTTCTACTTCCTCAATTTTCCTCCTATTCTTTCTCTTCCTCCTCTTCCATGCCTTTCCCACTTCTTCTTCTTCTTCTTCTTCTTCTTTTTCTTCTTCTTCTTCTTTCGTTTCTTCCTTCTTCCAAAGTAACTCTTCTCTTTTCTACTTCACGCTTTCTTCCTCTCTTCCTCTGTTTTTTCTTTCCTTCTCCACTTTCTCTTTCTCTTTCTCCCCCGCCTTTTTTTCAATTATTATTTTCTTTCTATGATACTTTTCACCTAACCCCCCACCCCACCCATCACGTTTCCTTCATTTACTTTTCTTCGACTTCCTTATCTGCTTCTTTTTTTATTCTTATTTTTATCATGCTCACTGGACAATACGAAACTATTTTTAGGTCTATAGTCGCCACGAACACCGAACAGACAGAGATAATAATAACACAAATTTTTTCCTTCCTGTTTCTATTTCCCTTTAACCAGTTTCAACTGCTAAAATGATTCGTTCATATTTCAATTCCTCTATGGATGTTTGCCAATAACTGATGCAGATAGATAGAGAGAGAGAGAGAGAGAGAGAGAGAGAGAGAGAGAGAGAATGAGGGAGGGGAAACGATCAGGCTTCGATAGATCCTGGTATCTTAGGTTTAGAACAAAATTAACTTGTTATTTGAAAAATCTTAGAGGTATACTTATTCATTTGTGATACGATATATATATATATATATATATACACGCACACACACACAGAGAAAGAAAGAAAGAAGGAGAGCGAGAGAGAAACAGAGTGAGAGAGAGAGATTACGATCAGACTTAGATACGACCTTGTATCTTTGGGTGAAAAGAAAATTAACTCGGTATTTAAAAAATGTTTGAAGTATACTTATTTATCATATTTACCAACCCCTCCGCTCAAGCAGGATATGACACAAGGTCAATTTTTAAGCGGAGTTTCACAGGTTTGAATTCAGAGTTTTCCTTCTTCTAGACTAGTTGCCTTAACAAGGTTGAAGAACCCAGTCTCCCCTACTATTTACCCATAGCTGGCGGGAGAATAATTGGATTCATACCTTTCCCAATGGTATTAGTGCTATGTGGAATGCAATCAGTCTCGTCCAGGATTTGAACTCGTGTCGCCGTGTACATTTCCAACGACGATAACCATTACACCATGGACACCTCTGAAAGTATACTTATTTATGTGTGATAGATTGATAGATACGGAGAGAAAGACAGAGAGAGAATCATTCAACTCACAACTCTTGTTTGCTTTCTTTATTTTCTTTATGCTTTCATGCGAATTATAGAAAATGGTTTTCACTGTATATCAAGTGACAACAAACCCTCTTCAACACGACTCAGTCGTCAAGCTGTTTTTTGAAAGGCTGTTGACCCTGTAATTCATCATTCAAAAAAACCCTGCTCATCATTCTTATCATTTACTTAATTGTTAAGTAACATTATCCTATAAAGTAGTGTATTATTACTTTGGTGTTATTTTGCTGGTTTCTTTGTTTTTGTTTTTATATTGCTCGTTTCTTTGGAAGATGCGTGAAAGAGTACTTTTTAAGTAAGATCCCGATCCCCTTAAAGTGTTTAAATTTTTGTATTTCATTTATATACAAAATAAAGAATATTCTTCTTCTTCTTCTTCTTCTTCTTCTTCTTTTTCTTCTTCTTCTTCTTCTTCTTCTTTTTCTTCTTCTTCTTCATGCAGATTTTTTTTCCTTTCACGCCTCAACAACATCAACAGCAGCCAGTACTTTTACTATTGCACCTTCATCCCGTCAAATCCCTGAAGTTAAGCATCGAAAGCACCAGGTCAGTTTTGCGATGGGTGACCGCTTTTGAATATTACGTACTCTAAGCAACTTGAGGCCAGTTCGCCAGACTAAGCAAAACTTAACAAATAACCACAATCATAATTTCGTCTACAGTTATTATTATTTTACTGTTTTGAGTGTTTTTCACAGCAGCATTAGCTGATGGTTTTTCACTCGAGTCTGAGTGACAGCGAGTCTCTTTGAGTCTCCAGGATTCTTCTTAGAGTTCTAGCTGATCTCAACAATGGTGTAGTTTTGATGGTCTCCACTCGCCCTCTTATTCCCAAGCCCTCCAGTCCCTGTACCAATCCTTTGGTGACTATACCAAGCGCACCAATTACAATTGGTATCACCATCACTTTCATGTTCCATAATGTTTTCATTTCTGTAGCAAGGTGGAAGTATTTATCTTCTTTTTTTTTTTTTCTTTTTTTTTTTTTTTTTTTGCTTTCCTTCAGTTTTTTTTTGTTGACTATCACAAGGTCTGGTTGTCTGGCCGAGATTAGATAATCCGTTTGTATCTCAAAATCCTGCAGAATTTTGTGTGTCTCATTTTCTAGGATGGGTTCTGGATTGTACATATACCATTGTTCGTATGGTCAAATTTAAACTTCTGGCACAATTCTTAGGGGATTACTTATGATATGATTGATCGTTTCGTCTTTGTCGCTACATAACCTCCAATTGCTATTTTGTAGGGTATTATTATTATTATTAGTAGTAGTAGTAGTACGTCTACTCATTGTATTTTCACGTAAACAGTAAATTGCAGCATTCGATGGGGAAATTGTGATTACAAGTTTCTTTTGTATTTTCGCAAATTTATGTAATGCAGTCAGCTAAATGGTTTCAGTTTTTCTTTTCTGATCTCTAAAATTTCCTAACACTTTCCAAAGGCGTTTGCGATTTTGTAATTTCACATTTTGCGAGTTGTTTACACCAGTTTTAGTTCGTGTCTCTTTCCCCGGAGACTGAGTGACAGCAAATCCCATCTGGTCTCCAGGACTGTTCTTAGTATTCGAGCTGATCTTAACAACGCTGTGGTCTGGATGGTCTCGATTCTTCCTCTGATCGCCAATTCCTCCAGTTTTGTATTCCTAGCCTTTGGTGGCCCAGTCCACGATGAGTGTCCTGGATATAACACTAAAAATCTGATGGTGAGGCTTCAGTAGTGCTGGAGCTTTGGGGATTACGGAGTACCCTTTCATTGCCATTACTCCCGAGTCCACTCAAGCCCGGAGTGGTAGTACCTGATTGGGTCCTACCTAAGGCTCAAATAGAAGCGTTTGACATTTAAACTGTGTACTAAACTGAATTGTTTGAAATACAACTGTTTGGTCATTTAACGATAGAAATAAACGAAACTGCAAAAAATATCAGTTCAGCTTCGTTCAAAAATGTTATCAACAAAGTGTGTTTAGAAATCATATATTTTGATATATATGTATAAAAAGGATTTGGCATTAAATAACCTACAATGGTTGATATGCCATGAAACCAAACCAAACAAAGCTTTGGGAATCCTTCTAAGTGTTATAACTACAATTATTATTATTTACTCCTTGAGAGTTTTCCCGTTAGCTGATGGTATTTCACTGGAGTTTGAGTGACAGCAAGTCTCCTCAAGTCTTCAGGACTCTTCTCAAGATTCTATCCGTTCTCAACAATACTGTAGTTTGGATGGTCTCCACTCGTCCACTAACTTCCAAGTCCTCCAGTCCCTTTAATAATCCTTTAGTTACTGTACCAAAAGCACCTATCACAATTGGTATAATTGTCACCTTCATGTTCCATAGTTTTTTCAATTCCCTAGCAAGGTCCAGTTACTTATCCTTCTTTTCATATTCTTTCAGTTGTATTCTGTGGTCAGCCGGGACAGCAAAGTTGAGAATTTTGCAAATTCTCTTCTTTTTTTTTTTTTTTTTTTGTTGATTATTAATCGGTCTGGTCTTCTGGCCGAGATTAGGTGATCTGTCTGTATGCCAAAGTCCCACAGGAGTTAATGTGTGTCATTTTCTAGGACAGATGCTGGGTTGTGCATTTACCATTTGTTCGTATGATCTAATTTAAATTACTTGCACATCTCCCAGTCGTGTTACTCCTTGAGAGATTTTTACATCAGCGTTAGTAGATGGTCTTTCACAGAAGTTTGAGTGGCAGCAAGTCTACTCAAGTCTCCAGGACTCTTCTCAGTATTCTGGCCGATCTCAATAACGCTGTAGTTTGGATGGTCTCCATTCGTCCTGTTGTTTTCAAGTCCTCCAATTCTTGTATCAATCCTTTGGTGACTGTACCAAGGGCACCAATTACCATTGGTATAAACGTCACTTTCATGTTCCACAGTTATTCAATTCCCTAGCAAGGTCGAGGTACTTATCCATCTTTTTACTTTCTTTCAATTTTACTTAATGGTCTGTTGGGATAGCAAAGTACACAATTCTGCTTGTTCTCTTTTTTTTGTTCATTATTTTAAGGTCTGGTCGTCCGGCCGAGATTAGGTGATCCGTTTGTATCTCAAAATCCCAGAGAAGTTCATTTTCCAGAGCAGATGCCGGGTTGGGCATATACCATTTGTTCGTATGGTTAAATTTCAGTTTCTTGCACAATTCCCAGTGGATCACCTTGCCCACCCAGTCGTGCCTAGTATATACTCTTTCAGGGCTAATTTGCTTAGTTTTTGATTTCATAGTACCAGAAAAAAGAATATGGAAATTTTTTCTTATGGATTGATACGTCGGTCGAAAACTAAAGTATCTGTTCGCGTTCCAAATGTCTAAATTCTGCTTTCGATCAGTGTAGTATCTGATCCTCTTCCTTAACCACGTTCTCGTCTCCGGGTGAGATATAAACACCGGGTTATGTCTTTGGATCGAGCGCAGCAAAAAAAAAAATGAGCCACGACGATGGCAGCACCGATCCATTTCACCCAAAAAGACTGATCACAAGAACAAAACAATTATAGTCCTTGTTCCACTTGGATTCAAATGGACCTACACGTTAAATTGATCATGTGTCGTTTTCTATAGCCGTGGAAAAGTAGTCGAATATCAGAATAGAATACTGCGGATTTGTACGCAGTGAAAAATTATATATATATATATATATATATATATATATATATATATATATATATATATATATATATATATAAAACATTTTACTTAAATAAAATTTGAAGATATCATTCCGTTGTGGTTTTAAAAGTAAAATTTTGTAATATACATTTATATATATATAAATAATTTCGAAAAAATTTTTTATATATATATATATATATATATAACACATTACAGAGAGTGCAAAGCTACAGCATTCTGTTATGAAATTCAACTATTTTTCCACAGCTATTGAATATGACATATGATCAGTTTAACGTGTAGGTTCATATATATATATATATATATATATATATATATATATATAATTTGGCAGTATATAAATATATATATGCATATGTATATACATTCGCAATATATACATATATATATGTGTGTGTGTGTATGTGTGTTTGTGTAGGGTGAAATTATATATACATTTGTTTAAAAGTATAATTTCTCAATATATATATATATACATATACTTTTGAACAAATTTATATATTTTTTCGTTATACATACACACACACACACACACACATATATATATATATATATATAAGTAAAGTAAAGTTAGCGACCATAGTCGAGGGTGACCCGAAGGCTCCCTTTTCGATAGCTACTACACCAAGGTGTAGGGGAGGGCGCTACTCCATTCCCTGTATATATATATAATATATATATATGTATTGCAAATATGTCTATATATATATATATGTAATGTACATATATGTATAATTGTGAATAATCATATATACATAATATTTGTATATATTGCAATATATATATATATATTGTCATCCACAGACAGACTGTTTCGTTCTACTCTTCAGTGTGGCTAGACCCGCAGGACGCTCGAAGCCGGGATCGAAACCCGTCTAACTTTACGATAGATTTTTAAGGTATTTTATTTTTAGCAACAGCAGCAGCAGCCTTTGTTTACATTTTTTTAATACCCTATCGGCTACCAGAGAGCTCAATTCTTACGAAGAGCTTTTCATTACGCTAGGGGCGGCCGACAATTCCTTCGCCAGAGTGCTCAACCCCCATGGGGGAGCGTATGTTAAAAGAAACAATAAATTTAGAAATTGTATTCCATTTCCATAATAGATCTATTTTGCTTATTCAAGCTCGTCAGATGGAATTCAAATGAAGTTTGTTTATTTTTTATTTTTTCCGTTAAACGCCGGTGATATATTTCCCCGCTGTATCACATTGTGATCTATTTACTTAGAAATTAATGGCTACGGAATTTTACTTTTTATTTTCGGTTTTTGTAAATATTAATTTTGCTTATTTCATATTAGTAACCTGCTTTCAGGTTTATGAGTCTTATTTGAAAGCCATATAGTAATTTTATAATTTAAGTTTAATTGGAAAACATTTTTTTACAATTTCAAATATATATTTAAAAAAATATTTTATTAATTTTTCAAGCATATTTAATGTTTAACTTGTTTCAAGAACTATTCATCTCTCTTTAATATATATATTTATATTCTAGACTCTATTTAACGTTTTTTATAAATTTTTTTTAGATCTGTACATAAAAATCATATTTACTAAATTATTAATTTCAATTATCTTAATTTTATTATTGAAGGAAAAAAGTTTTTAATTGCAGCTAAAGTGTTAGAGAATTAATCAGATAACTATCTTAGTTAACATACATAAACTATACCTGTTTTTCTATATAATAAAGATTTCATAAATTGCTTAAACATGAATTTGTATATAAAAATTATTTGATATCATATTATGTATTTATTCTTATGTTTACATTTACCTATAAATTATTTTCTTTCATTCAATAAATTAATTGCATCTTTATATTTTACAATACTAATTTTTTCATCTCAGCATAAATTACACCTACCGAGTAAAACTGCTTGTTATTTATGATTTTTTCAAATTTTTCCAATTTATTATTGGGGTTAACCCTTGTTCTTTATTTTCCAGTAGTATTTTGATAGGGTAGTTTGATTTTTGAGTAAGGGTTATTAAGTGATTGTCTATGGGTATGATACCTAAGTTTCCAGTTTAATTATGAGATTCCTATGTAAGCTTTCCAATTTAGTTAATCTTCTTTAGTGGAAAATGTTCCCTTGGTAAACAATATTCTCTATATTACATTTCCCCCCTAATGGGCATTCTTCTTTATTTCTACAATTACAGGAAGAATTACTTTGTTTTCCTCTTCTAAGTTTGCTAGTTATTTAATTGTGGTTAATGATTAATTTCGATATATTGTTATTGCATGAGTAAGTGATTTTTAAAGTGTTTCTGTTAAATATTTTACTTAGGATGTTGTTTTTTGGAAAATGTTTATCAATTAGATATAAGAAATATTTCCCTATATTAATATTTGTGAGTTGACAAAAGGGAGGATTAACCATATTATTTTTTCTATGTCTTTTTCTTTTTTCTTATAATTACTATTTTCTAAGTGATCATTACTATAGTTCGGGTTATTCATTCAATATTTAGTATGTTGATCATTATTATTATTATTATTATTATTATTATTATTATTATTATTATTATTATTATCTCTATATTAATTGGTTCTATTAAGGTCTAAAAACTCTAGCTTCTTGTTGAAACCGCTGTTTTGTAAGGCTTCATTATACGACTCTTTGTTAATTTCAAAAATTCTTTTTGAAGATGATAGTCTATTTATTCTTAAATTTACTTCAGTGGGAATCTGTTTTATAATACATCTATGGTGGTTAGAATTGACATTGATATATGAAAGTATGTCATTGTTTTTTTTGATTGATTTATAGGAGTTAATGTTTAAATCAAATTTTATATCTAGAAAGTTTGTTATTTTTAAGTTCGAGGAGATCTCAATTTTAAATCTTAAATTTTTGAATTCTCTAATAATTTTCTTTGTAGATTTGAGGTTTTAGGAACCTTTACTATAGATATGTAAATTAAACCATCATCTCTTTATAAGCCTATTTGGTTTAAGTTTAAAATTTTGCTTATAGTATTTAATATATATATATACCGACTTGAGCAGAGTCAAACGATCTCATGGTTACGTCCGAAATTGTCCGTGTGGTTTTTGACCCACGAGTAATTAAAACTAATTAATATGGATCTCCTGCTGGCTAAAATGATATCTAGTTCATTTTCGCTAATATTTGTGTATTTCTTTGCAAAATTTATGCTATTCATTAAAAGTTCTTTCTGGTATGGATGGATAGAAATTTATTATATCAAATTGTATAAATCTGGTGCTATTTTTGTTTTTAATATTCTCGAACCAATTTATTGTAACTAGAGAGTTCTTCCATAAATTATATTTAGAGTTACTAAATATTATAGTTACAAATCTTTTTTAATTACATTTTGTCATTAATCCTAATTCAGTCTTTGTAGGGTTAATTAGTCTTGCTTGTTTTTTGTTCGTGAAGTTTCGTTTTATCGTCTTTGAAGAGAATATAAGCATTTTTACTATTTAGTTTTCCAAGTTTATTTTAAATTTTTAGTTTGTTGGCTAATCTGGCTGTGTCATTATTAATATGATTAATAGTGTTATTATTATCAATTTTATATGTTTCAGTTATTTTGTTATGCAAAATTTTGTTGTGTTCAGATGACTCAATTTTGTAAATATTTCTTGATTTGTCTGCTTTGATACAAATCAAATTTTTGTCTTGTACATCTTTCGTTAATTCTTTTTTAAATTATTGTTTATGTTTTGTTTTTTTAATTCAGTTTTTTTACTATCAGTTTAATTAAATCATCCTCGAAATGTTCCAGTATTTTATTACTCGGTAGTGTTTTTATGGACTTCAGTTTAATTCCGTTATTTCCGCCTTCATTTGTTACTTCCTGGTTAAGAAAAAAGAATGCCTTTCATGGTATTTTTTATAAAGTCAGTTATCTTATCGGTAAAATCCAAAATAAATTAGGTTTTAGGGGGGGATGGGATATTTTTATTTACTTGTTAATATATATATATATATATATATATATATATATATATATATATAATATATATATATATATATAAAATACATATATGTATAATTATATATAATTATATACAATTACATATATGATAAATATAGATAACTATATATACACACACACACACACACACACATATATATATATATATATATATATATTACGAAATTTAACTTTTAAAATAACAACGGAATTTTTTTACCTAATCGACATGGAAATAGACACAAAACGCTAGTTCTTTGGGACTTTTTAGAAAATTTTAGATTTGAAATTATTTTTAAATTTAAGATTTAAAATTTAAATTGTTTTGTGATAACTATTGTAACTATAACTATTTATATTCTAACTATAAAATATTATTCGACATTATTATCAAAGTGTTGTATTGTTTGAGACTCATTAATAATACTATGAAATATAATCAAAAACTATCATAGAAGAATATTGTTTGTAATTTTTATCATTAATATTACAAAATATAACAGAAGATTATCATTAGAGATAAAAAAAAAAAATTGCTCAGTTTGCGTTTATTAAATCTGTTTTATTTCTATTTATTTATTTGGTCTTCATTTTAATTTGGTGAAAAACGGAGATTTATCAAAGTTTTCGGATATTTTTTATTGTTTAATATATCTACCGTATATACGATGGTCAGCTGAAAAGATCCTAAACTGATCCAGATACTTTCATGGAATGTGACTAAGGTTTATTTTTCCACATAGTACCCTTTGTGGTCCGCATACATTTTCCATCGGTGTTGCATTGCTTAGATCCTAGGCGTAAAAAAAGTCACGAACAGTAAATATGACGTAATCACACGAACTTTTCAGTCAAGGTTTGGTTTCTTTGTTTAATGGCATATCAACCTTTGTAGGTTATTTAATGCCAATGCTATTCTCCTAGAAGAACAGTAGTGGTACTATTTAACCCATAGCTGGGAGGGTAAGGAGGTTCATACCTTTCCAAAAGGTATTTGCCCGAAAGTGAACGTAATAGCGCGACTGGAGTACGAACTCGCTTACTACGATTCCGCAGTCCATCGCTGTAACCATTATACCACGAGGACACCCCTTTTCAGTCAAGTTTCGTACTCGAGTATCATCCAATACTATCCTGGACTATTTGTTGACTTTTGCTGCTGGAAATTGTTGGCGTACCCGTTGACCTAGGTCGAGCCTTGGCCAACTATTTCCACTCATTTAAAGTTTGCATCGCGCGTAAGGTGCAACCCTTTAATATTAAGTTAAAATTTTGGTCTCTGAATGTCGTAGAATACGCAAATATATACGGTACGTTTTTAGCCAAATCAAGATAAAATAATGATATCCGCATTTTTTGTATGACAAGAAAAATATTTAATTTCATACAGACTTTTAAAAAAAGCAGTTTATCTAATATATCGATAGCCCCGTTGGCAGGTCTAGATAACATCAACCGCATCATTTGCAAGATAAGCCACTTCCCCCCATAAAAATGTATTTAATAAGTAGGATACTGAACTGCGCCCAGTGGTGAGGCTCCAATTCTTGATCTTTGGGGAGCGTAGAGTTCCCAAGATCTACGCTGACCCGGAGTGGTAGTAACTGTTTGGGTCAAATGTATGGGTCAAATAGAGCTGTTTGTAGTTATGTTTAAAAAATAGGTTATTTTATTGATACTTTGACTCTGGAAAAACTTATTATCGCAACCAAATATAATAATATGAACCACATAATTTTTGGTTCATATTATGTGGTTCATATTATTGGATAGGAATACTTGAAATCACCTGTGTACAAATTATTAGTTAGTAGTTAGAGGAAGCTTTAAAGTCATATAATTGTATGCAAACAAATGATTCTTATTAAATGGGTATAGTTACTTGAAACTATATAATGGCTTGCAAATTATTAGTATTTGTTCGGATTACTTGAAACCATCTAATTGTGTATAAATCATGAGGGAGGGGTTCTCGCGGCATAGTAGCTAAAATGCTGGACTGTGACTTGATAGTAAACGAGTTCGAACTCAAGTCGCACTAGCACGTTCACTTTCGGTCTAATATCCTTGGAAAAAGTTGAACTTCCTTCTCTCCACATGGTTTAAATAGTACCATTGATAGTTTTGGCATTAAATAACCCATTATTTAATATGCCATTAAACGAAAGAGACGAAAACAAACCATTAGATAGCAATAATAGAAAAGATATAGCTGTGTACAAAATATTTGTATTAAGAATAGTTACTTTTAAGCAATAATTGTTTATAAATTACCATTGCATTATATATATATATATATATATATATATATATATATATATATATATATATATATATATAAACACATATATATATGCCTAAAACTATATAATTGCCATAAAAACTGAATTCGGAATTAAATAACCGCAAAAACGTTGTCTTGCCGAAAAACCAACCAACCAACCAATATGTCGGAATGTTAATGTTTTTTTCTTTGTTCATTAATAAATGATTTTTTTACCAAATTATTCGTATTGAATACTTGTTTGAACCTGAGAAAATCTCTTAAATTTTGGGTTAGTGGGTTGGTTGGTTATTGGATGATAGTTTTTACGGCATGTCAACTCAGGTTAGGTTATTTGATGCTGAAGTCAATCTTTTTAAGTAAATATTTAGTTTTAATGATAAAGATAAAACAGATCACCTAATCTCGGCCAGACGACCAGACCTTACAATAATCAACAACAAAAAAAAGAAAGAACTTGCAGAATTG
This sequence comes from Sepioteuthis lessoniana, assembly GCA_963585895.1. Lineage (NCBI taxonomy): Eukaryota > Metazoa > Mollusca > Cephalopoda > Myopsida > Loliginidae > Sepioteuthis > Sepioteuthis lessoniana. The sequence continues at coordinate 43,887,381 of OY757917.1, read as the reverse complement.
TGGACTTTGCTGTCCCTGCGGAACACAAAATAAAATTGAAATAAAGTGAAAAGAAGGATATGTACCTCGACCTTGCCAGGAAATTGAAAAAACTGTGGAATATGAAAGTGACGATTATATCATTTGTAGTAATTTACGAAGGTCTTTACTTCGATTTAGCACAAGGCCAAATGAATGGGGCACCCAATGAGACTCGAGCTCACTCGTGTAGGTTTGCTAGTCTAACTTGCTAACCATTACACCACCAGAGGTGCCCGATTTTATCATTTGTAATTGGCGCTCTTGGTATAATCACCAAAATATTGATACAAGGACTGGAGGAATTGGAAATAACAGGACGAATAGAGACCATACAAACTATATTATTATTGAGATCAGCCGGAATACTGAGAAGAGTCCTGGAGACTTAAGGAGACTTGCTATCACTCAAACTCCACTGATGTGATAAACTCTCAAGGAGAAAAATTATAATGATAGATAGATAGATAACTGGGAAAAACTGGAAATAAATCCGACAGTATGAAGATGAAAAAACTCGATTTTATTTGTAGAAACATTTGCCAAACCGGCTCATTCGTCTAGTGGGTAGAATATTCGTCAATGGTCCGAAAGACTTGGGTTCAATCCCAGGTCGCGTCATACCGAAGACTTTAAAAATGGTAGTTGATGTCGCCTTGCTTAACACTCAGGTACGTAGCAAGGGTACGTATCAAGCGCCCTCTCCTACACCTCTGCGTAGTAGCTATCGAAAAGGGAGCCTTCTGGTCGCCCTCGACTACAGTCGCCAACTTTATATATATAAATACATATATATATATATGTGTGTGTGTGTGTGTGTGTGATATATAGAGAGAGAGTGAGAGAGAGAGAGAAAGCAATGACATACTTTCAATAATATATATATATATATTATTGAAAGTATGTCATTGCTTTCTCAACTATATATATATATATATATAGTTGCCATTATATAATTTTTTAACTTACTAATAATTTATTCATAATTATATGGTTTTAAATTACTATTCCTATTTTATGATAATAATTTGTTTGCATGCCGTTATATGTTTTCAAGTATTTCTATCTAAAACCACTAATTTTCACACAGCTATATGTCTTTTAGGTTGGTTGGTTGTATTTTATGGCATATCAACCCTTATGGATTATTTTATGTCAGATACTGTTCTTAATCATATATATTATATATATGATTTGCAAAGGAATAGTTTGTCGGAAAAATTCCTTTGAAACCTGCCTGAAATCATTTGTTTGCCTTAACATCAGATTATTTACCGTCATTGAGGTGGGGTCTTACCCCTCTGCAGAGTAGGTGCATTCTGCAGCCCCGGCTGACAGGACCATCAGTTATTTTTAAATGTAAAAACAGTTCTATTTCAAACAATTCAGTTTAGCTTAAGTACACTGTTTTTTTTCTGGTTTTTTTTGTTTTTTTTTTACACATAGTAAAATATAAAAACGGTTAATTTCAAACAATTCCGTTTTAAGTAATGACACAGTTTAGTTCTATTTAACCCATAAATAGGACCCTTATCAGGTGCTCCCACTCCAGGTCAGAGTGGACCTGGGAGCGATACCAATAAAGGGGTACTTCGCATTCACCAAAGCTCCAGCATTACTGAAGCCTCACCATCAGATCGTTTAGTGTCATATCCGGGACACACGTTGGTGGAGTCTTACACCTCTGCAGAGATGCAGTCAGCATATTCTACAGCACCAGCCGACTGGATAAGGCAACGAAGTGATGACTCCAGTGTCCCAGAGCTTCAGAACATTACCTGGAGATTCAGTTTAATGTCATTCCAAGGACGCCAATTGTCCGTTTGTTTGTTTATTTTTACTTGTTTTGTTTTTTTTATTTGTTTGTTTGCTTGCTTGATTTTTTGTTTGTTTATTTATTTTTTTATGTGGAGAGTTTTAATTCTCTACGAAGAATAAAGTAGACTTATTGTTAACCCTTTAGACTGGGCGAGCTCGTAAAAGGGTCGCGGCCCAGAGGTTGGGAATGGCTGGAATAGGTATAAAGTGATGCATGAAATGCAAAGGTTATGCAAGCGAAAGACGAACACGAGTCATAGTTAATATGCGTCAGTTGTTTGTGGCTATTAAAGAGATGACCAGCATATGGGGCAGTCAGGATCCTCTCTACACTAAAAGGGTCACGGTATTGGCAATAAGTTCTAATAGGGGAAGTGCATACTCCGTCACAAGTAGCTCTTTCCATTCCAACATCACAGGATGCCGTCTCTAAGACATCTGTGGTTGCTGGTGACAAGTGCTGGCAGGAAGGAAGAGCGATTGTCCTAGGGGAGGTGGAGGAGAGATAAACCCAGTAATGTCTTACCTTCTGACTTCTCCTCCTACTTCCCTTTCTTTCATGCAATCATTTTTTATCAACACTTACAACCTCTTTTGTCCAATTTAATAGGCCCCTCGCTATTTATGACTCTTTCGTTCAATTGTATATATAAGGCATGTGCGAAAGGTTTCGACGAAAAATCTTTTTATAACAATGTATTCAGTTACTAGTTTTCATAAAAGAAACTATCAACAGAATATATTTTCATATGTAAAAATACAAGTTTGGTTTGGTTTATATGCTTAATGGCATATCAATGCCTTATGGGTTATCTAATGCCGAAATTTGATTCATTTCTTAATATTTGGCATCATAACTATATATATCAATATCCGATTGCATCTTTTTTTATTGTACTAATATATATATATATATATATATATATATATATATATATTGGTCCAGTTAAACCGGAGTTGGGAGTAATTCCATCAGGACAAGAAGGTATTCAAGCATGAATATTTAAAATTTTCCTGGTAAAGAACTCAATGTACTACACTACAATTACTACACTGCTAACCGAAAGTTAAATTTAAAACGGAAGTGGGCTTAATGAAGAGGTAACTCCTCACCCCTCTAAGACTCCCTCCCACCTCTTCGACTCCCTCATACTATCCCCTCCCACTACCATGTGTCTATTCAATTTTTTTATCCAAAATGATCTGAAGAAGTCCTGTTACTTTCTTCGTGTTTTTGGAAATTTCAAAAATGCGTAACAGGATTGAGATAAATTTATAATCCTATATGACCGGTTTCGTTGTTTTTCTTAAAGTATATATATATATATATATATATGAGCGGTTTTTGTTTTTCTTAAAGAAATCATTGCTCTGTGATGTCAGTTACATTGAGCTCTTTACCTGGAAAATTTAAATGTTCTTAGTTGAATGATTTTTTGTCCTGACGGAATTATTCCCGACTCCGGTTTAACTGGACTGAATAATACATATATATATATATATATATATATATATATATATATATATATATATATATATATATATATTACAACAGTTTATAGTTGTCACTATGTCACTTGGTGGGTTAGTTGTAGACCAAATACGGTATAATTTGGAGAGTGATCAATATCTGTGATATAAATAATGATAAATAAATATATATTAGTTTTATATCATGGATGCTTATCTGCGATCGCTAATTTCTTAATAAAATAATCATCGGTTGTTTGTGGCTATTAAAGCGTTGGGTTTCGGCCAGATGATTGCCATGTAAAGACTGCATGAAACCAGTGGTCGGAGAAAAGCATCCATTCTATTTGATATATATAAAAACTAATATTTATTTATTGATAATTATTATGTATATAGCATCTATGCTATTGAATATATATAAAAACTAATTGATATCTATTTATTATTATTATTATTATTATTATTATTATTATTATATAGTATGTAAAGTTGGCGACCGTACTCGAGGGTTACCCGAAGGCTCCTTTTTCAATAGTTACTTCATCGAAGTGTTGGGAAGGGTGATACTCTTTTCCTTGCATTGCATCACTTTACCCTTGATACGCACCTTATAATGCTGAGTGTTAAACGAGGAGATATCAAGTACCATTTGTGAGTCTTTGGTATGACTCGACCTAGAATTGAACCCCGCTCTCCCGGGCCATTGGCGAACACTGTACTCATTAGGCCAGAGTGTTTGCCAATTATAGTTATCTAGCACTAATAATTTTATTAAAAATTGATCATTTTTTTGCACACAGTCAAGCGGATATGAATACTGCTATTTAACACTTAATTATTCCATTCAACATAAAAATTTCGTTTACACACACGTTTATTATTGTCTGTATCACTTACAATTCTATTAAACAGTCATTTATTTACATAGAGTTAAATGATCAAACAGTTTTATTTCAAACAATTCAATTTGACATAAGTCATTTGTTTACTCATAGTTTGAATGTCAAACACTTCTATTTGACCCTATCAGGTGCTACCCCTCTGGTCCTGAGAAGACCTAGTAGCGATGGCAATGAAGGAGTACACCGCATTCCCCAAAGTTCCAGCATTACTGGTGCCTCACCATCCGATTGTTTGGTATCATATCCTGAACACTTTATGGGGGTAGGGGTCTTGCCCCTCGAAGAGAAGCAGTCGGTGTATTCTACAGAATACAGTCGGTGTATTCTACAGAAGAATTAATGATTCTTGAGTAAAAATCGTTAACCCAGATTTCATTATATCTTTCCGATGTGATTAGGACGTTTTTGTGGTCGTTTTTATCTGTAGGGATTTGATAGATTTAATTTTAAACTGTTATAATTTCGAATGAGTCGAGGAAAATGAGTGCGTTGTCGGTTGATTCTGTAAAATGAAGATTCAATTTTGTTGATCACTCTAGTTTTGCAAGGTTACGAAAATCTTCAACATTTATGTTTCAGAAATATTAATATCATTTCATTTCAAAATGCACAATTTGATTTGAGATGTAAATATCTGCATAGTCCGGCAAATGAAGCTAAACAGAATTAATGTTGAACAAAATAAGATTTAATTATCAAAATTCGAATGAGAAGTTCAATTTTTTTTCAAATAATCAATATATATTGGTCATATATAATATATAATAATATAATAATATATAATATATAATAATATATAATGTATAAAAATAATGTATGATAATATATATAATAGTATATATATAATATATATAATAATATATATATATATATATATATATATATATATATATATATATATAGTGATGTCTGTTTCGTTTGTATGATATTCCACAAGAAATAATAGAACACTGGTATCTTTGGTTTAAAAGGAAATAAATGCTTTATTTAAAAGATTTGTAACAGGACTACTTATTTACAGGCGATATTATTGGTTTTTTGCGATGAAATGGAAACCCTTGTGTTTTTCATGATTCATCTACATATCGGAATTATTTGAAGTTTTGGTGTATAATGTTTTGAATTGTATGGGATACTAAGAATTCTATAAAAAGATATGTATGTATCTGTAAGTCATAATTTGTTCCATCCAAATTAATAAAGATCTAAATCTCCTGATGCCAAAGAAAATTGCACGAATACATATAAAGTATACTTGATTTTCGATTGCTTCATATTGATATTTTGATGACAGAGTTTCAATGTTGAGGAGTTTGTCAATAAGTAATAACTAATAGTATCGGTTTTGATTGTATAATATTCCGCAAAAATAACGAAATACTGCTATCTTTTGTTTAGAAGGAAATTAACTTGTTATATTTGTTTCATTTGCTAATATTCATATATATATATATAGATATATATATATATATATATATATATATATATATATATATATATATTGACTCAATCCCCTTAAAAATACCTTAGCCTCGTCAAAGCTGTAGAATACGATGACTGCATCAGTGCAGAGGAGTAAAACCTTCACCTTTAATGTGTGTAATGGATATGACACTCAACTATCTGATGATGAGGCTCCAGGCCAAGGGCTTTGAAAGATGTGGAGTACCTCTTCATTTCTATTACTCCAAGGTCCACTCTGACCCTGAGTGGTAGTACCTGTTAGGGTCTAATTTATGGATAAAATAGAACTTTGTAATCATTCATGTTACTGGAAGCCATTTAGTTTTTTTACAAAGCTTTTTGCTTCGATGTAGCCGAATGAATAGGGCACCCAATGAGACTCGAACTCACTCGTAAGATTTTATAAGTCTAGCTTGCTGACCATTACACCAACTGAGGCGCTCTACTGGAAGACATTTATCAGTGTGAAACCCAATGATTAATGTTAAATAGATGTTTAAAATCACTTAACTGTGATTTGGTTTGGTTGGGGTTTATGGCATACCAACCTTTCTAAGTTATTCAATGCTAAATCCTCTTTATACATATATATTAAATATATATGATTTGTAAACACATTTTGGAGATAGAATTTTTAAACGAACCCGGGCCCATTCTTTTGTACATAGTTTAATGTTTTCAAGTAGTTCTAATACGCATAACTGTATTTACAATTAATTATTTGTTTTGACACAGTTAAATGATTTCATGTATTGTCATGTAACACAAACAATTTAATTTAATAATAGTCATTTGTTTGCACGCAGTTTAATCGTTATACATATATCATTTGTGAGTGAATTGTTTGTAAGTAATTTTATCTTTAAATGAGGTAAAACTAATTTGTTAGCACCCAAGTATTGCTATTGTTTCTAAACCGTTAAATGGTTTCAATTATTGTGATTATTATACTGTATTTGACGATATATAAAACGCACTTTTCTTTTAACGAAAAATATCTTTTGAAATTCCCCAGCGTCTTATATGTCATGTGTAGGTTTAAAATTATCGATAGTAGGCCGAAATTAGCTTCCTGGCAGCTCTTATTAGTTTAGCTTAGAACACGTGGATGGCAATGCCTGATTACGACTTTATACTTACAGGTAGAATAAAAAGATCCAGCATTACACAAATCTGCGAATAGGTGAAGAAAGCTTCGATAATATTAGACCAGAAATTTAAAAAGTGTAGCATTAACAATGCTCTCAACGGAACGGAAGAAGACGCATTATTTAAAGACGATGATAGTCGTATTGAAAATTGAGTATCAGAGTTTTGATAACGAAGACGACAAATTTTATGGATTTGAGGATGAATAACATTTTAACAATAACTGTTCTGTTTTGCTCCATTGTCATAATTGCTTGATTTTTATTGTTTTATTACCTTTGAATATAATAAAGTTTTCATAAGCTTGTGTTCTTTTTCGTTTAATTGAAATCATGGCTTGTTTAACCAAAATAACACATTATGAATATAACCTAGGCTGCATCATTTACTGATAATTTTACTAATTGCTAATTTTTTCTTGATTTGGCCAGCTGAAATTGGGGTGCTTCTTATAAATCCATGCGACTTATATGCCCTCAAATACGCTATCATTTTTTTACACACAGTGAAGAGATTTCAAGTATTGCTATTTAGACTAATTATCTGATTCAATACTATTGATTCATTTGCACACTGTCAAATGGTTCCGAGTTTCCTATGTAATGCCAAAAATTCTATTTTGCTTACAGGTAAACGATTTCAAATATTCCACACCAATAGTTTCACTTACACACAGTTGAATATTTCCAAGTACGGCTATGTATCACTAACAATTCAATTAAACAGTCATTTGTTTGCACACAGTTACATGATAAAAGTGCTCTATTTCTAACAATTAGATTTAATATAAGTCACTTGTTTGCACACAGTTTAAATGTCAAACAGTTCTATTTGACCCATAAATAGGACCCTATCAGGTGCCACCTCACCGGGATACAGTCAACCAGGGAGCAATGGCAATGAAGGGATACTTTACATTCCCTAAAGCTCTAAGGCTTCCATCGGATTGTTTAATGTCATATCCAGGACACTCGTCGGAGTGGGGCAAATTTTACCTCTCTGCATAGATGCGGTTGGTGTATTCTACAGCACCAGCTATAACTCTATGCAAATAGAACTATTCGGTTTTGCAATACATGAAACCATTTAATTGTGCCAAAATAGAACTATTGCTATTAGACAGAAATACCTGAAATTACTTAAATGTGTGCAAACAAGTGTTTAAAAATCTTACTTACATTTCACAGATAGATAGATAGATAGATAGATAGATAGATAGATCAGAGGATTTGGCATTGAATAAGCTACATGTTATAAAATACAACCAACCAACTAAAAATTACCTATGGGAGTGCATATGACTTCTCAGGCCAAGTTCATCTTTGTAAGCACTGTTGAATATGTGACAAGCAACATAACCGTCTTTATTGTTCACATTGTTCCAATGGCTTCTCAAGCCTGATATAGAACCACATACTGTATCACAGAAAAAATAAGAGTTACATGTAGGTTGCTATGAAAGGACCTGTGAGTCAGCCAACGATAACTTACTGTCATGGAACCTCATATGACGAGGAAGTCCGACTTCAGACAAACAGTCCCAACAACAGATGTTACAAACACACACATACACACACACGCACACATAGATATATATATATATATATATATAGAGAGAGAGAGAGAGAGAGAAAGACAAACAGACTCTACTACAGATTTTGCCAACATATATATATATATATATATATATATATATATATATATATTACTTTAAAATAAGTAATGTTACCGATCGTTTAAGAACTAACAGCTTTTGTATCTATTTAAAAACTAAAATAGCAATGTTAACCGTAAAATGAGATAGTGCAAACTCCAAAAAAGAAAAAAAAATCGTGAAGCCAATACAATATTGTTAAAAAGATAATTTTGAAAAAAATTATTTTTTTTATTACAGAATTTCAATGTTGAAGATTTTTATACTAAATATTACTTAATAATGTTCGTTTTGGTTGCATAAACGATTTATTAAAAAATATTGTTCGGTGATCTACTTATTTATTGGTGATACCAAACACATTCCTATAAAGTCAAAATATTCTTAAACTTCCGTACAAGTGGCGAGCAATTAAAACCTATGAAAAACATTATCGGTCGCTCGATTTAGTAAGAAAATACTTCACTGAATTCTGTACGTATTTTGCTTGTGTGTATTTTTAGAGTTATTAGTTGGGTTAAAAACTAAAAACAACTATTAATGCATCTTGGTTATTCTGACACCATCTTTCTCGTGGGAAGCCGGCGCGAAAAAAAAATGATCTCACTTATAGCTGAGTTTAGAAGCGACGGATATTGGTACTTCAACTTGGACATAGAAGAAACCAAGGAAGGGGAAAGGGCACGAAAATGAAGCACGCAAGAGGACAAACGACACACCTAAATTGCCGATGATGACTGTTTAATTATATATCACGTACTAATATATAAGGTAAGACGCCCGCCCAATTTATTGGCTCGATAACGTGGGACACACTGAAAAACACGGGTATAGTTGTGTGTTATGCTGGTTTGTGTGTTGTTGTTGTTGTTGTTGTTGGGGGTATTTGTGTGTAGGGGGAGGTCATTTGAATCAATCAAGTAGTATGTTGATTTCGTTTCAGTTTTAGGCGTGCCTGGGTTGGAGCTACAGTCGGCAACTTTATCTCCGCCTCCAATCACCGGTGGCCGAATCGAGGTTAAATTTTGGTTTCAAACAACAAATTTCGTTACCAATAGATGGAACTTGCCTTCACACACACGAACGCTATATATATATATATATATATATACATATATATCCCATGTTACGTACAACATTTTAGAATAACTTTAAGTAGAGCAGACATGATAAGTTCTAAAAAAGGACTTTTCTTTTTCGGTCGTGTCTCGTCAGAAAATTCCGAGACAAAAGCAGATAAGTATCTGGATAAGTATGCAGTTTAAATATAAATACAGTTTAATTGTGAAAACATTTCTATTTCAAGCTATTCAGTTTAGTCAAGCAGTTCTACTTCAGCTGATTCAGTTTAATATAAGTACAGATTTTGTTTACTCACAGTTAAATGTCAAAACAGTTCTATATTAAACAAATCAGTTTAGTGTAAGTACAGTTTCAATGTCAAAAAACAGTTCCATTTCAAATAATTCAGTTTAGCAAAAGCACACACTTTAAATGTAAGTACGGTTTAATTATCAAAAACCTTTCTATCTTAAACTATTCAGTTTAGTAAAACAGTTCAGTTTAGCATAAGTATGCTGTTAGTTCTATTTAACCCATAGATAGGGCCCTATCAGGTGCTACCACTCCGGGCCAAAGTGGACCTGGGATCGATACAAATAAAGGGGTACTCCGCATTCCCCAAAGCTCCAGAATTACTGGAACCTCACCATCAAATTGTTTAGTGTCATATCTAGGACACTCGTTGGGGGGTCTCACCCCTCTGCAGAGGTGCAGTCGGTATATTCTATAGTCCTGGTCGACTGGGCAAGCAGGTTTAGTCGGTGAGTAAATATATATATATATATATATATATATATATATAGAGAGAGAGAGAGAGAGAGAGAGAGACCTATATAATTTCATAATCTAATAACTTGTATCGTTCGGAGAAGACCTCAAATCGTAATAGCTAAAGTGCTAAGCTGCACCTCAAAGTAAGCGAGTTCGAATTTCACATGCGCTATTACGTTAATTTTCAAATAATACCGCGGGAAAAGTATGAACCTTCTTCTTCCCTCAGTTATGGCTTAGATATTATTACTTCTGCAAGGAACGCTTTGGCATTAAATAATGATTTTAAAAAATATATTTAATTTCGTTTAAGATATAAAGATACCATTCACAAGGAAAGAAAAGGCGTTGGCTTGATGGTTAGAGTGTTCGCCAATGGCCCGGGAGACCTGGGTTCAATCCCAGGTCAACAAACTTAAACATACAAATGGTACTTGATGCCTCCTTGCATAACACTCGACATTATAAGGTACGGATGAAGGGTAAAGTGGAGCAATCCAGGGAAAGGAGTAGCACCCTCCCCTACACGATGGTGTAGTAGCTATCGAAAAAGGAGCCTTCGGCTAACCCTCGACTAAGGTCGCCAACTTTACTTTTACTTTAAACATTAAAAATAGAATTTTGAGTTGTTACTACACTTGCTATAAAAGTTTAAGATCACTTGAAAGAGAATCGGTCAAGGTATTAGATAACGAAATGATAGCAATTTTCCTGAAACATCCAGTTCATCTCAAATGATATCCATTTTTAAACGCTACACACACATATATATATTGTCATCCACAGATAGACCTGTTTCGTTCTATCAGAACTCTTCAGTGTGGCTAGACAGGATAGATTCCCCACGCTGGGATCGAAACCTGGCTGATTGAAACTCCAATACAAGATTCTACCACTCAGCCGCGAAGAAACCAGCGCAAGCGAAAGAAATTTAAACGCTTATGGATCACATTTGTTTTTGTTTACATATATCCGCATAACGACTACCGAGAGCTCAATTCATTTGAAGAGCCTTGCTTTACGCTAGTGGCAACCATTACTTTCCTCGCTAGAGAGCTCAACCACACAGGGGTAGGGGAGCATATGTATATATATGTATTTCCTATATTACATAAAAGGTTGCCGTAAAACCAAACCAAACCAAACCAAACATACAGCCGGAAAAAATACAAATGTACTGTCTTCGTCAAATTATGACCTAGGGGTCAGGCTTGATTTTAGGGCCACGCATCATTACCACAAAACCAGAATCCCGCCCCCACCCTAGTAATAACTTAAGGTACTCCTAAACCTTTTTGATTTTTGATTGACTGATAGATTGATTTTAATGGCATGCCAACCCGTTTGGGTTAGTTCCGGCCAAGAATTTAGGGAATGGTATACGTTATACGTTTATATTGTTTTGTATACCTTCCTAAGCTTTTGTACACAGTTATATGATATCCAGTATTCTTATCTAATACAAATAATTTCCAAACAGATTTACTTAACTCACAGAAGGCACCCTGGCAGTTACTACCGCTCTAGATCCGAGTGTACTTGAATGTAATGACAATAAAAAGTACTTCACATTCCTCAGATCTCCAGAACAAGAGCCTCACCACCAGATACAGCTTAGTGAATTACCAAGAGTACCACATTTTATACAGATAATACGATAGATAGATAGATAGGTTTTATTTGATTACTTGTGTTTTATGGCATATCATTGTAGGTTATTTCAGGCCAAATCCTGTTATATATATATATATATATATATATATATATATATATATATATATATATATATATATATGTGGATATAAATCCAACAGCGTGAAAAAAGAAGAAAAAACAAAAAATCCAAATTCATCTAATTTGATTATTTTGTTTTTTCTTTATATATATATATATATATATATATATATATATATATATATATATATATATATATATATATATTTGCAAACGAATAATTCGTGGTAACATTATTTTTAAACGAGCCAGAGCTCATTTCTTTACACACAGTTAAATAATCTGAAGTCAACAAAATGATTAGATATTTCTCTTTGACCCATAAATGAGATCTTAACAAGTTCTACCACTCCGAGTCAGAGTAATGGTAATGTTGTTCACATTCCAAAAGGGTCTAGGAATGAAGTCTCACCATCAGATGTAGTTTAGCGTCATATCCAGGACACTGCTTGTGTGTGTCTTACTCCTCTGCAGATTTGCTGTCAGTGTATTCATTGGTCCCAGCCAACTGGTCTGCATTTAGATAGATAGATAGATAGATATATAGATAGATAGATAGATAGATAGATAGATAGAATTATAATCTACCGTTAAAACGGTCACAATCAGTAAAATATGCACCTGCCGACCTAATTACCATTAACCAATCGCTTCAGCCAAGGGTCAACAACTTGATCTCAATTTAGCAGTTGGGCTTTTGTGCTTGCCTTCGTCAAAAGCGTTCCAGTCATGTTGTTGGTCGGTCCGAAGAATCCCCGCCTAATTCGACCTGAAGGTTGCTTTTGTTCCCGTTGCTCAATTAGGCGGGAATCTTTTGTCCAGTGAGTAGCGTTTATTGTACAATTAGCCGGACAATTATCCTCCTGTCAGCTCTCCAAACGTTGAAGAAAGCCAGCCAATGGTGTTGCCGATGCATTTAATACCAATTTTCCCGGGCTCCTAATTTTTTTGCGACTTTGTTCGTACAAGTACCGCGCCTTGCTACCCCGACCCCAGCCCATTATGGTTAAATTTGATTCATCAAAAGGGTCCTCCTTCAACGCCTGACCCTCTTGCGCATGAGATAAAAAGATATTAGCTATTATTTTAATCGACTGCTTATTTTTAGTTGTTTTTTTTTTTTCGTTTGTTTGTTTTATGGGTTTTTTAAATAAAATGAGAGAGCTCCAAGGAAGAAAGGAAACCGATGATGTGTGAGAAATAGAAAGAAATAATATATGAGAGAGAGAGGGGGATTAGAAAGAATGATTTAGGGTGGTATATTAAAGAGAAGTGGTATATTAAAAAGAAACAAAGAGAGGATGGGGTAATGTTTATATGCGAAGGGAAGAAGAGAAAGAAAGGAGGGGGAGAAAGAGAGTTTATCAGAATGGTTTTATGGTTGAGTGAGAGAATCAAGAAACGCTGAAATAAAATAAGGTTAAACGGGTGAAATTATGCACAAGAGAAAAAAAAACATTTCTAATAATTATAAGTTACTGTCAAAATGGCGGGATTAATCAACATGCTCCGGATCAGAATGTAGTATCGGTGTGCTCTGCCTCACTCCCTTGCGTGTCTGCTTCTTATCAGACCAGACTTTCTCTAACTGGGCTTTCGACTGAGATTAGAGTGTAGTATTTGTTCTTTTTCCTTAGTCGAGTTTTCGTCTTCGGGCTGTCTAGACGGATAAATCATCATCATCATCATCATCATCATCATCATCATCATCATCATCATCATCACACAGGGCTCCCTGATTCTCTCTCTCTCTCTCTCTCTCTCTCTCTCTCTCTCTCTCTCCGTTCCTATCGTCCATCGTTCTTGACAGGTCTTCTAGACTACATCCAGAGTCTGCACTGAGCTGATGCATGTAAATACTTACTAGTCGGTCAATCCTAATGCGTTCATGTCAGAAAGTCGCTTATGAATCCGTCCTGACTTTTCCAGCAATGCCCAGTATGTCTTCTTCATCTTACTTGGAATAGTTTATGAGATGGGAGCACCCTAAATATTTATTTCAGTTTAGAAATTATGGTGAAACGTCTGTGTCACAATTGGACCCCAAAGAACGTTCGATTAATATTTTTAGAGGAGGTATTTTTGGGATTTATTAAATCATTGAGTAAAAAATGACAATATGGACAATTAAAACGTAGATTTATCATATTGTAGTCATTTATTTAGCTTACCTAAGTTTGGTACAAGGCCAACAGTATGGTAATGCATCGGTTGTTGCTGTTAACTTCTTGGGCATACTTTTTTTTAATACAAGTACAACATCAAACCTGCACTGTTTCAGCGATTTTTATAAAATGCAAATGTCTGTTTAACATCAAAATCTGCACCAGTCAAACCCGCACTATTCAAGGTATTTTGTCTATCCAGGCAAATTTTTACAAAATACAAATAACTGTATTGCACCAAAACCTGCACCAGTCAAACCCGCACTATTCAAGGTATTTTGTCTATCCAGGCAAATTTTTACAAAATACAAATAACTGTATTGCACCAAAACCTGCACCAGTCAAACCCGCACTATTCAAGGTATTTTGTCTATCCAGGCAAATTTTTACAAAATACAAATAACTGTATTGCACCAAAATCTGCACCAGTCAAACCCGCACTATTCAAGGTATTTTGTCTATCCAGGCAAATTTTTACAAAATACAAATAACTGTATTGCACCAAAATCTGCACCAGTCAAACCCGCACTATTCAAGGTATTTTGTCTATCCAGGCAAATTTTTACAAAATACAAATAACTGTATTGCACCAAAACCTGCACCAGTCAAACCCGCACTATTCAAGGTATTTTGTCTATCCAGGCAAATTTTTACAAAATACAAATAACTGTATTGCACCAAAACCTGCACCAGTCAAACCCGCACTATTCAAGGTATTTTGTCTATCCAGGCAAATTTTTACAAAATACAAATAACTGTATTGCACCAAAACCTGCACCAGTCAAACCCGCACTATTCAAGGTATCATGTATCTAGTTTGTATTTGCCCAAACCCTTAAGCGCAATCAGGCTGCGATACAAGGTCAATTTATTTAAGCGGAGCAGAATTTGTTTGAATTCAGAGTGTTTTCCTTCTCCCTGGCTAGTCACATAACCACGGCTAAAGAACCCTGTCTAATTTATTATTTACCCATGGCTTGGAGGAAAATGAATGGATTCATACTGATGTAATACCATTCCTTTTTGTAAAGTAATCAAAATCCACACAAGTTAAAACCGCACTATTCAAGGTATTCAAGTTGCCGTCAACTGCCAAAATAAATAAAAGTACTTCACCAGCTTTTCAGCTTGGGGCTGTAGAATATACCGAGTGTCCTGGATATGACATTAAATGATATGATGGCGAAGCTCCATCCTTCGAGCTTTGGAGAATATGTAGTACCCTTTCATTGCCATTGCTCCCAGGTCTACTATGACACAGAATGTTAGCACCTGATAGGGTCTTATCAATGGGTCAAATAGAACTGTTTGAGGAATGATTTCTGTTAAAATGATTTGTTTGAAATAGAACTGTTTGATCATTTAATTATGTGTAAACAAATGACTGATAATTAATCGAACTGTTAGTTATACATTGCAATACTTGTAACCATTTAACTGAGTGCAAAAAAATGAGCTCAGACTCGTTTAAAAATGTTATCAACAGAATGTTTAAAAAACATATATATTTGATATATATGTATAAACCGAATTTGACATTAAATAAATGCCTTAAAACCAAACCAAACATTCATCAGTTTTTATTTATGGTATTTTTCTAACTGGTCTCGTAAACTGGTTTGGTTATGTGGGCGCAACTCATTTTGTATGTCTTCAGCAAAAATAGCAGGGCGAAGCCGATCCCTTTTCAGGTTTACAATTAGTTTGAATTTAGGCTTTTTCCTTCACTTATATTGGTTGCTACACCAAAGTTAAAGACGCCAATCTTTTTTACTGCTTATCCATAGATTGAGGGAGAGTAGACGCATCCATACCTTTCTTTTTTCTTTTTGAAAAGGGATGCACTGCATGGACGCAAATCAAATGGGAACTGCACGAAAATGCTACGAACTATATTGAACAAATCCTTGAAACAACACCCCAAAAAACAACAATGGTACGGCCACTTACCTCCCATCTCAGAAACTATCCAAAAAAGACGAACAAGACATGCGAGCCACTGCTGGAGAAGCAAGGACAAAGCCATATGTGACGCTCTCCAGTTAATCCCTTACATGGATTCGCCAGTGTTAGCCGACCAACAAGAATTTACCTACAACAGTTCTCTACGGAAACGGAATACAGTTTAGCGGACCTGCCGAGAGCGATTGATGATAGGGACTGATATAGAGATAGAGTCAAGAAAATAGACGCTAGAAGCACGAATCGATGATGATGATGATGATGATGATGATGATGATGATGATGATGATGATGCATCAGATTTTTTTCCTCTCGCTATGAATAAGTATTCATGGATACGTATCTTTGGATAGCTTAAGCTATGGATAAGTATCCAATCTCATCAAATCCTAGATGAGGACGTTTGTATTTCACATGGCAAACATCCTCTTCTAGGATTTGAACTCGGGTAGCTGTGTCCACTTTCAACGATGATAACCGTGACATCTCGAGCACCTCAAATCCTTGGTAAATTTGTGCATAAAAAACCTCTGAAATGCCACTGAGAAGCTTTGTAGCTGATAGGATTACCTTCTATTGATGTATATTAAATTTTCAAAAAAAAAAGAAAAAAAGAAAAAGATTAATTGAAATAAAAATAGGAGGAGATTAAATACTTAAACGAACGAAAGTCACCCTAGCGTAGTGGTTAACGCACTAGTCAGTGACATAGTAGTAGGCGAGTTCAAACCTCCGTTACGTTCACTTTCATATTAATACCCTTGAGAAAGATATAAACCTTCTTATTTATCCAGCCATAGGTTTAACAAATACAATTATTTTCTTAATGGCATATCAACCTTCGTGAGTTATTTAATGCCAAAATCATCCTTAGAGAAGAACTCTAGGGATACTATTTAAGCCATTGCTAAGAGAAAAAGGGCGTTCATATCTGTCCTACTGAAGAAAATGAAAGTATTAGCGGGGCTGGAGTTCGAACACGCGTATTACGATCTCGTAAAGCAGCGCTTTAGTTATTATGCCTCAGGGACTCATCGTGCTCTCTCAACCAGAATGGCTTTGGCATTAAATAACCGACACACACAAAAAAACAAACAAAAACAGGCCAAATGAGCAAAATTCGTTTCTTTAAGAACGTAAACAAAAGAACACAGTAGTATCCAATAGACCTGCAATATTTTTCATTCTTTCTGGGGGGTTTACGGAACAAGATCTTTTTTCTTATAAGATTAAACCAATTATTTTTCATTAAAAAATATGAAGAGAGTTTATTCCCAGAAAATAGAGATATTAAAACATTTTTTAAGAGAGAGAGAGAGAGAGAGAGAGAGAGAGAGAGAGAGAGAGAGAGGCGGAAGAGCGGGGGTTCAGTAAAAGAAAGAACGGTGCACCGCTCTTGCAATATTGCCTAGAATTTTTAGTAATTAACCTCAATTTGAAAACTGCTTCCGGTCTAAGATGAGACGGAGATTATCTTTATCTTTTCGGAGACTAGCCGAGCCTGCCAACTGACACTGTGCTATAAGTCGTTAACTTACAAGCTCGTAACATCGCAATTAAATATTTAAAAAGAGCTTAACCCTGCCTCTCCTTTCTTTTTCTTTCTTTCCTTTTTTTTCTCCTTCTTCTCATCAATTTCTCCGTTAAATAACCTCCCTCTCGTTTCCTTATAAGCTTCAGCCCACCCCTCTGCACTCGAAAAAATTTTGTTTGGGCAAATAAATTAATCCAAACGAGGGAGGGGGAATCTGCCGTAGAGCGATAGCCAGCAACCTTAAACCGTACTAGAGAAAGGGAAAGGGGACATCGTAGAAGGTGATAGGGATCTTTTAAAGCCGAGGTGGCGACGCCTAGTGGTGGGTGGTGCGACTGTTAAAGTGTTTCCTTTTATAAGATTTATCTATTTTCCGAAATTCTAGAGGTAAGATTAATAGAGCGATTCAAGAAACGGAAAGAAGCCAGGACCTAATTATATTTCAGCTGATGGCAGCTCATCGATATCTGATTGCTGTGCTTCTTTCTTAAAGAATAAACAGATCCAAACCACCTTATTTGTTTATTGATAAAATTTACTTTTTTCATGCCCCAATGCACATACAACTTGTCAAAATTTTTCTACCTCATGGATAGTTTACACAACCAAGTAAAAGTAAAGTCAGCGACCTTAGTCGAGGGTGGCTCGAAGGCACCCTTTTCAATAGCTACTACACCGAGGTGTAGAGGAGGGCTCTACTCCTTTTCCTGGATTGCTCCACTTTACCCTTGATCTTTACCTTATACTGCTGAGTGTTAAGTGTTAATTTTTGAATCTTTGATATGACTCAACCTGAGATTGAACCCCGGTCTTCCAGACCATCAGCGAACACTCTACTCATTAGGCCAATGACCCATAACCAAGGTAGACGAAGAAGAATGCTGTTATGTATTTACTAAGGGAATTAGCTCGAGGTGAAGCGTAAACAGTCCTATCAAGGATATGAGCTCTGCTCTATTCCTAAGAAAAAATAAAACCGACCACGTGCGGCACTTGATTTGGTCAGAGTGGAAAAGAGAAAAGTAATCTCAAACAATACGGCACCAAAAAGCTCCCTCCACTATTTGTCAAGAACTACTATTGGGCCCCTCAGTATAGATTCGGGGACCAAACTGTAAAGGCAGGAAAGAATAACCAGCAGAAAATGCCGTCACTCGCTTCTTGAACAGCCGATAAGTATTTCAAACAGGCAAGAAGTTTCCCAAGAAATCAAAGTAAAATTAAACGAAAGTACTCTACTGAAATTCTACCAATTTAAACAACTGAAAGAAAATTTAACCCGAGAATTCTGCTGAAAAGATGAATTTACAGAAAACTCGAAGTTAAATGAAAACTGAACATTTTGATAAAACTAGAAAAAAAAATTCAAAGAAGTTTGTTTCCCAGACACTCTCTCAGATAAATTCCCGAAAATTACACTGAAATTAGCAACACTTTATCTTTTCTATCCTTTTTATATAAAATTCCTTTTTAAAAACTTTATTGTCTGTGTTATCTTTTCGAATCAGTATCCGAACGAGAAAGCCGTGGAACTTACCGTTTCAACTTACCGTTTAAAATTACACCCCAAAGCCTCTTAAAAACATTACCCAGTTAAATACTAAATCTGGCTTTAGTGTCGTATCCTTCATATTAAACTTAATTCTCTTCTAAATTTCCTTTATATTACAAATTTTATTCTCTCAAATTTTCTTTACCTCACGTCCAATTCATTTCCCTACGACGATAACCATCACGCTAAATAAATTTATATGTTTATAATTAATTGCATTTTACATTTATTTATATTTAAAATTATAAGTAAGAAATAATTATGAATATATATATATATATATATATATATAATTATTTCTTTATATATATATATATATATATATATATATATATATATAAGTGCATGCATGTGTCTGATGATACGTATGCCTGCATAAGCTATATAAAAGTATATAACATTATTTCTGTACCTACCTATTCAAATATCCTTCAGCCCAGTTGACTGGGGCGGGAGAACACACCGACTGCATCTCTGTAGAGAGGTAAGACCGCTTCCCTTAATGAGTGTCCTGTATACGACACCAAACAATAATATGGTGAGGTTTCTACTGATGGTGACTTTTAGAGAATGTGGAGTACTTCTTCATTTACCTTTCTCCCAGGTCCACTCTGACCCGGAGTGTTAACACCTGATAGGTTCCTATCTATGGGTCAAATAGAACTGTTTGACTGTGAGCAAACAAATGGCTTATGTTAAATTGAATTGTTAGAAACAGAACTTTTTTAAATAGAGCTGTGTAAATAAATGACTGATGTTTAATTGAATTGTTAGAGTTTAATAGCAATACTTGGAACCACTTCAGTTTGCACTCATATGGTTAGTATTGAATAGAATTATTAGTGTCAGAAAGCAATAAGTGAATTCATTTAACTGTGTATAAACAATAGCAATACTTGTATAGTGTTCTAACTCATCTAAAAATGAAATTACCTACAAACTATGCAATTACAAATCATATAAATATATCCATTTAAATGGATGCAAACAAATGACATATGTTAAATGGTTATCATTGTACAGCAATACTTTAAACCATTTGACTATGTGCAAACAAATGATTTATAGTCAACTGTTGTATCGTGGTAAGGAAGAGATACACAGTGAAATAGAGTTAATTATTTATTAACTTAAGTGGTACAGTCCGACTAGTATTATAAGTCTCGCACTGTTGGTGTTACATTCGAAGTTGGTCTTACTACTGACCGACGTCCTTTCAGAGCTGTCTATCTTTCTGCTTCTGTCTACCAGTGCTTAAGAGACACGGTGTCTATTATACTTCTACGATACCGGAAGTCACGTGGTACGAGCCACTATACAACATAAATAAAATTATTTATGGTATTAGAAATACTTGAAAACGAGCTCAGGCTGGTTTAAATGTGTTTTTAACAAAATGTGTTTACAAATCATATATATTTAATATATACGTATAAAAAAGATTTGACATTAAATAACCTATAATGATGGATATGCCATAAACCCAACCAAACCAAAGAAATGACTGATGGTAAATTATTTCTGTTACGTAGCAATACTTGAAACCTTTTAACTGCCTGTAAAGAAATGAACAATGTTGTCAACAAACTATGCGTTTACAAAATATCCAATCTAATCACCATTAACAATGACATTTCTTTCAACAAATTATTCAAAAACTTGTCAGAAACAAAAACTTGGATTTCCCTCATTGAACACCACCCTAGAATCCCTGCATTATATGGCCTACCCAAAATCCATAAAACAAACACAACCCACCACGATCCATTATTTCCAGCATTGGTAGTACCATTTACAAAATAGGACGCGCTATAGCTAAAATATTACCCCACCACTACTACTAGGCACAATCACCACCTCCCACATAATTAACTGCTAACTTACTTCATAAAATTAAAAATATTGATATACAAAACAAAACTATGAACAGTCTACATGTAACTTCCCTTTACACCAATATACCTATCAAAAATACCTCAAGCTTCTTACTATTCATTTAAGAAAAATCAAATTCAACTCACCTCTCGCCATAAACACTTTGATCGCCATCCACAAACACATGACTAACATGACTTATTCAAAATTTAATAAGGAACTTTATAAACAGAAATTTTTAGAATCCTTTCAAATATAGATTACCCATTAGCACTAAATATTTCAGACATATTGATGATGTACTAATTTTCCTACCTCAAAACATAAAAATTAAACACATTGCAGAGAAATTAAACAATGTTGAACCTTCCATCAACTTTACATATGAAAAAGAATCAAATAATACCATACCTTTCTTAGACATTGTACTGATTTAATCTCAAAATAACTTAATTTTTCAAGTTTACCTCAAAGCCACTAACAAAAAAGATTATATACATTTTTACTCTCATCACAACAACAAAATTAAAATTTGTTCATAATTAGTTTTTATTTACGTGCACTTAGAATATGTAGTCCATAATACCTACATGGCGAATTTAGATATATCGAGCATTACCTTAAAAGCTTAAAATACCCTAAATTTTTCATTCTAAACGCTAGAAAAAATGCTCTCAACATACACTTATCAAATAAACTTAAGAAAAACACTCCCACTATTCCTATTACTCACAGACACATATCTCTACCCACTAACATATACCACAAACCTTTTTACAACAAATTAACTAAATTAGGAATACCGATTATATAAACTACATAACAAACCATTAAAAATTTCACTAGCATCTCTAAACGCCCTAACAACACAACCACTTCTGACATAGGCATATACTATATTCCGTACAATTGGGATAAATATTACATTGGTGAAACCCAACGTAATTTAGACAAAAGGATTTTCGAAGATAAAAGATCAATTAAATTGAATAATGACGGAAATGCCCTTTTCTCCCACATGTTAGATTTCAAAAATACTTTTAATTTTACTCAGGCCATTTTAATCAAACTGGAATCTCGCCGACTTTTAGAATCTGCAACAATTTCCCATTCCAACCACACTATTAAACAACGCCCTTGCTTTTTTCAAATTTCACCCTACATGGCAAATATTTTACGGGAGAATGATATCAAAACTGACTATAGATAAGAGTAAAAAATCTTTTAAAATTATCTCCTTTCCACACCTTCTTACTTCTGAGTGGTTTTTCATTTGAATATGTTATTCTGGTACTCGTGGTTTTGTGAATGTGAGATGCTTATTGTCAGCTGTACCTTTTCCCCTTTGCTTAACGATTGCCCTGATATTTATAATGAATAAATGTGTTGCAAACATTGACCTGCCGTCGCTACATTCCTTTAACATTCAGATTCTTATTTCTATCTTTCTTTTTTCTTTTTTCTTTCTTTTCCTTTTCTGTTTCTCCTTCTTTCTGTCCCTTCCTCTTTTTCATCCACTTTCTTTTATGCCTGCTGCTATGAAATCATCAACATTCTGAAGAAGTCTTGGGGTAAATAAAGACGAAATATTAATTGAAACCGTTGTCTGTGTTTCGGTTTATCTACTTTCCCCTTATTTTTCACACACACATACATACACACACACGTATATATATATATATATATAAACAGGATTCCAAATAATGATATTGAGAATTATCAGTGTCAGACAGCAACACGTGATAAAATTTGACAGTGTATAAAGAAATGAACTCGTTTAAAAATTTTACCCAAAGATGTGCTTATAAATCATATATATTTGATATGTATGGACGGAATATGACATTAAATAAACTCCAAGGATTGATATGCCATAAAACCCAACCCAACCAAACCAAATATCTTATTTCTCTATCATCCAGTGGGAATTAGAATGCACAAACTACCCTAAGGTAACCCATCACCCAAAAGGAGAGTTCAGGTGTTGTTTATCATATGCAGAGAACATAACAGATTTCTTTATAAAGATATATCTCTTCTTTATTGCTACGAATGAATCGAAATGGCTGTCGGGGAGAGAGAGACAGAGAAACTAAGCCTGACAGGAGACTACTATCATTGACACCACGTTAGGGACAGACATTCAGAGCTTTACTTCTTTGACAGGTTCTCAGCCAGGAGGCTGCCTGGTCCTCACTTCTGGTGGACCTGTTTACTCGCTGGCTGCTCTCCAAATCTGACCGGATCTCTCCGAATCTCTGTTATTATAAAATATTCTTAACGCCCACACATTTTTCTTCCGGTTCTCAATTCCCGTGATTTATTTCCGCTGTCCCCTTGCTTGTATAAGCAAGGGGACAGCGGAAATAAATCCTATTTAAAAATCCACGACTAACATGCTGTCAAAGTCAATATGTAACACAGAGTATGATACTAAACTGCCTCCGGTGGTGAGGTTCCATTACTGAAACTCAAAGTAGTGTGTTGAATAGCCTTTCTTGCCATTACTCCCAGCTCCACCCTGACATAGAGTGGTAGCGCCTGTTTAGGTCCCATCCATGGGACAAATAGATCAGTGTACAAATTATTAGTATTAGATAGGAATATCTATATGAAAACAAATGGTTACAGTTATTGAATAGAAATACTTACATGAAACTATAATTGTGTATAAATTATTAGTATTAGATAGGAATACTTGATACTCTATAACTATGTGGAAACAAATGATGATTATCTATAAAGAACATTTACTGGAAACCATATAAAGTTTTTTAAATGATTTCGGCATTAAAGAATCCAACAATGTTTATTTTGGCTTGGTTTTGTTTGATTTGGTTTTATAGCACATCAACCATTGTAGGTTATTAAAGCCAAATCCATTTTTATACATATTAACAGTTCCATTTCAAACAATTCAGTTTAGCATAAGTACGCAGTTTACATGTCAAAACAGTTCTATTTTAAGAAATTCAGTTTAGCATAAATACAGTTTACTTCTATTTCAACCATAGATAGGACCCTATCAGGTGCTACCTCTCCAGGCCAGAGTGAACCTGGGAGCGATGACAGTGAAGGGGTGCTCTGCATTCCCCAAAGCTCCAGCATTACTGGAACATCACTATCAGAATGTTTAGTCTCACATCTCGGGCACTCATTTGGGGAGTCTTACTTCTCTCTAAAGCCCTTAGGAAAGATATAAACCCATGCCTTCCTCCTCCAGCTATGGGTAAATAGTAGGGCAGATCGGGCTCTTTACCCTAGGCGCAGCAATCGATCTAACAGAAGGAAAATACTGAATTCAAACCAGCTGTACTCGGCTTACAGATTTATATTATGTCGCATCCTGACGGAGAGGTTGAATAAATACATATCAAGATCTCTTAACACTTTTCTTGATATGCTAAAATTTAAGAAAATTCAACATACTAGAGCGAATCAAATGTTTTGCAATATTTCGCACAACTTGGGTGTTTTAAATATATATATATACATATATATATATATGTCATCTGATGAGACGGAGAGTATAATAATATTCTCCGGCGAAATAAATTTATAATGACAACTTAACCAGGTTTGAATTTCCTTCTAATTACATTATATATATATATATATATATATATATATGTGTGTGTGTGTGTGTGTGTGTGTGTGTGTGTGTGTGTGTGTGTGTGTGTGTGTTTCATTAAATAATTAATTAATTAAAACAAATTTTGTCTGTATGATTTATTTAAGATCCTTTCAAGTTTCCTGATAAGTGTCTTAGTTTCAGGTTGGAATTGGTAGATGAATTTCCAAAAATTATCCTGAGCGCTTTCTGACCCTTCATAGGCCATCATCAGGAGTTGCTTGATTGTGTAAGGTGTGTTTGTTTTTTAAAAGAGTTTTGAAAGTTTTTGAAACAAACATAACAAAAATATGGGAACGTAGAGTTGGATAAAACAGGGTAACCGATGTATTTAAAAAAGCAACGCTATTTAAAAAGGGAACGCTATCAACGGAAATAGAATACTATTGGAATACGAGTATAAAAAAATACTAAAAACATTTCAAAATATTGTCGCTATTTTCAAAATTAATTCTATTGATTTTACACGTTACACAAGCAAGCTACCCAAGATGATGGCCTATGATGGGCCCGAAAGCGCTCGGAACAATTTTGGGAAATTCATCAACCAATTCCAACCTGAAACTAAGTCACTTTTCAGGAAACTTGAAAGGATCTTAAATAAATTATACAAACAAAATTTTCCTTCATTATTTAATGAAATATGCTTAAATGAACGACTGCTGCCTACACACACACACACACAAACACAAACACACACACGCACACACACACACACACACACACACATATATATATATATATATATATATATATATATATATATATATATATATATTCTTTTTCTTTCTTTCTTTGTTTAATAGTATATCAACCTTCGTAGGTAATATAATTACAAAGCCATCTCTGTAGAAAAACAGCAGTGATATTATTTAATCTATTGCATTGATCATATATATATATATATATATATATGAGTGTGTGTGTGTGTGTGTGTGTGTGTGTGTGTGTGTGTGTGTGTGTGTGTGTGTGTGTGTCCAGCGATGGCCTAAATAGTATCTCTGCTGTTCTTCTATAGGGATGACTTTGGAATCACATTACCCACGAAGGCTGATATGTCATTACACAAAGAAAGAAAGAACGAAAGAAAGAAAGAATATATATATATATATATATATATATATATATATATATATAAATGGGCTTATATATTAAGGCTTGGTTTCTTTGTTTAGATGCAATGTTTCGTTTTGAAGAGAATTTAAAGGGTTTTTAAAGGCTCTGAATTTTAACTCTTCTTTTAGTCTTTTTTCTTTAATGAACAAAATCCAAAGAATTCAACTGAAGAAAATTCAAACTGATAGCAAAAACAAAGAATAAGTGAAAATTGGTTTTAGATTTGTCTGTATTTTTGAAAATTTTGTTTCATAGTTTATATTTCTAAAAGCAGTTTTAATGTTCTGATAGCCGCATGTACATTAACTGGAGGTACTTACAGTTGTAATGAAGCATTCTCATACGAAAAATTCTTTTAGCTACAAAGGCAAAGACTATTTTTTTTATAATAAAAACAGAAAAAAAAAGCTTGACGAATGCCTGATACAAAAAAAAAGTGTTGACACTTTGTCCATGCGAAAACAGAACAAGAACTGAACAGCAACTATTTAATTGTTAATGTCGCGACAGATGGTGGCACCCTAAATGGGTGAGTCGGCGAGGACTCATAAAAACAATTAGCGACAAAATACGCGATTGGAAATGTCTAAATTGTTTTACACTTGAAAAAATAAAAAGAAAAGAAAAACTGATAATTAAGGAAGACGAAGTAAATTGTTAGATAAGAATTAAAAAGTAAGAAAAGAAATCACAAATTTTATACCAGAAATAGTTGAAAAAATTGAAAAGTCATTGACAATTTTTTTTCAAACAAAAGGAAGCAATTAATAAACCTACGCAGATATCACAAGAAGATGATGAAAGGAAATAGTAAACGAAAGAGTGGTAAACACATCTTAGAATGTATTGAACAAAGTATAAACATGTTAGATAAATATAAGAGAACAGAAAAATCGTTTAAACATCAAAATATCTAACATGAAAGAAGAAAAACAAACTAAATTAAAGTATTTTTTGTTTGTTTGTTTGTTTGTTTTATGGCATATGAACACTTGTAGATTATTTAATGCCACATCCTGTTAATACATATATATTAGATATGACTGAGTTTGAAAGTATTTTTATTTAATTAATAAAGAAAAGTAAATATCAAAAAAATGATATTATAAGAGTAGCAGCTCTGATGGGGGATAAAAACAGATAAATAATGGTGATACTGAGACATGAAGAAGACACTAAATTTCTTCAGAACTCTAAATTTGTCCGGTGGCAAAAGCTGCTTGGTAGCGCCAGGAGTTGTAGTACCGCCTTGAGCTACTGAAATTGTGTTCTCATCCTGGTTGGCAGCTGATGAGGGCAGGGTATCGCACGTACTTTCACACGTTGTATGATGAAAATAAAAATTAAAAAATGGTGATACTAAGACATGAAGAAGACACTAAATTTCTTCAGAACTCTAAATTTGGAAGGAAACTCGAAAACGAGGCGGAAGAAAATAAATGGATTTATCTAGACTTTATTAGAACAGAAAGAAAAAAGATAGGAAACCAGAAATAAGAATGAAAAAAAAAGAACATTAAAAATTCTTAAAGTCTGAAAATCAGAAAAACTGCGGAAAATCTATTGCGGTAAATGAAAATCCAAACGAGAAAGCTTGAAAATATTGTATAAAAAAGCTAATTCTTTGAGAAACAATTAGAATTAAAACTAATTGTTAACAAATATAAAATAATTTGTATAGCAGACACATTTGTCAAATTTTGAATTAATACAAGATGGGAAAAATGATACAAAATTTCGGTGGGGGTCTGCTTTTGTATGTATATAAAACGTATAAAATATATAAATTGAATTGGTTATAAAAAAAAACTGAATTTTTAGCCATAAGAATAATTGCTTCTATTAATTAATTTTTTACTATATGTATATATATATCTCCATATTTAAGTAAAGAAGAGGATATGCCGCTAAAACAACTGAATGAGGTTTATTTTAAGTCAGATTTAATCTGAAAATATTTTAATGGTCAAAGATTTTAATTTACCTAATGTAGATTGGGTAAATGGTTTGGTTGTGTCTCCTGTAAATTCAATTAGTCAGCATTTTAGAATACAAAATGAATATTTAGATTTGTTTATAATGAAAGGATCAGATTGCTTTAGAGAAGAAAATACTTTGGGTAAATTAATGGTAAATAGATTAGATAACACTGCATTATATAAGGGTTTTCAAATGATCAATATTTGATGAGAAATGTAAGTTAAAAAGCACCGTTTGGTAATTATGATTATGAATTTATTAAAATAGAAGTTTAAGTGGATGTTGATTATATAAACAGAAAGCAACAAAACTGTTCCAAATTTACACAAGTGTTAGTCTCAAAGAAGGGAGATAATATTGATTGGGATTATAAGTCTAATACTCTTGACATTAATGAAATGTGGGAAGAATTAAATAGAAAGATAAAATCAATAATCCTGAAGTTGCAAAATTCTCTTAAAAGAAGATCCATGAAAAATACCATAGAATAGTAATCGGCTATCTTTTAAAATAAAAGAAAAAAGATAAAGTCGGAAAGAATTTGGAAGTGTACCAAGTATGAAAAACAATCAAAATGCTTTTAGTAAACCAAATAAATATGAACAATTGGAAGTAAATGAAAAACAAAAAAAATGAAAATAAAATTGTTAGAAATATTAAATACAACTTTAAACCATTATTCAAATATGCAAAATCAAAAACTAAAATTCACAAAAACGTTTGTACAATAAACAAAAATGAAATAAGACAAGCAACATAACAAACACGCCAGTTGAAACTTCAGGTGTACAAGCAATACTTTTTCAATCTTTTCATTCTTCGGAAGGTTTTTGTTCACGACAGGAAAGTTGTTATGTGGAGGGTACAAGAAATACGGATAAACTAACAATAAGAACTGAAGGTACAAAAATTATAGATGATCTGATAAGAGCTAAAGTCATAAAACTATTATTATCCAAGTTGGGGGTTAGTAAAAGTATGAGACCTGATGAAATACACCCTGAAATATTAAAATACTTATCATCAAATGAAAGCTTTATGAATGCAATAAGTAAATCTTTTGAGAAATGTACAGAATATGAAATGATTCCATATATTTGGAAAATAGCAATTGTAACACCACAACATAAAAAAGGGTTCGCTACATTTAAAAAGTAATTACCAACCAGTTCCTCAAACATGTATCTTGTGTAAGGTTTTTAAAAAAATTAATTAGAAATCAAGCTTTGAAATTTATAGGCTAAGATATAGATAGTGGTCAACATGGTTTCATCAATGGTAAATCAACATTATTTTATATTTTCAAAAGTATTAATACTATAAATAAACATTAGTGAAATGTTCGTTGGTTGTTTTGTTTTACTGCGTATCAACCATTTTCGGGTCATTTTAATGACAAATTAAGACATCTTGATAAAAGTTTCAAACAATTCAGTTTAGTATAAATATAGTTTTTTGTTTACACACAGTTAAATGTCAAAAACAGTTCTATTTCAAACAATTCAATTTTGCATACAAAAATAGAACCATTTCAAACAATTTTGTTTAGCATAAGTAAGCATTTTAAATGACACAACAATTCTATTTCAAGCAATTCAGTTTAGCATAAACACACAGTTTAGTTGTATTTGACCTACAAATAGGACCCTTTTAGGTGCTACCATTCCGAGCCAAAGTCGACATGAGAGCGATGGTAATGAAGGGGTACTCCGCATTCACCAAAGCTCCAGCATTACTGGAACCTCACCATCAGATTGTTTAGTGTCATATACAGGACACACATTAAGCGGAGGAGGTCTTACCCCTATGCAGATATGAAGTCGGTGTATTCTACAGCCCCAGCCGACTGGGTATTTGTGAAAAGGGGATAATGCCGATATTATATACTTGTATTTTATCAAAGCATCCAGAACGGTATTTCATAATCGTTTACTAGTGAAAACGGAAAAACTAAGATATTTTTTAAAAAGTAGTAAATATTGTAAGATACTTTTTAACAGATAAAACTATGAAAGTAAAAATTGGTGACATTTATTCTGAAACATGGAGTATACCCTCCGGTGTTCCTGAAGGATCAGTCCTGAGACCTTTGTTGTTTTTACTATTCATAAATGATTTACCGTATGACATCAAATCAGGAATGTTAAATATTAGCCTATTATCAAAAGAAATAACACTGGTGGATCTTAATAAATTATCATATTGTGAAGATATTTGGAAATTGAAATTTAATATAGAAAAATGAAAAGTACTATATATTGGATCCAAAAACATTAAAGTTGAATATGAATTAAGCCACAGGGAAATCAAAAATGTAAGTGAGGAATGTAATCTAGGGATTAGCATTGATGATACATTTAAAGCTGATAATCATATTTTGTTTGGTGTACAAATGAAATGATTGGCTGAATAGTGAGAAATTTTATTTCAAGGGAGACAAACGTTGTTTTAAATATATAATAAGACCTCATATAGAATATTGTATTCAGGTCTGAACTTCTGTGTCAAGACATGAATATTGGAGGGTAATATTGAAATTGGAGGGCGTACAAAGAAGAGTGACAAAAATAATTAAAAAGGTAAAAGATTACAGTTGTGGGGAAGAGATTAGAGAAATTAGGATTGATTCCTTTAAGATAAAGGCGAATGAGAAATGGTCTAATTGAAACTTTCAAAATAATCAATTGAATTTCTAATCATGGTAGACATTTTTTCAATATTTCGAAATGAAAATTTACAGTCAAGACAGATTTCCAAAACTAAGTCAACAAACTAAATGAATTTTTTTTGCTAATAGAGTAATATATTTTTTGAATAAATTGCCTTTTTTATCATTAAGGGTTTAACTGTGTTTACTCCATCCCT
>OY757917.1:43826656-43851656 GCA_963585895.1 Sepioteuthis lessoniana | reverse complement strand
AAATTTCGGGATTAATATTTACGACTTAAGTGCATTGATAGTTGAGGAGATTATGTTGAAAAAAAATTTGTTTTGTACAATTGATAAATAAACGCTTTTCCAAAAGTAAATAATATCATTTAGTGTATCCACTGAATAGGCACACACACGCGCGCGCGAGCGAGCGCGAGTGTGTGCGTGTGTGTGTGTGTGTGTGTGTGAGAGCTTTTTTATATGTTTTTTGGATAATTTTGTTTTGATAAATTATGTATATCTGATTAAGAGTTATAAGTGAAAGAAAAACAAGTAGCGAATAATTTATCAAGTTCCGTTTTATAAATATATATATATATATATATATGTGTGTGTGTGTGTGTGTGTGTGTGTGTGTGTGTGTGTGTGTGTGTGTGTGTGTGATATGGATAAAAAAGAATTTTGGAACGCTATCACATCAGTCAGTCTACCTGTCTATATAATATGTTAATATTTATATTATTTAGTTCATTATATTATAATAATTATATAATAAACATTCCATGATATATCTATCCCACTTTAAAGAAAAAAAATAATAGGTTGATATAAAATGAGTAACATAAATATAGCATAGATAGATAGATAGATAAATAGATAGATAGATGGGAAATGGAATTTTATATATATATATATATATATATATATATATATATATATATATATATATATATATATATATATATATGTATATATATGCATGTGTGTGTAAGCGCGTGCGCGCGTGTGTGTGTGTGTGTGTGTGTGTGTGTGTGTGTGTGTGTGTGTGTGTGTGTGTGTGTGTAAAATTCTTCGTTGATAGACTACTGCCTCCTCTGGTTTTAATGTTTCATGGAATTTCTCATGATTTTTTACCAGTGTCCATTTCTTTTTCATGTAAAATATGACTGTGCATCATCTCTTTACACACACACACACACACACACACACACACACACACACATGCACACACACACATATTCACACACACATGCACACACACATGCACACACACACACAAATGAACAGGCACATATACACACACACGCATACATATATGTGGAGTCTAAATCTATATTGTAAATATATATTTTCACATGTATGTATGTCTATATATACATCTCTCTTTGTTTCGCACTCTCTCTCTCTCTCTCTCTCTCTCTCTCTCTCTCTCTCTCTCTCTCTCTCTCTCTCTCTCTGATAGATAGATAGATGCGTGGGGGAAGTATTGGTTGAGTCAAGGTCTATGTTGGGTTGTGGTTATGCATACATATTTCGTGGCAGTAGTAGTAGTAGTAGTTGTTGTTGTAGTAGTAATGGCAGCTACAGTAAAAACAATTTAATATCTAGAGATCGCACATTAGCTCAAAACTAATATAAACTAATTAATTTGAATGAAAAAAAACCCTGAAATATTTATATGTAATTGAACAAAGAACATATTGTGTCACTGCAAAATTAACTAAACACGTACATGTATATATATATCATCATCATCATCATATCGTGCTGGCAGCACGGATATCCCTGACCCTCTCTCGCCACTCCTCCCTATCGTTCATCGCCCTAGGTAGGTCTTCAGGACAACAACCTGTATCCTCACATAGCTGCTGAATGTACGTTCGTGCTGGTCGTCCTGCTTTTGCGCGGCCGTGTGTGGGGATCCATAAGAGTACATCTCTTATGAGTTCGTCCCTGCTTCTCCAGCAATGTCCTGCATGTCTGGTTCGCCTAACTTGAATAGATTTCGTGATAGGGGGCAGGTGTCCGTACAGTTGGTGTCTTGTGGGGTGTTGCTGCCAGGACTTGTTGAGGATTGCACGCAGCATTCTTGTGTAATTGCCATCTAGTTTCTTCTCCAGCCGTTTTGTTAGCGTCCATGTAGTGCATCCATATAGCAGTATCGATGTGACCGCTGCCTGGAAGAAACTGCGTTTCATTTTATCGGTTAGGTCTGATTTCCATATAGTCGATAGCCTATTGATAGCTGTCCATGCTTTCGTTAACCTCGTTTCGATGTCCTTTTCGGTTGATTCGACGCTGCTTCCTAGGTACGTGAATTTGTCTACTAGTTTAAGAGGGGTTCCTTCTAGAGTGGAGATGTCCCCCGTTTGGTTATAGCACATATATTCCGTTTTGTGTGCATTAACATGGAGGCCTATGCTTGCTGCTGCTCGTTCCAGGCTATGCAGAAGTGTTTCGGCTTGGTCAGGTGTATTTGCCAGTATCGCTATGTCATCGGCGTAGTCGGCGTCGGTAATTGTTGTTGCGGGATATCTTCTGCTTCTTTTCTTCGTCAGTTCGAAGCCATTCTCTTTGATTTTGTCAATCGATGTTCTAAGTACGTAGTCTAGACAAATGATAAAGAGATACGGAGCCAGCGTGTCCCCTTGTAGTACTCCTGCTACAATGTCGAAGTATTCTGTGTCTCCATCTGGTGATCGTACTTTTACTTTAGTGTTTCTATAGAGAATCGTTATTGCCGCTACGGTTTCTTTAGGTATGCCGTACGCTAGTAGGATTTGTTCCATCTTTCCTCTGTGAATGGAGTCGAAAGCCTTGGTAAAGTCGACAAATATTAATGTCGCTTGTAGGTTCTTTGCCCGTACACCCTCAAGGATTCTGCGGATGGTTAGTATTTGTGAGGTCGTAGATCTATTTCTTCGGAAGCCATTTTGGTTTTTTCTAAGTATGTTGTCGATTTTGGGTTCTATGCGGTTTCGTAGTAGGGCATTGTAGATTTTGGCAGCTATGGATGTAAGTGTTATGCCTCGGTAGTTTTTGGCTAATCCGAGGTCTCCCTTTTTAGGGAAGGGGAGTATGCATCCCTTCGTCCATCTATCTATCGGATTTTGATTGTATACTGCGTTGCAGTGTCGGAGCAGTATGTCGTCGAATTGTCTGGTCTTCCATACTTCCGGGGGAATTTCGTCCAGTCCTGCAGCTTTCCTATTTTTAATTTTTCTGAGAACCGAGTCGAGTTCTCCTTGTGTGAACGGTCCAAGTTTAATGTCTAATTGTTTGCTAATTATTCTGGTGATTGGTTCATGCGTTATTTTTGGTGGGTTTCCAAGTAAGTTTTCGAAGTGCTGTTTCCACAGTTTTATTCTTTCTTGTTGGTTTGCTGCTTTAAGTTTTGCTTTGGTTGTGTTCTTTCTTCTGCTCACTTCGTTTATTGTTTGCCAGGCAATTCTAGATTGTCTATCTTCTACCGAGTCTCTGATCTTATCTATCTGATTTTGAATGTATTCTGTCTGTTCCTTTATATATATGCCTGCTAATTGATATTGTGCCGTTTTTAGTTTTAAGGCATTTGTGTTTGTTGGGTTTTTTCGATAGTTTTTGGAGGCTGTTTTCACTAGTGCACGTTTTTCTCTCACCGCTAAGGTTTCCCATGGGACTCTATATTTAGTTTTAATTTTTGTTGGAATGCATTTTGCTGCTGCCTCAAGGTGTGCATTGACAAAATTTTCGTATTCGTCGTTTGGTGTACTTTTTTCCGTCTTTTCTTGTAGTGTTTCGAATCTGTTTCTCAATTCTAATACGTATTTATCTCTGACATCTTTGTTGTTTAATAGGGCCCAGTCATAGTGTTTGGTGGTCGCTGTTCGTTTGTCGTTTTTTCGTAGGCTTAACCGTATTTTCGCTGTGACTATTCGGTGATCGGTGGACACACCCTCAAAAGAGGAGTATGCCTCGCAATTCAATGCACTATTCTTCCATTTCTTGTTTATAAGGACGTAGTCTATCTGAGCTTTAGTGTTGTTTGCGTACGTGTATGTCCATAGTTTGCCCTCTCTTTTTTGGTAGTTTGTATTGAGGCATGCTAATCTATTTTCTATCATGAAATCTGTTAGATGTTGTCCATTTCTATTTGACGTGTTGTGGAGGCTGTATTTGTTGTTTCCGTTTTTCCCGATTTGTGCATTCATGTCTCCGCCAATGACTAACATGTTGTGTTTCGGGATGCTACGCACTAATGAGGATAACTCATCGTAGAAGGTGACTATTTCATTTTCTTCACTAACATTGGTAGGGCTGTAGCATGAGATGATTGTTGCTCTGGGGTTTCCGTTAAATGTAGCTACCATCATTCTAGGTTGTATTTTCTCTATGCTATTAAGCGTTTTTAGTGCTCTAGGTCCTATAAGCAATCCTACCCCTCCCACTGCGGCGTTGACAGAGTTTTTCCATGCGGATACAGTGGCGAGCGACCATCCATTGCTAGTTTCGTGATATTTGATATCTTCTGTGTGTGTGTATCTGTGTTCTTGTATGCATATTATGTCTATTTTATGTTCTTCGGCCGATGCGATTAGCTCTGGGAGTTGTCCTATTCTATTTAAGGTTCTTACGTTAAATGTGGCTATTTGTAGTGTTTGCTTGCATTTTAGTAGTTTTGATTGTTTGAGCTCTGTAGCTGATTTTTCGAACACCGAGGCCAGGGCTCCAACCTCAGCAGGACGCGCCCCTTTTTTACCCGCGCGAAGAGCGATGCGGTTTGTGTAAGTGGTTTGAGTGTGGGTCATGGTTATCTTTCGATGGCTGTTTTGTTCTCTTCTATAGAAGCCACTCTTATAGAGGAGCAGCAGTAGTTCCCCGATCGAACTGTCGATCCTGAGCGAAAAGTCGTCAAACTCACGTCCAGGACCCATTTGGGTATTGACTTTGGTCGTCCATTGGTTTATTCAAATACCTTAACGTACATCATGCTGCTTCCCATGTGTACATAAAAAAAAAAAAAAAAAAAAAAAAAAATATATATATATATATATATATATATATATATATATATATATATATATATATATAAATAAATGAATATATATATATATATATATATATACAGATACATGAGTGTGTGTGCACGCATGTGTGTGTGTGTGTGTGTTCAGAGAATGTGAAAGAGACTGAGAGATATTTATTGTATGTTTAGATCGTTAAGCAATCAACTTGATATATCTAATGCGAAATTATCAATATATATATATATATATATATATATATATATATATATATATATATGGGGGTATGTGCGCGTGCGCGTGTTTGTGAGAGAGAGAGTATTTGCGTAAACTTTGAGAATATCTTCCACATTCATCTATTCTTGGTCTCGTTCATACACATCAAACAACAAGTTTTACATATATATAATTAAAAGTTCCTAGAAATAAAGTATACAAATCAACCGATTAAAGATTAATATACTGGCTCCTAAATTATCACAGGTACACACTATAGTGGCTCTATGAAAGAGGCTGCTTGATTGTAGACCCCTACCCAAACGAAAATGAGGAATAATGTGTCTCTGTTATCAAAGTGTTGTATTAAACCAAAAAATGGGATTTTAAACTTAAATAACTTTTAAATATTCGTAATGTGCCAAAATAAAATAAAGTTCCGGTAAACAATAATAAATAAGAAATTATTTATGTTAATTTTGACATTGCAAAATATGTAACCTTTCTCGTAATTCACATTACGTGAAGCTACTAGCATTGTACTTCTCAGCTGTTTATCGAGATGGACATTCTAGCCAAAAAGTATATAAAATTATCTATCTATAATTATATTTTACATCATTGTAAATGTGATGACATACCACAAAATACTGAAATGGAAGGCTGCAATGAATGCAATGCATTTCAAAAAGAGACGAGTTGTCTTCTCCTTTATTTAGAGGTTACCCTAATTTATTAAATGTTGAAGAAAAACATTAAGAAATTAATTGTTATTCCGATAAATGAAACAAATTATATAATTACTTTTTATTCTAAATTTGTTTTTATTCTATTTACGTCATTAGACATGACCAATTTTTTGACAGCTCATTTTAAATGCAAATTAAAAATATAAGAATTCCGTTCTTCAACAGGATCTTGGTTTTTAACAGTTATAAAATAATATAAATAAAAAAAATGTATAAATTACAGATAATAGAATAAACCAAAAATCGATTTAAAAAATAAAAATCGATTTTTTGCTCAATTTCTTCCATTTTCCAATTGCCCAGTCGGTTGGGGTTGTAGAATACACCGACTGCATATTTGCAGAGTGTTAAAAGCCCCACCCCACCCCGCAACTAGTGTCCTAAATAATCTGATGGTGAGGCTCCAGTAATGCTTGAGCTTTGGGGAGTGCGGCGTACCCCTTCATTGTCATCGCTCCCAGGTGCTACCAGTCCAGACCAGAATATACCGACTGCATATCTGCAGAAGTGTAACCCCCCCCCCGCTTCGAGTGTCCTAGATACGACACTAAACAATCTGATGCTGAAGCTTCAGTAATGTTGGAGCTTTGGGGAATGCGGAGTACCCTTTATTGCCATCGCTCCCAGGTCCTCTCTGGCCCGGAGTGGTAGCACCTGATAGGGCCCTATCTATGGGTGAAATAGTTCTAAACTAAATTTCTTGAAATAGAACAGTTTTGATATTCAAACAGCGTACTGATGCTAAACTGAATTGTTCGAAATAGAACTGTATTTGACATTGAAATTTTACTTACGAGAACTGTTTTTGACAATGAAACTGTACTTACTGTACTGAATTGTTTGAATTAGAACTGTTTGAATAAAATGAACAGCTTGAAATAGAAATGTTTTTGACAAATAAACTATGTACTTACATTTAAACTGCGTACTTATACTAAACTGAATTGTTTGAAATGGAACAGTTTCTGGCATTGAAACTGTATTAACGTTAAACTGAATTTTTTTGAATAGAACTGTTTTGACATTTAACTGTGTGTAAACAAAATCTATACTTATTCTAAACTGAATAGTTTGAAATAGAAATGTTTTTCACAATTAAAATGCGTACTCATGCTAAACTGAATTGTTTGAAATATAACTGATTGTATAAAAATGGATTTGGCATTAGATGACCTATAAAACCCAACCAACCAACCATGTATTTTCCAAATATGGCTTCTGTTCATATTCTTATATCTAGTTTTTTTTATTGTTTTTCCTTTAGTCCGTATCAAAATTAACTTGTCCAAATAAAATTAAAATTCCTTAAAAAATTGGCACCTGCAACATATATATATATATATATATATATATATATATATATATATATATATATATATATATGTGTGTGTGTGTGTGTGTGTTTGTGTGTGTGTGTGTGTGTGTGTGTGTGTGTGTGTGTGTGTGTGTGTGTGTGTGTGTGTGTGTGATTTTAACAATGAATATTTGGATAAATTTATATATATACATTTACCAACCCCTCCGCTCTGGCAGGATATGACACAAGGACAATTTTTAAGCGGAGTTTAACAGGTTTGAATTCTGAGTCTTCCTTCTCCTAGACTCACCAATCTGCCCTACTATTTATCCATAGCAGGAGGGAGAATAATTGGATTCATACCTTTCCCAAGGGTATTAGTGCTATGTGAAATGCAATCAGTCTCGTCCAGGATTTGAACTCGTGTCACCGAGTATATATAATATATATAATCAGCTTAAAAAAAGAAAATAATGGGGGCGTAGCTCCTATTTAAAAAGATATCCTCCAAAGTTGTACTCTGTATAGACCTCTGGGATGAATTAAATTTTGATCGGGGCAATAAAGTCTAATGAGTTCACCAAGAGGTGGGAATTTACTATTTACTAGGCGTTGCTATAAAGTAAAATTCCTATAAATCAAATGAAATTATTATTAAGCTATTATTACATCAAGTTGTCCTATTATTTTTTTTCTAACTTTGCAGAAGTTTTTTTGTTGTCTACTACCGCCACTGTGTACAGATGTAATTAGATATAGACACTTATACACCTATATAAGATATGTATACAACTTAATTCGTTAAATACATGTAATTACAGAACAATAAGCAGACATACGGAGAAAGAAAGAAAAAGAGAAACACTGAGAAACTCATCAACACAAGAAAATATATAGATGAACGCCCCCAACTCACATATTCCATCATTATTTTCCAGATTTTTCGACCCAAAAGTTATGCGTGATACACTAGAACTAAATAATTAACTCATACATGTGTGCGCGTTATATAAAAAGTAATTACGATATATATCCACAATTATATATATATATATATATAGGTTTTTTCTTGAAATGATATTTGGTCTGTGAATTATTTCCATTGAGGTCTCTACCCGGAATATCTAAATATTAGAATTTTGAATAATTTAATTGCCCTAACGGAATCGTTCCTTACTCCAGATTAACTGGATTGAAGAATACCTTATATATATATATATATATATATGTGTGTGTGTGTGTGTGTGTGTGTGTGTGTGTGTGACAACTTAATTTTAATCTGATTTTCTTAAGCTCAAGTGTAACAATTACATGTTTTATAAAAAAAAAACAACATAAATCTTAAACAGATATTTTATTTTTTTTAATTTTTTGTTAAAACTTTATACCTTTTGGTAAAAATTTATACTTAAAAAATAAATATATATGTATATATTTCTTATTCATTACTTAATATATATATATATATATAATATATATATATATATATATATATATATATATATGTGTGTGTGTGTGTGTATGTATATATATATATATAAGTAACAAATATTATCTTGTCCATTAAGCTGAGGCTGCAGAATACCGACTGGTTCTCTGAATAGGGGTAAGACCCCCCACTGCCAACGTATATAACACTAATCAATCATGTATTGCTAGGGTATTTGGGTACTCCTTCATTGGCATTACCCCCAAGTCGACTTTGGCCCTGAGTTGTAGCACCTGATAGGGTCCTATCTATAGCTCAAACAGAACTAAACAGTATACTTATGCTAATCTGAATTGTTTGAAATAAAACTGGTTTTGACACTGAAAACTGTGCACTTATGCTAAAGTGAATTGTTTGAAATAGAACTGTTCATATGTATAAAATGGATTTAGCATTAGAATAACCAAAAAGGATTGATATGCCATTAAAACAAACCAAAGGAAACCAAACCAAACCAAATATTATCGACATACTTCAAAATAGGATTTGATCCCTTCGAGTCCGCTGACTCTAAACTGCATCTGATGGTGAGGCTCCAGTCCTGGGGTTTTGAGGATGGGGTGAACTCCTTCATAACCATTATTCACAGGTTCACTCTGACCCGGAGTGGTAGTACCTATTAGGTTGCCATATATGGATCAAATAGAACTGTTCAATAAATTAATAGGCAATATTATAATTAGGTATTTGAAAGTAGACCGCTACGCACAAATTGTTTGTATTAGATTGGGAGACTTGATGAATAGAATTACTAATGTTAAATTGCGATACTTCAAACTATTCAACGGTATGAAAACTAATGATTATTATCAAATTGTGCTAGATGCCAATACTTGAAACCATTTAAATGTGTGCAAACAAATAATTAATTATACATAGAATTATTTGTGTAAGATGAACAAATGTTATACAACAAACAGGAATACTTGAAACAATTTAACTGTGTACAAACAAATAAGCTGTAACAACTCGTTTAAAAATAAAGTTACCTACAAACTGTTCATTTATAAAACACACACACACACACACACACACACATATATATATATATATATATATATATATATATATATATATATATATATATATATATATATATATATAGTATACAGACAAAAAGACCAAATATTTATTCATGGTTAAAAAATAATGAACATCTAACCGGTTTCGGTCCAATCTGATCACAGTTTGAACTAGGACAACGATTAAGACACAAAAAGAGGAAACAGACTCTGTAATGTTAGGAAAAAAAACGGCAGGAAGGGGAATGTTAAATGGTAATCGAATTAAGACCCAATAAAGACGGTTTCAGGGTCAAAATACGAATGGTCTCTAACACTTTGAGATAGAAATCCGAGTAGGACCTGCTTAGAATAGTAAATAGGCCCGCACTGTAGGACGAGGCAAAATCACGGTTATTTATCAGATTTTCAGCAATAGAAGAACCGTATGTATTGTTAATATGGTATATATATATATATATATATATATATATATATATATATATAAATGGGGGGGTTGTCACTCTCTTCCAAAAATTCCACCTCATGACGTCATCAATTTTGAACATATTACCTTGTGCTATTTCGTTTTCATAAGAAACATTCTTTTTGCCCTGAGGATGACTTCCGACTGATATGAAGATTTATCTGTCATGATTATTTTATTTCTCACTCCTGAAATAATTTTAATAAACTGTTTGGCATAAAACTAAATAAAACAAACTAAAAAACTATAAATCATCAAACTACACCAATATTTATCTTTCGTTTATCTCTTTTCTCAGTCTAATTCATTTCCTTACTTCACACACACACACACACACACACACACACACACACACACATATATATATATATATATATATATATATATATATATATATATACATGTGTGTTTTTATATATATACAGATTATTATTATCATTTCTGTTACTGGGATGTATAATCAACAGGATTAAGCATTAGATAACCCAAAAGGGTTAATATACCATAGAAGACCAGCCAACCAGCCAACTTCGAGTTTGCAAAATGTATGGATGCACTGCAATTTTTTATAAGACTTCCAAGCGACAAAATTCTCCGATTAAATACATATCGGTATTCTACTGATATTGCCCAACGGTGTGTCAGGTTATATATATATATATATATATATATATATATATATATATATATATATATATATGCGTGTGTGTTCGTATGCAAGAGTGTGAATATGCGTGTGTCTGTATGCGTGTAATATATAACAAAACTTTTGATAGAATGGTTCTACGTGGTAAAATTCACAAACACACGCGCGCAGACACACACACACACACACACACACACATAGACATACATATATATATATATATATATATATATATATATATATATATATATATTCGATTGTTATATACATACTTGTATATATCAGTTGTTACATAAAGAAATTAATCAAAACAAAATGAGTTTCACAGAAATGCTACTTTATTTTGTATTTTATACATATATATATATATATATATATATATATATATTGTGTGTGTGTGTGTGTGTGTGTGTGTGTGTGTGTGTGTGTGTGTGTGTGTACAAGTGTGTGTACAAGTGTGTGTATGTGTATATGTACAAGTGTGTGTATGTGGGTATTTAGGCAGCAGTCATTCATTTAAGTATGTTTCATTAAACAATTAATTCATTAAGACAAATTTTATCTGTATAATTTATTTAAGATCCTTTCAAGTTTTCTGATGTCTTAGTTTCTGATTGGAATTGGTAGATGAATTTCCCAAAATTGTCCTGAGCGCTTTTTGACCCTTCACAGGCCATCATCAGGAGTTGCTTGGTTGTTTAGGGTGTGTGTGTTTTTTAAACGAGTTTTGAAAGTTTTTGAAAGTTCATACTATAACCAAAATATGGGAAAGCAGAGTTGGATTAAACAGGGTAATCGATTTATTTAAAAAAAGGGAACGCTTTTTAAAAAGGGAACGCTATCAATGGAAATAGAATACTCTAGGAATACGGGATAAAAAAAAAATTATATGCTAAAAGCATTTCAGAGCATTCTCGTAATTTTCAAAATTAATTCTATTGATTTTAGATTTTTTTGTTTTTATATGTAGGGCTTCTATGGTTTGTAGTCGTAGCTTATCAATTTCGTGTGCGATTATAGCGGTGTTTTCAACTAGAATTTTTTGAAACTTGGATTTAGGAATAGAATGGTTCTTAAGATGAAAGACAATAGAACTGGAGTCATTCAGGTGCATTGTAAGTCGTCTGGAAAGAGTTGTAGTGGTAAGGCCAACATACGTACTATTTTCTTTGGAGACACAGTCTCACAGGGAACATTTAAACTAATATACGACCTTGGCTCTATCGAGAAGTCCAGTAGATGGGGAAGTGTTATTAGAAAAAATTAGATTGGAGATTTTAGATTTCTTGTAGTATATAAATCTTTTTTTAATCCCGTATTCCTATATATATATATATATATATATAAACTAAAATTTATTAATGACGTTCTTATTCTTTTAATTAATTAATAGTTACAACTGTTGAGTTTTTTCTGATCACTTTTTATTTCCAACGTTTGTTTTTCGTTATACACCTTGTTTATCTATCTCTCTATCTCTCTATATATATGTTTGTGTGTCTGTGTCTGTGTGTTTGAAAATAAACGACACTTTTTAATCAATTTCTTTATCAAACAACTAATATATGTAAATATGCGCATAACTTAAATATTCAGTATATATATATATATATATATATATATATATATATATATATATATATATATATATACTGGGGAGTCTCCGAGGTAAAGTTGTCATTGGTGTTGAACTGCGAGTTCGAACTCTAGTCACACTATTACATTCATTTTCGG
The DNA here is from genome assembly GCA_963585895.1 of Sepioteuthis lessoniana. Classification (NCBI taxonomy): domain Eukaryota; kingdom Metazoa; phylum Mollusca; class Cephalopoda; order Myopsida; family Loliginidae; genus Sepioteuthis; species Sepioteuthis lessoniana. The sequence continues at coordinate 43,839,301 of OY757917.1, read as the reverse complement.
ACTAATACCCTTGGAAAAGACGAGGAAGCTCATTATTCCACCATTTCTGAGTTAATTAATGCTATGACCGTTCATTAAGGATGACTTTTGCATTAAACGACCCTCGAAGTTTGATATATCATTAGAGAAAGAAACAAAATCAAACCATATATAAAATAGAAAATAAGGTAGCATTTCTGTGAATCTCATTTAGTTTTGATTAATTTCTTTTGTTAACAACTGATATATGTAAGTATGTATATAACAATGGTCAAAATTATATATATATATAGGATGTGGAAGCAAAATTAGGAATAATCTAGTGTAATAATAAACGACTCAATTATAAAAACCAGATTGATTTTAATTTTTTTAAATAAACAAAAAAATAAGTAGATAGATACAAAACAGTAAATATACTCAATATGGCCACCATATTTTTCAATTATTGTATCAACATGCCTTCAAAACGATTTGCATGCCTTGAAAGCAAATTCCATTCCTTCTCAATAACAGTTTTAAGCGAACCAATATTTTGATGGGAAGTTGGGTTTGTTTTGTTTTCTAAAAAGAGCCATATAGTGTAATAAAGGTCTGGGCCAAAATCTTATTTAATTGCTGTCCCCACAGTTTTGTCGTGGACTTTCAATTCATTAGAGTGCTTTCTTATTGACATTGTGGGCTTCTTCTTAATCACTGTATCGAGAGCAGTTTAAAAGCCTTCTTTTTGTTTTTTGTTCAATCCTCTACTCCCCCTTTTCCTTAAAAAGATTTTTTTCTGTGAAAAAAAATTCTTTGTCTTATATACAGAAGGCAAAGAAACTTTGGCTTGATTTCGGCGTTAAGCTAATCATAGATTCTTTGTCGTTTCTTTTCTTGCTCACTCATATTAGGCTGGATTTTGATTTTTAAAAAAGTGCTAGAATAATACAGCAAACCATGAAAATTTAGATTTATCACGGTTTTTTTTTTTCGAAAATTGAACTAATCAGACTAAAAAAAAAAAAAAAATTTTATTATTGCATATTTTGCTTCCACATCCTATATATATATATATATATACTAATCTAATATCCGAAAAAAAACCGTCAGGAACAAGAGATAAAAGTATCTCGAATCATTGCCCGGGAGGAAAAGAAAAAATTATAGGTCAAAAAGAAAGAAAAGGTCAACCTCGTCCGACCCCTTGAAAAAAATCAAGGGATACGCAGTCAGTTGGTCAAAAGAAAACTAAAAACCTTCCGCGAATCCTGCAATGCTACAATTACAAAAAGTGCTCAACACAAGTGGAGCCAATTATGAAATTAAATCGCGAGTTGGACTTAGGCTTCCTGATGATCCGATAAGGTGAAACTTTAATAGAAGTCTTCCAACTCGCGATTTAAGTTAATTATATATATATATATATATATGTGTGATGTGTGTGTGTGTGTGTGTGTGTGTGTGTGTGTGTGTGTGTGTGTGTGTGTGTGTGTGTGTGTGTAATGCTGTTATATTCACAAACTGCCGCAAACAAAGCAATAGTTGTATAACCAACGTCTTCGCTGGATGTGGCTTTCGGGTAATCCATAGTTTCAGAGCCAAATCATCATTACCTTTAAGCCACTGAACGCCTCAAGTAACTTACAATATCATCTAACTTTGTCGGTTTTCTGTCTCCTCGTGGAAATGCCAGATCAAGACGCATACAATGTGTACAATATTTTGTTGTATTCTCAATATTCCTTTAATGAAACGTTAATTCAATGATGTAAGATTTGAATTAATTCCCCATATGACACTGAACGTGAATGTGAACGTGAACAAGAATTTATGTGAAATTCACGTGCGAATTTAGAGTACAAGATCTCAAAAGTGAATCCTTAATTCAGTGATGTTAATCTGAAATGTATGCAAGAATTATAACATCATTGGAAAGTCGCGATAAGGTTCTTCTTTATTCAAGTTCCAGTAACTGATTTTTTAAGTGGTAACCCGTTTCGATGAACAATGTAACCCTGTGTATTGTGATAAAATCCAAAATCAGGATCCCTTCAATCGCTTTACAGTCTCGGTATGAGATTTATGCTGTTATCAACCTATCTTATTAAAGTGGCTCTGCATTGCTTTCTGACATCTCTGAAACAAGTGGACCAATTCACTAACCTCAGAAGCAGCGTCTCATCTACAGAAAATGAGATTAATACGCGACAAGCGAAGGCGTGGACAGCTATCGATAGGTTATCGGGCATATGGAAGTCAGACCTATCCGATAAAATAAAACACAATTTTTTCCAAGCAGCGGTCTTGTCAATACTACTATATGGATGCACCACAAGGACGCTAACTAAGCGTATAGAAAAATGGCTTGACGGCAATTGCACAAGAATATTACGAGTTATATTGAACAAATCCCGAGAAGCAGCATCTCACAAAACAGCAGCTGTACGGCCATCTACTTCCCATTTCAAAAACCATTCAAATTAGACGAACAAGAGGGAAACTGCTGGAGAAGTAAGGACGAACTCTTAAGCGATGTTCTCCTATGGATCCCCTCACACGGACGTCCAGGTGTTGGACAACCAACTAGAACATATCTACAACAGCTCTTTACGGACATAAGAAATAATCTAGAAGACCTGCCGAAAGAGTGTCAGGGAAATCTGTCCTAGCGGCACAAAATTATGATGATGACGATATATATATATATATATATATATATCAAATCAATGAAAGTAAACAGTCTTTTAAAAAGCGTTTGATGAATAAAAAGACTGTTTACTTTCATTCGTTTGATATATATATATATATATATATATATATATATATATATATATATATATATATCAAACGAATGAAAGTAAATAGTCTTTTAAAAAGCGTTTGATGAATAAAAAGTGCTCAAAAGCTGGCCAGCAGAGGAGTATAAAAATCAACAAGGAATTAGGAAAGAACCTTCTTATTGACACGATTTTCAGATGAAACTTTATTATAAACTTTATTTTATAAAGTTTCATCTCGCGATTTTAACTGACGATTAAGTTTTCTGTAATACAGAAGAAATCTAAAAATATTTATCATGTGACAAAAGCAAGAAGAAATCCAAGTTCCTTTTAGTTATATCTACATATATATATATATATATATATATATAGTAAAAAAAAGTAAAGCTGGCGACCGTAGTCAAGGGCGAACCGAAGGCTCCCTTTTCAATAGCTATTGTACCGAAGTGTAAGGTAGGGTGCTTCTCCTTTCCGGGATAGCTCCACTTTACACTTAATGTGTATCTTATGTGTACCTTATAAAACTGAGTGTTAAACAGGGAGGTCTCTAGTACCATTTTTGAGTCTATGATATGACTCAACCTGGGATTGAACCCTGGTCTCACGGCACAGTGGCGAACACTCTACCCACTAGACCTCGAAAATTGGGACCCAATTAGAAATTTTTTGGTGGGGCCTTCTACCCAACAATAATTATTTCAAAGTCAATGATTTTTGAATTGTCAATTATCTAAGATCATTTGGGTGTCCTTGTGGTGTAATGGTTAAACCGCTGGACTGCGGAATCGTGGTAAAAGAGTTCGATCTCCAGTCACGCTATTACGTTCACTTTCGGACAACTACCCTTAGGAAAGATATGAACTCTCTTATCCTGCCAGTTATGGGTTAAATAGCATCACTGCGGTTCTTCTTGAAGTATTTGGCATTAAATAACCCACAAACGTTGATAAGCCATTAAACAAAGACACCAAGCTAAATCATTTCGTCTCTTTTGTGAAATTGTTGGCCTTAGGTATTTTAATCAGTTCTATATATTAAAAACTGCTTTCATGTGTTTGCAGTGAACAAATTTTTGAACAAATTCATAATTTTTAGAAAGCTATTGTCGAAAATCAGGAATTCTAAGCTTATCAATAATTATATATATATATATATATGTGTGTGAGCCGTTTTATATATTTTTTGGATAATTTTTGTTTTGAAAAATTAAAATCAAATATTCACAAACGGTGTTTTAATATCTATTAGATGATTTTTTTTTTCACAATTTCAGTGTTTACGATGCATCACGAAATCATTTAAGGAAGGAAATTATGTTGAAAAAATATTTATTATGCACAAAATATATCCTTTTTACATTATTAGAATACGGACAAGTGACTTGACTGCATATATATCTATATTAGTAAGTGCGCAATTGTGCATATTTATATGATATATTTATCTGACTTTGGCTGGATTAATGAAGTAAGAAAATTATTCGCTTAGTTCCAGAGCGCTTTTCCACGGGGACTGGAATGAATATATTACTCGGCACCTGAGGCGTCCCTGAAGGAGAAGCCGAAGAGATTAAGCCTTTTTTTTTCAGCGACGGCCTTGCATGAGTATCGATTTGTGTGTGCTCCATCCCACTATAAAATGATTTCAAGTCAATTCTGACTCTGTAAGAAGTCAGAAAAATCCTATATCTATATGATATAAATTCATATATTCATGTAGAGAATATCACTATTCATATTCTCTTCATGAGAAATATTCACATATAGAATGATATATTCTATATAATATATATTCAAACATACAATCATATATACTGTATGATATACAGTCTAATACTCTATATATATATATATATATATATATAATATATATATATATTCACGTATACAGTCATATACTCCGTATATTATATATTCACATATAGTCATATTCTCGATATGATATATATTCACACGTATTTCATATACTCTCTATGAAATATTTTCACATATATAATCATATACTCCATATTATATATATTCACAAATATAAGCCATATATGGTATCGCACAGAAAAATGTAGACGCTAAGAAATCTTATCTTAAAAAGTATTATACTTCTAATCCAAAGATAAAAAGTATTTTTCTTTCTTGTGAAAAATTATACATTCAACACGGATAATATTAGATATTATTTATTAAAAACTATAGAATTACCACACCTCTATACCATATATTAAACTGGTTTGATATATATAAGGGTTGTACTTATTTTTAGATTGCTACATACTATTTTTTTCAGAATTGCTGAGTTTAGAAATAAATTATACGTAATAATAACCATTCTGGGTGTATAATTCAAGTAGAAATAGTAAGAGCCAAGTATCTTTGTTTCAGAAGAAATTAACTTTTTATTAAAAATGTTAAGGGTGGACTTACTTTTGATAGATAATATATATATATATATATATATATATATATATATATATATATATATATATATATATACGAAGAGATTTAAGAGTTAAATTGTTAAAATTTCACAAGAATTTAAAACTCCCTACATATCTATGTGAGTGTGTGTGGTTTTATTCATATATGCAAATATATGAATATGAATCATATTGAATATATATATATATATATGTGTGTGTGTGTGTGTGTGTGTGTGTGTGTGCGCGAACGCGTGTATGTCTGTGTGAGTGTGCCAGAGTGACAGACAGACAGAGACAGAGACAGAGAGAGACAGAGAGAGGGGGAGAAGCGACACAGCCGTAAGCATAAAAGTGTAGGATGTGAATTCTCCCCAGGCTGCACTTCCCAGGAAACCAAAAATATAATGGGATGCTAACTTTCCTGAAATTGGAAATATTGAGAATGTAGAAAAAGAACTTATATATGTATGTATGTATGAATATATACATGGTGTGGTGTTGCTTTCACATTAGAGTTTTGAAATATTTTCATTTCTAAGTTAGATTAATTTTAATCTTTAATAATGTTCCTTTTTAGGAAATAATCTATGGTTTTTCACTAATTTTTTCACTTATTTGACATAACGTAATGATCAAATTTCGCATATTTGTATAATTCATCTTTAAATCAAATAGATGCAAATATATTTGCAATAATTAATCCAGTACGCTTTTTATAATCTATTCTTATCTTTAAATTTGAAATTTAGTTTTATACCTGCTTTATTCGTAGCAAATTCATTGTCTTTAAACATTGTAGTAAATAATGTACAAGAGTGAACTAAAACCTCTAAACCCAAGAAAGAAAAAAGAATTTCTTTAAAATTATCATTATTATTGTTCTTGTTGTTGTTGTTGCTACTGTTGTTGTTGGTTATTCTATTTACTTTTTTGCAGGTTTAAAGAAATCTAAGGAAAGATTTGTCAAATGTGTTGAACTGTTGAATGAATACATGAAATAACAAGTACAATTCACAATTATGGTTGGTCTGAGATCTCTTCATCAGATTTGATTAACGAATGACTTTATGTAATGAACGAACCCTAATTTAAGGCCCAAAAGCTGTTTTTGTTATATACTGCCTGTAATGAACAAAGGTAAGCTACGAGTTGTTCAAAATTATATCTCATGAAATGAACGATCAGTTGTTTTTGAGGTGAAAAATTGGCCATGAAAAATCGTTCATTATACTAGTATGTATATATATATATATATATATATATATATATATATATATATATATATATATATATATATATATATATATATATATATATAAATATATATATAGGGGGTGTATGTTTCACATACGTACACTTCAACGAACATTTTTAATAAAAAAATAATTTTCTTTTTAACAAATAATACCTGGTTGTATTACTTCTCGTGGAACATTAAATTATTTAAACAAGTAAGATGAGGTATTTTTTGATAAACCCTATAAGTCTGAAAATTTTTTATCCAAAAGGCAAATTTCAACGCCTCCGTAACCAAGAATAAAATTGGGTAAATATACATCGGAGAGCTGCCTATAGTTATTTTTAGATTAAATGTTTCTATGCAATAGATTTTGGAAATGAATAATTTCTAATAATATCCGTTTTGACAATATAATGAAAAATCATAAATTGATGGTATCTTTAATTAGACAACAACCATTTTATAAAGAAATTATGTGTATACTAATATATGTATATATATATATGTACATATATATATATATATGTATATATATAAATATATATATATATATATGTGTGTGTGTGTGTGCTTGTGAGTGAGTGAAGTCATCTGATGAGACGAAGAGTATAATAATATTCTTTGCAAAAACAAATTTATAATAACAATTTAACTAGGTTTGAGTTTTCTTATTGCATTGTATACACACACACACTCGCACACACACAAACACACACGCACACACACACACACACACACACACACACATATATATATATGAATGTATATATATATATATATATATATACAGACATATGTGCGCATATATATAATGTATATACACACATACATACACACATATAGAGATATATAAATGTGTACATATATATATATATGTGTATGTGTGTGTGTGTGTGTGTGTGTGTGTGTGTGTGTGTGTGTGTGTGCTTGCGTATATGTATATCGAAGAATAAGTAAAGTAGTTGAAGACGAAGTAGGTGGGAAGAAAAAGAATATATATATATATATATATATATATATATATATATATGAGCAGCGACTACATCTGTAGGGATTTATGTATAAAGGTTATCATTTTATATTTCTAATGTTGAATTTAAGTATGGTAAATCACGAAAATCATTTTCATTCTTATTTGTCAAAAATATTTTTATGCAGGTCTTTATGAAAGTCTCAGAATCAGTCAACATTTTCATTCAAAGAAAAAATTAATAGAAAATTAAAAAGTTTTTTTTTGCACTACTTTAATAAAGGACTGCGTAAATTTTGACCTTTCATGTTTCATCCCTTCCTCATTGAATTTTTACGTCATTTATTTGCCACACAAGTGGGCGTGAAGAAATATTGTTATCAAGTAAATGTTCATGATGACTTGGAGACTGAAAATGAAATAAGTGATAATTAGAAAAATATTATTGTTTTCTATGCATAATATATATATATATATATATATATATATATATATATATATATATATATATATATATATATTCAGAGAGAAGGAGAGTTAGAATTCAATGACGCAAACATCCCCAAACAGCAAAATATTTAGTGCTCAATTCGTAAATATATAAAGCAATATTGTAATATATTAATAATTATAAAACAAGGCAGAGTAATAACTCATGACTCTGAGTTTTGTGCTTTCGATCGTCAGGTGTGCTGGTGATCCACACGCTCAAACAATATTCTACACAATTCAATATTGTAAACATTTATATTCTTTTTTAGTCACGTGACGACAAAGTTTATGCTATATTAAGTCAAATGGCTCAGTATGGCACCAAACTAGAAAACGAATACTTCCTGTCACGGCGGAATCTTGCCTAGATACATACACATATAGAAAATCGAAGGCGTGAAACTCAGAATCGTAAGTTATTACCCAGGTTTATTTTCATTATTGTTAATTATATATATATATATATATATATATATATATATGTGTGTGTGTGTGTGTGTGTGTGTGTTTATTTATCATGCTGGCAAAGAGGATTGAACACATTACTTACTAGAAATGGTATACTCGGCTAGCTCGCTCAACATTATTCCACTGCAAAGCGGCAAACATGCAAAAAATTCCGTGAAAATAAAGATAATTGACGAAAAAGCATTAATAACATCAGTTGATAATTAAAAGAGAATTTTTTTAAATAAACGTCTCTTTTGCGTTCACATCTGAAAATAAATCAGATTCATAGATACATTCATATATATGTGTGAGTGCATATTTACGTTTATAGATGTGCGCGCGTACATATTAGAGTGTTCGCCAATGATCCATGGGACCAGGGTTCAATCCCAGGTTCTTTCATACTAAAGACTCAAAAAAAAATGTGCATTCTTGCTTAACACTGAGCATTATAAGGTACGAATCAAGGGTAAGTAGAACAATCCTGAGAAAGAAGTAGCGCTCTCCCCTCTACTTCAGTGCTGTTGATATTGAAAAAGGAACCTTCAGGTCACCCTCGACCGACTTATATATATATATATATATATATATATATATATATATATATATATATATATGGAAATATTTATTATATATATATATAGGAATATTCATTATATATATATATACACACACACACACACACACAAACTCTAATGTGAAAGCAACACCACACCATATATATATATACATACATATATATATATATATATATATATATATATATATATATAGAGAGAGAGAGAGAGAGAGAGAGAGAGAGAGAGAGAGAAAATAGTTTTGTATTTTTATAAATAAAGAGTGGTCAATATCAGTGATAGAAGATATATTTCTAAGTCAGAATATATATATATATATATATATATATATATATATATATATATATATATATATATATATATTCTGACTTACATATGTTCTATCACTGATATTAACCATCTATAAATATACAAAACTATTTTATATTTATATATATATATATATATATATATATATATATATATATATATATATATATATATATATTGACAACTTATCAAAAGCAGAGTTTCTTCGACCAATGAAAAATATGTTGGAATAATTGTGTTGAAGAAAATGAATGTTTCATCCATTATAGATTCCTGACTTCATAAACGCAATTTCCACCTGGACAATAAGTGAAAAATGGTTGGATTTTAGCCCAGCCGTATAAGTCGACTCATATTTTGTAGAAAATTTTCCAGTCTTCAAAACACTACAATTTACGGTAGAATAAATTTGCTGACACAATTTTTATCATTTATTATATATAGAGGGGGGATAAAAAAGTATTTCCCAAAATCTCAACGCGACGAAGGGGCGTAAGACTTCATCAATGAGTATACTGATTATGATCCTGAACTGTTGGTGAGGCTCTAGTAATGCTGGAGCTTTGACCAATGCAGAGTACCCCATTATTTCCATCGCTGCCAGGTTCACTCTGGCCCGGAGTGGTAGCACCTGATAGGATCTTATCTATGGGTCAAAAAGAAGTGTTTGACATTTAAACTGTTCTTATGCTAAACTGAATCGTTTGAAATAGAATTGTCTATATGTGTAAAAATGGATTTGGCATTAAATAACCTTCAATGGCTGATATGCCATAAAACCAAACCAAACCAAACTATTTGGCATTAAATAACCTTCAAGGGCTGATATGCCATAAAACCAAACCAAACTAAACCAAATCAACGTGACGAATAATTTTATATTATTAACGCAGAAGAGTTTTCTCATTTTTATATCAATAACTAGAAAAAGCTGGCTTCTTTCTATACAGTGTGTTTTAGAAAAATTAACATCATTTCGTAAATTAATAACTTGACTGATTCTCGTTCAGATGACGTTGAAACAAATCAAAATGTTCTCAAATGTTTAAACGTCTTTTTTCCCAATGAATGTCATTTCTTTATCCACAAAAAAAGCATTAAACTTTAGACAGAAAATGTAGCTACGAAATTTCAGATGATTTGAACAATAATTAGGTTATTAAATTACGAAATGATATTAAATTTTCTGAAACACTATGCATATATCAAATATCAAATTTTTTTAAACACCTTGTATCTATAATTTGGAAGAGTTTGCCTGTTCTTATATTCATAATTTCGAATACTTTCTTTATCCTCAATAAATGGACAAACTATATGAAGTATAGTTTACAAATATACTTTGCATATTTATTCAAAGTTTTTAATGTATTTTTCCTCGTTAGAAAAAAGACAGAAATCAAAAGCAGGTTTCTAACAATAACCAAAAGTAATGAGACGCTATGTTGCTGCAAGTGGTTACTAATAATAAAGTATTTAAATTTCTAAATTTCAAATGTAAAATAATTATTTGCCACATGAAATGATTATCCACATTTAATTCTTCATTCTAATTATTTTAATACAATATTGGAAAAAAAAAAAAAACAGACCGTTGACAAAAAATTTATGAAGACAATTGATGACAATTGATGAAGTTTATGACAAGTTAGGACAATTGATGACCACTTAATATTTGGTAGGGTATCCATTAGCATCAATTACTGCCTGAACGCGTCTGATCACACTTTCAACAAGTGATTGACAAAGATCATAATGAATGATGGCGATTCAATTTCATTGCAATTTTGCCAAGTGACAATCCACAATCATTGTATGCCACAATATGACCCTTTTGAAACTCAGACAACTGCTTATAGCCATTAGCAAAGGACTAATCACAAATTATGATATCAAATAAAGGAAAAGACAATTCCTAGAAATTTCCTACTTTTGGTATTTCTGAGAATTTTCTTTTTTCATTACAATAAAGGAGATTTTGACAACAATAATCAAAGAAAATAATCACTTCTTGTGTGTGTCTAAGCAATTGAAGTTTCATTAAAATTTGAAATAATGAAAAATGGTTCCTTTTTTATGGAAAGTTTTTGTTTTGTTATTTGTTTTTTCAATTTTTTGTTTTTGTTTTTTGTTCAATACTGTAGTTACTCGTTCGAGTTTTTCAATTAACATCGTTGAATATCAAAACTATATGGAAAAACTGCATACATTCAAAACTATAGAAAAACTGCATATATTAGAAACTATATAAAAAAAATGCATATATTCAAAACTATATAGAAAAACTGCATGTATTCAAAACTATATAGAAAAAATACATATATTAGAAACTATATAAAAAAACTACATATATTCAAAACTATATAAAAAAAACTGCATATATTCAAAACTATATAGAAAAACTGCATGTATTCAAAACTATAAAAAAATACATATATTCAAAACTCTATTAAAAAAATGCACATATTCAAAACTATATAGAAAAATTGCATTTATTCAAAAACGATAGAAAAACGGCACATATTCAAAATCTCTCCAAACTTAGGACATAAAGTATCTCATATCAAAAACAAAATTTCCCAGGATCTTCAAGACAAAAATAACATCTTGATTAAAAATGACGAGTGATGGAGGAAAAAGATCGGAAAGAGAATTACGAAGAAGATTTATATAAAATGGAACCTGAGTTAAGAATTCTTACAAGCTGACAACAAAAACTAACAAAAAGAACATTGCCAGAAATTTTTAATAAAACATTCAATATATATATATATATATATATATATATATATATATATGTATGTATATGTATATTATTATTTTTTTACTAAACATTTGGGGAAACTGTGAATTTCAAAGCCAGTGGGTATTTATTCGATTTGCCTCTGACCTCATTAAAAACCATTCCTTTATTGGTTCTCTGAGGACGCGTTCGAAAGCGATTGACAGCCTCTACTACGCAATTTTTAAGCGGGGTACAGCTGGTTTGAATTCAGAGTTTTCCTTCTTCTAGACGAGTTGTCTTACCATGATTAAAGAACTCTGTCTTACCAGGACTAAATAACTGTCTTTCTATTTACCCACGACTCGGAGGTGCCTTTCTTTGGGGCATTTGGGCGAAGTGAAACGTAAACAACCTCGTCCAGGATTTGAACTCTATTACCTATTACCTATTAAGAAATGAAAATTAATATCAATAACTCAGATTATATATATATATATATATATATATACGAGAATCATTAAATAAGTTTCCAGACTTTTTTCGTATGGGCACTTTTATTGATAGTACACACATGAAACTCTAGCCCCCTTCGAAGTAATCTCCTCCAGCTGCAATGCACTTGTTGTACCGTCCAAACAACTTCTCGAAGGTCCCATGGAAGTCCTCTTGTGTGAGCGTGTCAATGAATTTCGTCATAGCCTCTTTCATCTCCTCAATTGTCTCATAA
>OY757917.1:43799156-43819156 GCA_963585895.1 Sepioteuthis lessoniana | reverse complement strand
CTCTTTCTTTCTTTCTATCTCTATCTATCTCTTCCTCTTTGTGCTCTCTCTCTCTCTCTCAATTTCTATCTCTCTAACCCTCACTCTCTTCAAATACATATATATATATATATATATATATATATATTCATGAGTGTGTGTTGTTTCGAGCAAATTTTTACTTGCGTTGTATATATATATATATATAATGTAACCGGATGAAAACGCAACCATGGTTAAATTGTCATTATAAATATATTCTATTATAAAATTACCTTTCAGCTTATCTATCTTGCGACTCTCTCTCTCTCTCTCTCTCTATATATATATATATATATATATATATATAACCCTTTTATTCTTTCTATCTCTCTATATATATATGGAGAGAGAGAGAGAGAGAGAGAGAGAGAGAGAGAGAGAGAGAGAGAGAAAGAAAAAAGAGAGGCAGAGAGAGACCATATATAGACAAAAATGTATATATATTTATGAATGTGTATTGTTTCGAACAAAATTTAAGTTGCGTTTATATATATATATATATATATATATATATATATATATGTATGTGTGTGTGTGTGTGTGTGTGTGTGTGTGTCAACTGGAAGAGTGTATTTTGTCTATATGATCATATAAATGAATGCTAAGAAATTGGTTGTTGATATATGTATGTGCCTATGGGTGTGCTTGTGATGATTTAAACTGTATTTATATGAATGTTTGCTGATGTCACCCAATCATCAGAAAGGGGATTGAACTTTATCAGGATGACACAGAGGGTGTCATATATGTTTGTCAATACATACGCATGTATAGATAGATAGATAGATAGATAGATAGATGAGTAGGTAGGTAGGTAGGTAGGTCTGTTAGATTGCACACACATAGAGGTTGGTGTGAATTTTTGTGTGTGCACCGAAGTATACGAATTTGATAACAAAGAAACCTTTCTTCAACTTATTCGTGATTATGTGCATTTGGTTGATGATAGGATTACGCATGCGCAGTCACACGTTTCTCTTATTTTCATTGTTACTAAATGTTTTTACTGTTTCTATTATTATTATTAGTAGTAGTATTAATAATGATAATATTATTATTCGTCGTAACACTTGTAGTATTATTAATATTATTGTTTTGCTAATGGTTATTATTAACTTTGATATGTGTATTACCGACCATATGTCAATCTCTATTTATGGATAATATTTCTTTCTTATAAGCTGCCTGGTTACTTAGCTACATTGAAAGGCTTGCGTATCAATGCGAATACACTTGGATATATTGAAAAAAAAAACTATGTCCATTAAGAAAAGACGTTGTTAAAACGACAATGAATAACTATCAACTTGATGCAAAAAATAATTGCAGTTTTTTGTTGTGTTTTTTTTCTTTTTTGCTTGTTTGTTTGTTTTTAATTTTAAAACTAGATGCATATTTGGAATAAACTATTCTTTAGCTATCATCATCATCGGCAGTAGCAAGGATTCCGTTGACTTTCTCTCTCCCTCGCCATCCGTCCCTAGTTGTTATCGCTCTTGGCAGGTCTTCTAGACAGCATCCAGTGTCCGCACAGAGTTTATATACATAAGTCCTTGCTAGTCGGCCATCAAAGGCTCATCCATATGTTGGTGTAATAGAAGAACATGCCTTATGAGTGTGTCCTTACTTCACCAACAGTGCCTTTCACTTCTGGTTTGTCTTACTTGAAAAAATTATGAGATCGGAGGTGAGTGGCCGTACAACAGGATTTATTCAAGATAGAAAACAACATTCTTGCGTCCTTCCTATTTAGATTTTTCTTCGGGTGATTCGTTAAAGTCCAAGAAGTGAAACCGTACAATAGTACTGACACAGCTATAGTTTGAAAACAGCAAACTGTATTTAACTATATTCATGTAATATACCATTTTAAAGCACGAATTTTACTCTAATAATTTTTAAGATAGAATCATTAGTAAGTTTATTTTCTAATATTTCTAAATGTATATTACTTAGGTGAATCAAAGTTTTGCAATATTTTGGAAGTACGTGCGGAGCTTATATTACGTGACTGATGGAGTTCAAGCCTTGGGAGATACCCGCTGTGGTTGGTATTGGATAGACTCAAAAAAGTATCAGTTAAATACCTAGACAGGGAAAAAAAAGATGGTGTCAATTTTGAGATTAACAGAAACTGCCTCCTCGATCGGGTGGGTGACTAATTATGGATTAACAAAGGATTTTTCTCAATCGTCAAAGAAAACTACTCCAGGTGTTTGAATATACTTCCAACTGGAACTCTATAATCTCTATGCTCAGGCATTTCCATGTTCCTTCATGGTTCCATAGTTACACTCCGGGCTCCTTGTTCGCTCCTGCTTTCAGTGCTCGAGTTCCAGTGCCTAGAGTACTGAGCTTCAACCTCAAGGCTTCAGTACTTCGGGCTCTGGGCCCAGGACTACAGGACTTTGTACTCCGTGCTTACACGCTTTGTGCCATGCTTCGTGTTTCGAGTTCAATGCTCTTCTTTCTTTCTTTCTTTCTTTTATCTGATATGGGGAAAAGTCTTCGTCTCGTCATCCTCGTCGATTTTTCTTCGAGAAGCACACAGCACTATAGAATTAGAATCTTTGCCCTGAATATAATTTTATAGTGTTATCTGGTTCTCGAAGATAAATTGACCATAGTAGACGAAGGCTTTTCCCCATATCAGGGAAAGAAAGAAAGAAGAGCACTGAACATGAAGATATTTCTGGGATCAAGACAATTTTGGATGATCGAGAGATTATATAATATGAACTGCGTTCTGGTCGACTGATCACTTTACAAAATGGGGAAAATGCGATAAAATATCTTATCGACTTCTGATAGTAGCAACGATAAATCAATTTTGCTCAGACAAATTTCAATCAGAGTTGCCAATCTGAAAAATAAAAACAATTGCAAAATAAAGTCTCATTACTTCCAAGACACATTCTGTAAAGAATATTCCTATGTTATTCCCTTTACTCTCTGGCCCTGTCGGCTGTCGAATACACCAACTGCATCAATGTGAGACGACCCCAATGAGTCTCCTAAATATAACACTAAACAATCTGATACTGAGGCTGGGGCTTTGGGGAATGCGGTGTACCCCTTCATTGCCATCGCTCCTAAGTCTACTCTGACCCGGAGTGGTAGCACCTGATAGGATCCAATCTATGGGTCAAATAAAACTAAACTTATACTTATGCTCAATGGAGTTGTTTGAAATAGAACTGTTTTCAACATTTAAACTATGTACTTGCGTTAAACTAAATTATTTGAAATAGAACTGTTTTTGACATTTAACTGTGTACTTATGCTAAACTGAATTATTTGAAATAGAACTGTTTTTAACATTTAAACTGTGTACTTATGCTAAAGTGAATTGTTTGAAATAGGACTGTTTATTTGCATAAAAATGAATTTGGCGTTAAATAACCTATAAAGGGTTTATATGCCATAAAACCCAACCATCAGCGTGTGGCTTTTCAGGGGAATTATTTTGAAGGAGATGAAATTGATTTATAATTAAATTGATAAAAAAAACATTTGCACAAACAATTTCATCATTTTCTGAATCGACCGGATACCGATGAATTTATATTTGTGTCGGTTTGTTGAAATGTCAGCAAGAAAGGATAATCAAAAAGAGGGAATGGAAAAAGAGATTAAGTTTGCATTTGGGGGTGGCATTGGTGCTCCTGTTGTATTCGAATTTTCCCGGGGTCATCAAAAATGCTCTGTAGGTGCGTTCTTTTTGACAAAAAAATGCTTAAAGACTCTGCTTTTATTACATCACAATCTATGTGGGGTGAGTAGACAGATGCTGGACAAGTATCAGCAAATGACAATCTCCCTGAAAAAGAGAAAATGAAGCAAAGGAAATTAAAGAACAATTCTCCGTTTATAAACTAGATAGATAGATAGATAGATATGAACAGACTGAGATAGATAGATAGATAGATAGATAGATAGATAGATTATACCACATTCATTTCAAGATCGAGTAATGGACAATATTTGATATCGCAAAGGTTTTAGGGTTTACATCAGTTCTGCTATGAAAAAAAAAAATAAATAAATAAATAAAAGAATAAGGCATATTTTAAGAAATTTTCTTTCATAATTTTAGATAAACATTTTACCAAAAGTAAAACAATAACATATATATAATTAGATGTGAACAACGCCAGGAGATTGCATGCAGTCTTAAACAAAACCTGGAACAACACCCCAAAAACACCACCTGTACGGCTATCTACCTCCATCTCACAAACCATCAAAGTAAGACAGGCAAGTAAATACGACCTCATCAGTGACGTTCTCCTGTGAATACTTACAAATGGATACGCTTGTGTTGGCCGACTACCAAAAACTTACATACAAACACTGGATGCAGTCTGGAGGAGCTATCAAGAGAGATGGATGATAGAGATAGATGGCGAGACAGAGTTAGGGAAGTTTGTGCGGTCAGCGCGAATTGAGGATGATGTTGCTATACATATACATATATATATATGTGTGTGTGTGTGTGTGTCTATTAAATAAGTAATATGCTAAACCAAAGCACCTACACCAATGATAAGACCTTCTAATAAATAAATATCACTCACAAACTAAGCAAAAGCAATAATACCAATAAAAAGATAATAATCTCTTTGAAGACAATCATTCGATGTGATCGAAAGCGCTTGGGGAGCAGAACATTGGGCAACTTTTCTCTCAACTGAACAATCATACAAAGAAACTAGTAATATGAGATCGTTAAAAAGGAAAGTTCCAAGGTTTTAATAAAATTTGTAAAAACAATATCTGTGTGTGTGTGTGTGTGTGTGTGTATGTGTGTATCCCTCTAACTCTCTTTTCTCTCTATATCCTTTTCTCATATACATATATATGTATATATGGCGCACACACATATATATGACATACAAATATACATATATATATATATATATATATATATATGAGAGAGAGAGAGAGAGAGAGAGAGCAAGTAAGAGATAAAGAGTAAAAAAAGAATAAGAGAAGTAGGGAGATTAAGAGAGAGTGTATAAGAGAGAGAAAGAGAGACAGAGACTGGGAGAATAAAAGGGTTTGGTTTGATTGGTTTTATGACATATCAACCATTGTAGATCATTTAAAGTAAAATCCTTTTTATACATATATATATTAAATACACATGATTTCTAAATTCATTTTGTAGGTAACATTTTAAACGAGCCTGGGCTCATTTTTTTTTTTTTCACAGTTAAATGGTTACACTTATTTCAATCTAATACGAATAATTCTATTAACTGTTAATCATTTGTTTGCACACAGTTTAATGTTTTCAAATATTGCTATGTATCACTAAGCAATTCAATGAAAAATTAGTCATTTGTTTACTAACAGGTAAAGGATCAAGCAGGTCAAATTCAAACAATTCAGTTTAACACGTCAACAAAATTAAATGGTTTCAAGTATTGCTGTGTATTACTAACAATTGAATTAAACACCAGTCATTTGTTTATACACAGATAAAGGATCAAACAGTCTATTTTAAACAATTCAATTTAGCATAAATACACAGTTTAAATATCGAACAGTTCCATTTGACCCATTGATAGGGCTCTATCAGGTGCTACCACTCCAGGGCAGAGAAGACCTAAGAACAACGGCAATGAAAGGGTACCCCGCATCCCCCAAAGCTCCAACATTACTGAAGCTTCACCATCAAATTATTTAGCGTTGTATCCAGGATACTCTTTGGGGGAGTCTTACCTCACTGCAGAGATGCAATCGGTATATTCTTCAGCCCCGGCCGACGGAGCCAGAAGAAAAAGGGACTACCAAAAACATGTACATATATATATATAGAGAGAGAGAAGTGGGGAGAGAGAGAGGGAGGGCAAAAGCGAAAGAGAGAGAAAAGTTGCGGGATAGATAAGCAGAAAGTTATCTATATTGAATAAATGCAATTACCCTGTCACACACCCAACCCTATTCACATACACTACACACACGAACGCTGAGATGAAGAATGTGAATATTGGGCCCCCTACCATTATGTGAAAAATTAAAACCTTCTAATAAAAGAAAGTTTTAACCAACCCCATTGAATAAATAACATCGGTAACTGAACATTTACAATAAACAGTTGCATAAATCGTTTAATGATTAGAAGAAACTGAAAAAGAAAATAATCTTTCGCAAGAATTTAAAGGAAGAAAAATATTTGAGACCTAAGAATCAACAAGAAATCAAACCACCAAAATACTTATCGTGTTAAGTTAATATACATAAAAGTAATAAATTAAACATATTTACCCCTATGCTCACAGAAAGAGAGAGAGAGAAAGAGGGAGAGAGAGAGAGTGAGAGAGAGAAAGTCCTTATATATATATATATATATTTTGTAGAAGATTTACTTTTGAAAATGTGTCAATCGAGAGGAACTTAAGGTTATATCTAGTCGATTTTAATCTTTGAATATCAAAATCAAGATTTTTTCATATTAAAATCTGTTTTTATATAGGTGATGTATAAGAAATATATATATATATTTCTTGTTAACTGTCTGATGATTGTTGTTTTGTAAAAAAAACTCCATGAAACCCAGGGGTTGCAGTTTAAATTACATGAAATTATATATATAAATCTAATATATATCTGTCTATATATATATATATATATAAACTTGGATGGGGTTGACACAGAATCAAATGATCCTATAGCCGAGAAACTGATAGTCACCATGTGTTGTTGACCCCTTTCAACGTTAACCTAACTTAAATATACAATATGCTCTTTCACTGATATTGAGCACTTTTTATTAATAAATGTAGCAAATTATATTATTGATATTATTGCACACACACATACACACACACATATGAGTGTACATATGAGTGCACGTGCATGGTATCACCAATAAATAAGTTTTCCCCTTACAATTATTTTTTATAGAATGTTAATTTTTCTAAACCAAATTTATGATGTTTTTTATTTCTGCTAAAATAATATATAAGCGGAACTGATATTATTAGGTATTATTCATAACCAAGTTCTATAACACTGAAAAAAAAAAAAGAATATTTATCTGTCCCAAATATGTATATATATATGTATGTATGTATATATGTATATAATGGTTATTGTCGTAGAAAATAGCCACGGTGATCCTAGTTCAAATCCGAGACGAGACTGTTTGCATTTCACTTCGCACAAATATCCATATGAGAGTTATGAATCTGATTATCACCCTTCCAGCTGCAGGTAAATAGTAAGGCAGACTTGGCTCTTTACTCTTGGTATGGCAACCGACCTAGAAGAGAAAATCTTTATTAAAGCCTATAAATCTCCGCTTAAAAAATTGATCTAGTATCACATGCTGCTCATGCGGAATAGTAGGTAAATACACTCACACACTTATGTATTTTATATATGTATATATATATATGTACGTATGTATGTAAAAAAAAAGTTCCGTTGTACGTCTAAAGAGAGAAAAAAGTATATATTTCAAAATGAATAGGTCCACTAAAAGATTTGTTTTTATTAATTACTTATTTCGTTCTTACATACGTGTATGTTTCCAGCTTGTTGCTTTCGTCAGAGAGCATATTTGGCACAAGGCCATATGAATGGTGCACCCAATGAGACGAATTGCATATGGGAAAGCACTAACCATAATTATTCGTGTGTAATAGATACTCGTTTATTATAAGTTACTGTGACATCGGGCTATGACATTTTGGGAACAAGCCTCTTGCGTATAATATGCACTGAATTTTTTAGAATTCGTTGCGGTTTGATTTAACCAAAATTTACCATTTGTTCAAATTTTTATCCGATTTGTATGGACGGAAAATAAGAATTTACATAGTTTATACACAGTGTTTAGAGCAAAACATACAAAATATTTACAGTGAAAATATACTCAAACTAGGAAAAACAAAATTATATACAAGCACATATTTCAATGGATATCTATCTGTCACAGCGTAAACCACATTAGTTTGAATAATCGATATAAATTACTTTCGGTCATCATGCCCTGAATATAGTGGGGCATACGTAAAAAAAGTTCTCGTGTATAATGCGCACCATAAATTTTGCGACTTATATATATATATATATATATATATATATATATAAAACCAGTATATATATATATATATATATATATATATATATATATATATATATATATAACGACAGTATATATAAATACACACACACACACACAGATAGATAGATAGATAGATAGATAGATAGATAGATAACAACGATCCAAGTGGATTTATGGATCGTTGTTATCAATTTTTCTACACATTGTCAGATTACAATCCTTTATTTACTTTTCATATATATATATATCAGAGGTTTATGGTTCTCACTAGCCCATTTGGTGCGTTAATGGAGGACCAAATATTGCAGTATTATCAAATAGTGCTCAGTATCAATGATAGAGCTTTTATATATATATATATATGTGTGTGTGTGTGTGTGTGTGTGTGTGAGATAGAGCTATTATATAATAATAAATAAATATATATTAGTTTATATATATATATATATATATATATATATATATATATATTCATTAGCGTGGATGCTTATCTACAACCACTGGTTTTATGCCGTCTTTATACGCCAATCATAAGGCAGGTCGTATAAAGATAGCATAAAACCAGTGGTTGAAGATACGTATACATGCTATTAAATATATATAAAAACTAATATATATTTATTCATCATTATCATATATATATATATATATACAGATTCTTTTTTTTAATTGATATCATTTGAGATGTACAAAATTATTACATTTTGTGTGAAAACCACGCAAAATTCTGTTTAATTTTTTTGTGGTGGGGGGATTTTTCAGATTTAGAAATGTCATTCAGTGTAAAAGGGAAAGCGTTTAAGCATTAAACGCAGAATTTCGCGTTGTTCCAACACATGCCATTCAAATTCGACGTCATTTGAACGAGAATTGGTCAAGTTATTAGAATACGAAATTATATCAATTTTTCTGAAACACAATATATATATATATATATATATATATATATATATATATATATATATACCAGTGCTATATGCACACCAATAGAATGCATATTCACTAAGAATCACTTTCATAAGTGCAAGTCTTTGCATCATCTTTCGCCTAAAATCTGTACTTAACCGGTTGGTAGGTTCCGTCTATGTGCATGCGTGCACCTCGCAGAAAAAAAATTAACTCACACACACACACACACACACACACACACACAGATATCCATAGTACACATGTCTCTACACTAATATCTTCACATTCTCGTCCCTGGACATATTGACCCCTACCTTATCCTAACCTGATTCCGACCACCTCCCTAATAATAACCGCCTTTTTAAGAGAGTATCTCTTGTAATACGTCCAACAAATATCCATATATCTCTCTATTAAATCGTCATCGGCTTGTAAGTAATTTCGGATATCGACCCGCCCTATAATGATGGACAACGGTCGCTACTTGGCTTTTGCAGTCGCGGCTCCTAAATACTTGATCGGGTCGGGGTGGGATATAAGAGTAGGGGGTGGAGAAAAAGCACTAGACTCGATCCATTTTGACTTTTTCTTTCCTGCAAAGGCCTAGCCATGAGAAAGGAGAGAGAAAAGATGTCAGAACAGACGTTAGAACTTTGACGATGAAAGCCATTTTGAAATCTTGGCCGGAGTGTTGAGGTCTGCCCTCGACCAACCCCGACCTTACAACAGCCCATCCCCCAGGGCCCGACCTAAAAGAGCTGTCAAATGCGGAGAATAAATATGACTGAGATGGTAAAGGGGAATTGGCGATATTAGAACGTAATGAAGTGCGTTCATTCAAAGAACGGGGTGCGACCATTTTTATTGTATCCTGTGCGCTTAAACCCTTGCTTCTCCCTCCTTTCTCTTTTGATGATTTCCTCTTCCGTCGTCTCAGACACAGTTTTTCTAATCTGGTGAGTTAATGTAATCTCTCTCTCTCTCTCTCTCTCTCTCTCTCTCTCCTTTCATATCTTCTTTTGTTTCCTTCCTTGCATTCTTCTCTTTTCTTTCATTCTCGTCTACAAATTTTCGTTCCTTCTTACTTTATTTGATCCTCATTTTAATTTAATCTCCTTTTCGCAATGATATATTAATATAATGCCAAGTCAGCAATAAAATTACTCCTGTCGATGAGGCTTAGAATATGCAGACTGAATCTTCTGCCGAGAGATAAGACCCTGGGTACTCTGGGTAAGACAATAAACTGCATACGGTTGTGATCCTCGCGTTCTGGATTCTTATATTACTCCTTGAGCGTTTTTCCAAACAGCGTTAGTTGGTGCTCTTTCACTGAAGGCTGAGTGACAGCAAGTCTCTTCTAGTCTCCAGAGATCTTCTGAGTATTCCAGCCGATATTAACAATGGCCTCGATTCTTTCTCTGATTTCCAATTCCGCCTGTCTTTTTTCTTAACCTTAGGTGACTGTTCCAAGTGCACTAAACACAATTGGCATCACTGTCACCCGAATTTTCTATTGCTTTTGTTCTTTTTTAGTTCTCTAAAAAATCCAAGATTTTGTCTCTCTTCTTGCTTAAAATTTAAATTGTATTTTCATTCTGTAGTCCACCAGAACAGCAAAATCCACATGATGGTATGTTATATTTTTCTTTTTATTCAACACAAGGTCTGGTCTTCTGGCCAGGATTAAGTGATCTGTTTATAGCTTCAAATCCAAGTGAATTTAAGGCGTCTCATTCACCAGAACGGATTCTATTTTGTGCATATACTATTTGATAGTACGGTCAAATTTTAATCTCTTCACACAATTCCGGTGGATCACCTTCCCCACTAAGTATGTGCCCAGTTTTGTACTTCTTTTGTGCTAGTTTGCTATATTTGCTTATTATGTGATTAATCGTTTCATCTTTGTCTCCACACAACCTACACTTGCAATTCTGTTGCATATTGTCAATTTTCGCTTTGGTCCTAATGGCTTTTTGTGCTATTGTTTGAAGAGATTCGGTTTCTCTCTTTTGATTTCCTTTTCGCAGCCATGTTCAGATTTTCTTGTATGTAATCTATGCAGTTTATTGCTTGAAATATATGTGTAGTTCTTTTTCTTTCCTTTCCTGTTTTCAAATTTTCTTATCTTTTTTTCTATTTGTTTTCATGTTGCGATTGCGATTATTGGCTGCTGTAATTAGCCTTTCTTTGCTCTTTTTAATGTGTTCATTGAGTCTATATATTATTTCATTGTTATGAACATTATTTAGTTGAGACCATATAACTCAGTATAAAGGATTGGAATTAGATAGGAATAAATAAAACAATATGACTGCATGCAGATATTATTTCTTAGCATTTTTTTTTCATCAGATATACGAGGATCATTAAATAAGTTTCCAGACTTTTTTCGTATGAGCACTTTTATTGATACTACACGCATGAAACTCTAGTCCCCTTCGAAGAAATCTCCTCTGGCTGCAATGCACTTGTTGTACCGTTCCAACAACTTCTCGAAAGCCTTATGGAGGTCCTCTTGTGTGAGCGTGTCAATGCCCCTAGTCACAGCCTCTTTTATCTCCTCAATTGTCTCATAACGACAGCCTCTGAGCTTAGGGAATAAGCAAAAGACACAGGGAGCAAGGTCTGGATTATAGGGACGGTGAGGTCAAAAAGTCTGTGACAAGGATGGAGTTGTGGACTGGTGCATTGTCCTGGTGGAAATGCCACTGACCCGATTTGAAGAGTGCCGGCCTCTTCTGACGGAATCTCTTCCTGAACTCCCTTAAAACCTCAACATAGTGACCCTAACCCTCACCCTTTGGCCAATCAACTCTGTTGTATTGACTTCCTTACTCCTGCCACACCTCTCATCATCCCTCACAGACTCCCTGCCTTCCTTGAATCTCTTATGCCACTCAAAAACTGATGCTCGATTTATGCAAGATGGTCGAAAAGCAGTCTGAAGCATTCCATAGGTTTCTGTGGCCTTTTTTTCCAAGTTTAAAACAGAATTTTATTGCAGAACGTTCTTCTAGATTCACCAGCTGTGACAATCAGGCTTTTGTAGGGTGTATTCCAATTGCTGCTGTAGCTGTTCATTGGAACCTGAAATCATAAAAATTGGTCAGTCTCATAAGATGTATAGCAAAACGATACTGAATTTTCAAGCGTCTACGACAATTTTAAATGCCTGTACAAAATAGTCAGTAAACTTATTGAATGCACCACGTATATATATATATATGTGTGTGTGTGTGTGTGCGTGTGTGTGTGTGTGTGTGTGTGTGTGTGTGTGTGTGTGTATTGCAGTCAGCTGGGGTTGTAGAATACGATGACTGCATCTCTGTAGAGGGACAAGTATCTATGAGTATCTTGGATAGGACATAAAACTGCATCAGAGAGTTAGGCTCCATTTCAGGAGCTTTAGGGAGTGTGGAGTAACCCTTCATTTCCATTAATTGAAGATCCACTCTGACCCGGAGGGGTTGTACCTATTAGTGTTCCATCTATTTGTTTAATAGAACATTTTAACCATTTAACTGTATGCAAATAAATCACTGATGTTAATTTGAATTATTAGTTTTACATCGTAAATCTTCGAACGATTAAACTGTGCATACAAATGAGCTCTGGCTCGTTTAAAAATAATGTTACTAACAAACTATTCGTTCAGAAATCATGCATGTGTTTGCCAATGGTCCGGGAGACCAGGGTTCAATCCTAGGTCGATTCATACCAAAGACTCAAAAATGGTATTTGATACCGCCTTGATAACACTCAGTATTATAAAATAAGGATCAAAGGTAAAGTGGAGCAATCCAGGGAATGGAGTAGCGCCCCCCACTTCTCCTCGGTGTAGTAGCTATTGAAAAGGGTGCCTTCGGGTAACTTTCGACTAAGGTCGCCAACTTTACTTTATAAACGGGATTTGGCATTAGATAAACTACAAGAGTTGATATTCCATAAAATTCAACTAACTAGCTATAATACTTGTATTTATTAACATCAAATGGTCAAAAGAAAATTTAAATCTATATTGATATTTGTGAAGATTTTTTTTGTCTTCACGTTGAACGGGCAAATTTGGTATGCATACATAATGGACACATAAGAAGGTTTTAACATAAAAGACTGTTCTTCGTGGCGAAAGAGAGAAGATCTCAAACAATAAAATACTTTTTAAAATTGATGGCCTCCTTCATATTGCATAATTTGATATGGACAAAAATTACAAGACTTTTCAAGACTATAAATATATATATATATATATATATATATATATATATATATATATATATATGAATGAGTTCGAGTCTCATTGGGTACCCCATTCATACGGCCTTGTGGTACAAATGTTCTCTGACGAAAACAACCTGCTGGAAACATACACGTATGTAAGAACAACATAAATAATTCTTTTAAGAATACAAATGTCTAAGTGGACTTATTCATTTTGAAATATTTTCTTTTTTTTTATCTTTGAACCAACAACAGAAAAAGAATTATATATATATATATATATACATCATTATAAATATCTTCAGTTTCACATAGCGTTAATAGCTTTGGGAAAGGTATTTTCAAACTATTCTCCCTCTAGCTATGGGTAATCTGGTTGTAAGGCAGACTGGGCTCTTTAACTATGGTGTAGCAACCGACCTAGGAGAATGAAAACTCAAACCTGTTAATCACCACTAAAAAAATCGACCTTATGCCACATCCCACTTGCGCACAAGGATTGGTTAATATATATATATATATATATAGGATTTGGCATCAAGTAACCTACAAGGTTTGATATGCCAAAAAAACCCAACCAACCGAAATTAGTATACACCCAAACATAGTCTGTATTTCAGCATGTTCAGCTTTTTCTCTCCCTCCCTCTCTCTCTCTTTGTATATATATGTTAGGATATCGTAGACATAGAGTCAACGGTGTTTCGTAAATGTCAGTTTCTAGCCTACGTGTTCATCAAACCATGATCTGATCAACGCATAGGCGAGAAACTGACAGTTACAAAGCACCGCTGGTTCTGTGTCTACCTTATCCAAACTTAAATATATACACTCTATCAATGATATTGAGCAGTCTTTATTTTTAAATATAGCAAAGTAAATTATCAATATTTATAGACATCCCCCCCTCTCTCTCTCTCTCTCTCTCTCTCTCTCTCTCTCTCATATACATGCACACACGCCTTTTCTTCTATCTATCTATCTATCTATCTATCTATCTGATCGCCTCCTAAAAGATTTAGAGTACACACTGAAAATATCTTGCTGACTAAGTAGAGATATAATTTTCTATAATTTTAAACCAGACATCTACAAAGCCATGATTTCTTTCATATATTGATAAAATGATAAAATACAGAGAAACATGAATTTTAAAAATATTTCATAAGTAACATGCAAAATTACTTAAATAATGCCGCCATTTTTTAGTGTCACAAATAAACTACTATACATATATACATAGATACATAGAGAGAAATATTGATTAATAGATCAACACACAAACAGATAGATAGATAGATAGATAGATAGATTATAGTAAAAGGCTGTCGTGGATACATAAGAAGATAGATATACAAGAAAGAAAATTGACTTCTTAATCCAACAATATTTGTTCATAGCAATTTTACACAAATATCCTGTCGCCTTCTTACTCGTCCATTTGTTTCTATTTCCATCAAATTATCGAACCATCCCAACTTGACTCTTTTAACAGTTCAAAACTTCTTTCTTTAAATCACTTTATAGTTACGCCTAATCGGCTTCATAGACAAAACGAGTCTATGTCTTTATTCTAAACACTTCACGCAGAAAACCGATTTATTTAACCGGCCAATTTTACTAAATGAGTTTTAATGAAATCCGGAAAGAGATGAAAAATATTAATTTTTTTTTTTCTTCTGATTAATTAAGAATAAATCAATTAATTACATGGTTGTCTCGATGAGTCAGGATCGAAGGTAGAAAGAAATCATCAGTCGTTATGAATGATAAAAATATGGACACCTCATACACACACACCAACACACATATTAATGCATGTTTTTAAATCGCAACAATAATAATAATAAGATTATTAATGATAATAATGCCCAAACCAGAATCAGTCCTGGAGAATGAGACGTACAAAAGGATGTTGAGATACAAACAGATCACCTAATCCCGGCCAGACGACCAGACAGTGATAGTCAACAAGAAAAGGGAACCAACCATGATAGTGGACTTTGCCACCCCGACGGACCACAGAGTGAAAGTCAAAGAAAGTGAGAAGACAGATAACTACTTAGACATTGCTAGAAAACTAAAAAAGCTATGAAACATGAAGGTGACGGTGATACCAATTGTAATTGGTGCACTCGAAACAATCCTCAAAAACTGGTTAAAGGAGCCGGAAGACTTAGAAATCAGAAGACGCGCGGAGACCATCCAGACTACAGAATTATTAAGATTGTTCAGAATACTGAGAGGAGTCCTGGAAACTAGAGGAGACTTGCGATCACCATGACTCCAGTGAAGCACCATCAACAAGCGCCTGTGGGGAAAACTCGCTGTAATAATTGAAAGAAAGTGAAAAGAAGGATAAGCGCCGCGACCTTGCAAGGGAATTGAAGAAACTGTGGAATATGAAAGTGACGATTATATCAATTGTAATTGGTGCTCTTGGTACAATCACCAAAGGATTAATAAATGGACTGGAGGACTTATAAATAAGAGGACAAGTGGAGACTATCCAAACTACTGCATTATTGAGATCGGCCAGAATACTGAGAAGAGTCCTGGAGACTTAAAGAGATTTGCTGTAACTCAAACCCCAGTGAAAAACTCAAGGAATAATAATAATAATAATAATAATAATAATAATAATAATAATAATAATAATAATAATGGGACTTTAACATACAAACGGATCACTTGATCCTGGCCAGAAGACCAGACCTCATAATAATCAACAAAAAAAAAGAAAATTTGTAAAATTGTCGACTTCGCTGTCCCGGCGGACCACAGAATAATTCTGAAGGAAAGTGAAAAGAAAGATAAGTACCTTGACCTTGCTAGAGAATTGAAAAAGCTGTGGGACATGAAAGTAGCGATTGTGCCAATTGTGATTGGTGCCTTAGGCACAATAACTAAAGGATTCTTAAAAGGCCTGGAAGACTTGGAAATTGGCGGACAGGTAGAGACTATCCAAACGACAGCATTGCTAAGAACGGCCAGAATCCTGAGACGAGTCCTAACCCTGCCCGAGACTTGAGGAGACTTGCTGTCACTCAAACTCCAATGTAAAACCATCAGTTAACGCTGATGTGAAAAACTCTAAAAGAGTATATAATAATAATAATAATAATAATAATAATAATAATAATAACACAGACCGCTAAACAACTGAAGAAATAAGTAAGTAAAGTTGGCGACGGTAGTTGGGGGTAACTCGAAGGCTCCCTTTTCAATAGCTACTATACTATAGTGTAGGGGAGGGTACTAATCCTTTCCCTTGATTACTCCACTTGACTCCTGATCTGTACCTTATAATGCTGAGTGTTAAGCAAGGAGGCATCAAGTACCATTTTTTGAGTCTTTGGCATGACTCGACCTGGGATTGAACCCAGGTCTCCTGGCCCTTTGGCGAACACTCTAACCATCATGCCAATACCGAGATGAAAGAAAAAAAAAAGAAACTAATACCTCAGAAGAACGTGAAAACTTCTCGAGATGAAGTGCTGCAACTGAAATTGCATCAAAGGAATAAACACCGGGGCAGTTTTTGCCTTGAAAGATACTCAGAAGCATTTTTAAAATGAAAAAGGAAGGAACTCAAACAAGAGGAAAAGAAAGTTGATGACGATGCACAAGGCCTTTTACATCCGAGAGAAGAAATGAAGAAGGAAGAAGATTCGCCAGTATTTAGGATGGCATAGATGCATCACTAAAAAGATTCGAGGACTTCATTTAAAACAGCAATGATAGATCGATTTCAAAAGCCACTATCAACATTGATAACATCGGAACAAACAGAACAACAAAACTTAGAAAATAGAAATAGGAAAAAAAAAAACAACTGTACGGATACTCCAAGCAACAAACTAGGGAGATTGCACAGGAGAAGACCTAAAGATGACTCCGAAAGGGAAACCACAAGTGAGAAACTGAATCTCTTCTAATATGAGCACAAAAAATGCCATAAGAACCAATTATGTCAAAGCTAAAATTGATAATATTCAGCAGTAGGTTATGTGGAGACAGAGAAAAGACAGTTCATCATAAGATAAGCGAATATAGCAAACTAGCGCAAAAAGATTATAAGACTAGGCATGACTGGGTGGGTAAGGTGATCCACTTTGAATTTTGCAAGAGAAAAAAAATTACCCATTCTACCGAATGGTACATGTACAGACCAGAATCCGCCCGAGAGAATGAGATGCATAAAATTCTCTGGGATTTTGATATGCAAACAGATAACCTAATCCCAGCCAGGAGATCAGATTATAACAAAAAAAAAAAAAATGAGAACCTGCCGAATAATGGACTTTACCGTGCCGGCAGACCAAGGAGTGAAAATCAAAGGAAACGAAAAGAGGGTCAAGTACTTTGACTAAAAAAGCTATAGAACCTGAAGGTGACGCTGATACCGACTGTACTAGGTGCACTCAGAACGATCACCAGGGACTGGAAAATTTGAAAATTGGAGGACGAACAGAGACCATCCAAAGTACAGCATTGTTAAAGATCGGCCAAAATACTGAGAAAAGTCCTGAAGACCTGAAGAGACTTGCGGTCACTTAGACTCTTAAGAAAAACCATCAGCTAACGCTGGTGTAAAAAAACTTACAATGGAATAATAACAATGATAATTTTAGGGCGTGAGATCATAGATTATATTATGATGCGCACTCTTTCACTACTGAAATAAGAATGACAGAAGAAGACATTTTTTAATCAGGAATTTACGTTTGCGTTTAAAACACCGGAAGGCTGAAACGCATCGTTACAACTCCATTTAAAAAAATGGAAATCATTTATGACTCAAACCAATATTCAATACACATTCTACAAAAAAAAAAAGAAAAAAAAAACAGCTTTGCCGCGAACCAAGTTTTCATCAGATGAGGAATTTTTATGTACATTTTCTTTTCTTTTTTTCTTTTTTAAACAGAAAATGTACATCTATATCGTTGCCCTTGGGGTCATAATAATTACGCAGATGCGTATTTACAATCCTCTTGAGAAGATGTGGCCCTGGATGTAACTTGCGAAATACATTCAGGTTAATTGGTCGCGCAATTACCATGACTAGTTAATTTGGCGTCACTTGTGTCCGATATGGACTGATGGCTCTGTCGTAGTTTCTGTTCTGTGGTTGCTGGTTCGATCTCCAATGGTGGAGATCACGGTATACACGGCTGATGAGACCTAATAAGGTTGAAACAGCTGTCCAGTGTTTCCGTATGTCGTGCGT
The DNA here is from genome assembly GCA_963585895.1 of Sepioteuthis lessoniana. NCBI lineage: Eukaryota > Metazoa > Mollusca > Cephalopoda > Myopsida > Loliginidae > Sepioteuthis > Sepioteuthis lessoniana. Next base: position 43,800,690 of record OY757917.1, on the reverse strand, counting down.
AAGTGTTCGCCGGATTTTCTGGTCATAGTAATTCGATTCACGAGGAATTTTTAGTCAGGCATAACTTCTGGATGAAAACATTACGACTAAACCAAGCCGTACCAGCAATAACCTACGATACCAACTAGCTTCTGTTGCTTTTTCGTCACATTGTCGTAATACTAGATAAAGATAAAGCCAGATAAAGATAAAGCCTCGTTGTTTAATCCTTTGTTAGATTTACTACTTTCAATGTAAACAAGCTCAGCAATGAGCCGTTGATTTAGTGATGTAAGATTTTAATTGATGAAGTCAAGATGCAGAATGTCCAGATGCAAAATGTTAAGTTCGCGTGCAAAGTCGGCGTACAAGAAAAGCCCCAAAATGAACCGTTAATTCAATGATGTTAAATTTGAATCTATCTACGAGATGATAACGTCAAATTCGACTGGAGAGCCGAGATATCATATATATAGTTTAAGTTGAAACGACTCTTGTAAAACGAAGCGGGAAATCGCTGTGGCGTTGTAGCTAACTTGCTGGACTGAGACGTAGTAGTTTGTGGGTTCGATCTAGAGTCGTGCAATTCCAATCTCTTTACGACTAATACCCTTGGAAAAGGTATGAACGCCTTATCCTAACTCCAAACTATGGGTTAAATAGTGCCGGAACTAGTCTTCTACAAGGATGGTTTCACACACACGCATATATATATATATATATATATAGATGATGATGATGATGATGATGATTGCTCCATCTTCACAGATGATTACCGTTTCTTCATCCTCCAGCACCATCTTTATTGACACCTTCTCTTCGAATCTGTTCTCCCTGATGACTCTTTAAAATAGCAACAGTATTGCAAACCTTGAGGCAGAGATGACAGAAAAACAACAAAAAATCTATCTATCTATCTATCTATCTATCCCAACCGTTTTCTTTCTTTCTTGTGTATCTGTATTTTTATGTATCCATGTCAGTTTTTCACTCTCTCAGTTTTCGCAGGAATATGTATATATGTATGTATCTCAGTTTTCATACATCTCTCTCTCTCTCTCTCTCTCTCTCTCTCTCTCCATATATATATATAAAATTTTTCATGTCTATCTCAGTTTTCTATCTATCTATCTATCTATCTATCTCAGTTTTATCTCTTTATCCATACATCTATTTATCACAGTTTTCTCATATATGTATATGTATATATATATATATGTGTGTGTGTGTGTGTGTGTGTGTGTGCGTGTTTTCTCATATGTATCTATCTCAGTTTTCTCATATCTATCTATCTATCTATCTATCTATGCCAATATTTTTCTATCTATCTATCTATCTATTGAACTATCCCCCTTTATAATAACATTTATCTACCGATCTACCTCAATCTTTAACATAAAACTCGCGATCTATTTAAGCAATATGTCTACTCTACGCCACTCTGTGTGTACAAACAAAAGCAAAAACGAAACTGAACGTGTCGAGTCAGTTTGTGATGTTCAATCATTCCGTTTTGTTTATCTTTAATAGTAAACAAAATTCCGCGCAGAGGCAG
>OY757917.1:43674156-43794156 GCA_963585895.1 Sepioteuthis lessoniana | reverse complement strand
ATATATATATATATATAACGAACTGATCACTGGTTTATTAAAACTGAAACGTTATAGCATATATTTCTATCATATTAAATTCTTCACTTCGGATTACTTTGTTTTTCAATTTCTCTCTCTCTCTTTCTCTCTCTCTCTCTCTCTCTCTCTCTCTCTCTCTCTCACTTTCTATATATACATATATATATACATATATATACTATAAATTTTTTTTAAATTTATACTGTACAGCGATGTAAATCAAATAGACTACCGAAAAAAGTATTTTAATCCTGTATAACTTGACTAGAACAAAAACAAAAATGATAATCATGAAAGTGGGGAGTCCCCGAGAAGTAATGACTCAAGTGTTGAATTACGTTCTCTAAGTATGCGAGTTCGAACGTAAATTACATTTACTTTCGGGCTAATATCATTGGGAAACATATGAACCTTCTTAGTCTTACCAGCTATTGGTTGAAAAGTAGGGAGGTGCCCGTGGTGTAATGGTTATCGTCGCGGGAAATGTACACGGCGACACGAGTTCAAATCCTGGACGAGATTGGTTGCATTTCTGGTGGTGTAACGGTTAGCAAGCCAGACTAGCAAACCTACACGAGTGAGTTCGAGTTTCATTGGGCGCCCCATTCATTCGGCCTTGTGCCACATCGAAGCAAAGAGCTTTGTAAATTACCACATTGAAAGGTATGAATCCAATTATTCTCCCTCCAGCTATGGGTAAATAGTAGGACAGACTAGGTTCTTCAGCCTTGGTGAGGCAACTGGTCTAGGAGAAGGAAAACTCTGAATTCAAACCTGTCAAACTCCGCTTAAAAAATTGACCTTGTGTCATATCCTGCTCGAGTGGAGGGGTTGGGTAAATATGATAGGTTGAAAAGTATTACTACTGTTCTTCTAAAAGGTTTCTTTTCGCATTTAATAACCCACGAAGGTTGACATGCCATCAAAAAACAAAGAAAATGTTAGGGATCAAACCTAAAAGTTATTCCCTCGGAGAGATAGAAAGGGAGTTACCTCCCGTGGATATTGAATTATGGAATTTGCAGGGACCGGAAGAATACATACGCGTGAGACAAAGCAAAGAACAGACTTGGAATCTACCATGACAGATAGTGGACGTACATTTGACTAGTGCATACAAAGTTAAAACAGTTATTTTTCTGCTCAATAGACGCATGTCTCTGGCTGTGGTTGATAATCCTAATTGTTTTGTTGTACACCCACAAGTCAGTCTATTTTCAATTTTATTTATATGTTATCTTTGTTCGTAAAAACATAACAGAAATCACACAAAAAACCATATATATATATATATATAGTCTTAGTCGTACAGCCTTGATATATAAATATATATTACAATAATAATTATTATAATTATTGACCCACTAAGATGAATATAGATGCTTCGGTATGCGGTAATAATTGCACTGACGTTAGAAAGTGCAGTTCTGTTTCTGCTATACTGTTTCCACCTTGACCGCTCCAGTGGAAACATAAAAGCGATGTGGTAGTTAAATGTAAAGTTATGGAAGGCTGTACGTACAACATTTATACATTTGTAATTACAAAGCTCTATCATCAAAAGAAATACTTTTTGCATAAACGTTTACTAATATTGGAGCGTTAGAGCGCGACAAGAATTCGAACTTGCTTACTTTAATGCCGCAGTCCAGCACTTTGGATGCTATGCTACAGGGACTCCCCCTCATAGGAAATATTCTTAACTCCAGAATAAAGCGGTACTCATATCCTCGAAAATGACCTACGATGGCCGAAAGTGCATGTACTCGGATAATAACGTAAGGTACTTAGAATCATTTTTAAATTGCCTTCATCCACAATTGTGACACCTCGCTTGCCAACCAGAAAAGCCAATAAAAAAACAACTAAATTCCAAATCCTTGTTAAATTATTAATATCTAATTGGAATAGTTAACTGAAAAATATTCAACTGCAAGCAAATAATAATTAAAAAACAGGAATCGTTACGTTAAACTATATAATTGCTTACCAAAAATCAAAAACAAACTAAGGAATTAACTCAACAAGCGTTGACATGCCTTAAAATATATAACTAACCAATGAATGACAATGAATACCGTATATACTCAAACAATGAATGGCTTCGTGAAATGAACGACCTCGAATTTTAATCCACAAAGAGCTGTTTTTTATCATATACAGTGTGTAATGAACGAAGATGGAGGATAATACCCGAAAACTCACCACGGTATGTCTGCCCTATGTCAAAGGACTAGCCGAAAGGATTCGAAAGATATGTAGTCTATATGACATCAGGACAGTATGCACAAGTGGTTCAACTCTCCGGAGGTATTTCTTCCGGGTCAAGCTACCAACGGAATTCAACATGACCAAGAACTATGTTTACTCCATCCCTTGCAGTTGTGGTAAAATATACAAAGGTGAGACAGGTCACCCACTAAAAGTAAGGCTAGAAGAACATCGGAAGACAGTAGTACGAGGTGAGATTGAAAAGTCGGGTATGGCCGACCATATATGGAAGGAAAAGGGAATCATCTGCCCTTAGGGAATAAAGTTGAGATAATTGATAGGGCTGAACATTGGAGGGTTAGACGCCTTAAGGAATCAGCACATAAGTTGGGCTACAATGACCTGCTGAGTAGACCAAGTATAGAGTTGAATACAATATGGGAACCGATAATTAAGAAGGCTAGATGAAAAAAAATCTGAATATGAGCACTGGTAAAAAATCATACATAATTGTAGTAATTCTAGTCAAGTAAGAACATTAAGTTTATAAGTCCCAAAAATTCACTCTGAATTGTCCAGCAGATTATACGGTTATAGGCGTTGGTTCCCTAAAGAGACAATCATCTGGAGGTTGCAGGTTCAATCCTCATTACAGGCGAGTAACAATACAGCAATACTTAACACTTGTACTCGGTTATGGCTAACGGAATCAGAAAAGGCGACCCCCGTGGATTCAATAAAGGACGTAGTTCGAAGTTCCGTGAAGGTTCCCGAGTTCGACAAATACCTGAAGAAGGCCGGAGGATATATCGGCTGAAACGTTGTGGAAATAACAATAAAGATGAAGACAATAGTCCGAAAACCCTTAATGATAAAAACTTTACAAATAGCCTTTGTTAATGTAGAAACTTTGGGATCGAGGTTACGGCAAGGTTAGGCCTAAAAATAAGGTAAGCTTTGACTTTTCAAAAACATATCTTGTTTAATAAACGACCTCTTGTTTTCTAGGTTAAAAATTGGTCTTAAAAGTCGTTCATTACACGAGTATATACGATATGTGAGAAGATTGTGTTTTGCAACTGAAATTTTGCTCAATTCAATGGTTTTTTTAAATCTTTCTTGTATCTGATGTCATTTCCATGGAAATGGATAGAAGGTGTTACTTCCGCAGCGTTCCTCATAGTATATGCCAAGTCCATCTCCATCTTTGATTTAGTCTCAGTGTACTTTAGTTAAATTCCAACTCTTTTCGTGACAATATTCCACTTTCCTCATTTCCTTGACCGAATCTAGCAATATGACATCCTATTTGTCTCTATCAATAGTACCGTTCCAAATCTCGTATGCTCTCATTACATATCGTACATATTCTCGTTACGAGGTCATTTTTGTAAATTTCCTCTTCTCCATCTTTTTTTCTATTCTCGTATACATTCATTTTCTCCCTCCGTTCTTTTCTTCCAATTCAATTCAGAACCAAAACGCCAATTATGTATGAATGTTTTTTTTCTTTTTTCTTTTTCTTTTTTTCATATTTTTTTCTTTTTCATCTTCTCGTTTTCATCTCGTTTCAATGAGATTTCCTCCTTTTACTTCAAAAAAATCATTTATTTATTTTTTCTTATTTACGTTTTTTTATTTATTTATCAAATCGAACAATTCTTTTCTTTATTTCTTTCCAATTTTAACTTCTCGCCACTCATACCCCTACACACCACCACTGTAGCTATTGCTAACCTTTGGATCGATACGAAATCTGATTGTTTGTCATTTTTGATGAGTACATCAATTGATTTTTTTTGTCCCGTTGCTATGGAAATCGTGAGAGCTCAATTTTAGGAAATTGTTTAATATCATTTTGAAACAATCCATCGTGTCTTTTCCGGTGTACTCAAAAAGCAGAAATACTTTCCCCACACGCACACACAAATACACTCTTAGACGTGCGTGCGCATACATGCATACATACACATATACATACATACTATTATTTATTTGCTAACTTTTCACACCATTGTCAGCCAAGTCGGCTGGGGCTGTAGAATACACCGACTGCATCTCTACAGAAAGCTAAGACTCCCCAAATGAGTATCCTTGATATGATAATAAACAATCTAATGGTGAGGCTACAGTAATGCTGGGGCTTTAGGGAATGCGGCGTAACTCTTCATTGCCATTGCTCCCGGATCCACTGTGACCCGGAGTGATTGCACTTGATAGCGTCCAATCTATGGGTCAAATAGTGCTATATAACCGAAATGAAGGACGGCAATACATGTTTATAAAAATATATAGTTCGTATTTATTTACAAAAAGGTTGAAATGTTGCAAGTTTGAGAAAAAGTGAGACAGAGATAAAGAAACTAACTCGGGACTGTTATATTTGACACCATATCTTCTTACCCACGTTCTTGGTTTGGTTTGATTTGGTTTGTTTGGTTTTATGGCATATCAACCTTTATAGGTTATTTAACGCCAAATCCATTTTTATGTAAATAATCTGTTCTATTGAAAATAGTTCAGTTTAGCATAAGTTTAATTGTCAAAAACATTTCCATTTCAAACTATTCAACCAGTTATATGTAACAATTCAATTAAGTATAAATACAGTTTTAATGTCAAAAAACAGTTCTATTTGAAATAATTCAGTTAAGTATGAGCACGCAGTTTAAGTGTAAGTACGGTTTAATTGTCAAAAACGTTTCTATTTCAAGCTATTCAGTTTACTCAATTCATTTTAGCATAAGTATGTTGTTATTTCTATTTAACCCATAGATAGGGCCCTATCAGGTGTTACCACTCCGGGCCCGAGTGGACCTGGGAGCGATGGCAATGAAGGGGTACTCCGCATTCCCCAAAGCTCCAGCATTGCTGGAACCTCACCATCAGATTGTTTAGTGTCATATCCAGGACACTCGTTAGGGGGGGTCTTACCCCTCTGCAGAGGTGCACTCAGTGTATTCTACAGCCCCAGCTGACTGGGCAATTACCTACGTTCTGATTCTATATTTAGAGCCTTCTGCGTCTCAGCCGGGAGCCACGTGGCCCCCGCTGATGACGCCCAAGGCTGCTTCTGCTCTGACTGCCTGCTTCTTCTGACTGACCGTCTGTGTTGTGGGAGCTGAAATTGTGTGCCGATATAATATTCGTAACGCCAACGCGTTTTGATTCTAGTTGGTGATTCATTTCCGCTGTCCCTTTGTTTACACAGGTACACATCCTGCTTAGGAAATCTCTTCCTGACGGGTTTGTAAAAAGTTATTATGTAACAATATAACTATTTAACATTTAATCTGAATGCAAATAAATGAGTTATGCTAGATTGAGTTGTAAGAAATAGAATTGTTTTTACATTTAAGTGTGTGTAAACAAATTGATGTTTAATCGAATTATTAATGATACGTAGCAATGCTTTGAACCATTTAACTTTATTGACTTAAAAGGAAATTCAATTGCGAGAAATAGAACTGTCTGATTATTTAACTGTGCGTATCTACAAAATGTGTTTACAAATCATATATTTACGAGGATCATTAAATAAGTTTCCAGGCTTTTTTCGTATGGGCATCTTTATTGATAGTACACACATGAAACTCTAGTCCCCTTCGAAAGAATCTCCTCTGGCTGCAATGCACTTGTACCGTTCCAACAACTTCTGGAAGGCCCCATGGAGGTCCTCTTGTGTGAGCGTGTCAATGCCCCTCGTCACAGCCTCTTTCATCTCCTCAATTCTCTCATAACGACAGCCTCTGAGCTTAGGGAATAAGCAAAAGTCACAGGGAGCAAGGCCTGGACTATAGGGAGGGTAAGAAACTGTCTTGATGCCCATCTTAGTCAAATAGTCTGTGAAAAGGATGGAGTTGTGGACTGGTGCATTATCCTGGTGGAAATGTTACTAACCCGATTTGAAGAGTGCTGGCCTCTTCCGACGGAATCTCCTCCTGAACTCCCTTAAAACCTCAACATAGTAACCCTAACCCTCACCCTAACCCTTTGGCCAATCAACTCTGGTGTATTGACTTCCTTACTCCTCTCACACCTCTCATCATCCCCCACGGACTCCCTGCCTTCCTTGAATCTCTTATGCCACCAAACAACTGATGCTTGATTCATGCAAGATGGTCGAAAAGCAGTCTGAAGCATTCCATAGGTTTCTGTGGCATTTTTTCCAAGTTTAAAACATAATTTTATTGCAGATCCTTCTTCTAAAGTGTCCTGATGTCCACATTGCATTTTTGAAATTCACCAGCTGTGACAATCAGACTTTAGTAGGGTGTATTCCAATTCCTGCTGTAGCTGTTCATTTGAACCCGAAATCATAAAAATTGCTCAGTCATCTCATAAGATGTATAGCAAAAAGATACTGAATTTTCAAGAGTCACGACAATTTTAAATGCCTGTACAAAAAAGTCTGAAACTTATTAAATGCACCCTTATATATGAAAAAACAGGATTTGGTATTAAAAAAACAACAATGTTTGATGTGCCATAAAGGCAAAACAAAGCCAACCAAACTACACCATCATATTATGATGGCTTTATTTGTCTCTGCCTCCCACCAGTCAAGATTCGACATAAGGTCAATGACCCGAAGGTCGATTATAGTGGGGATTAGGGAAGAGGAAGGTCGGGCACGAGCCCTTAATTTGTCAATGTCTCTATCCAGACAAGGCTCGACACAAGGTCAATAGTCCGGAGGCCGATTAAAGTGGGGATAAGGGGAGAGGAAGGTCGGGCACGAGCCGAGGCTTGAGCCCCGCTGGGCTATGCTGGTCATCGGCCCACTTAGTGCAATGTGGGCCTGATTAGCATAGCTGCTCATGGACCCAAATCTGGGTCCAGGCATATATGCCTGATTATAGCTTACACTGGACAGCAAGGTCCAGTGCTATACAAAGGTGTCAATGTTGCAGCTCGCCCATCTGAAGGTGGCCCAGCCGAAGTCAGGGGCCTTTCAGCCTCAAGTCTGCCATGGAGCATTGACCGTCCGGCACAGATGCCTGACAGTCCGCTGAAGAGCCTCTGCACGAAGCTGTGGCTAATCCAGCTTCCATTATATTATGATGGCTTCCATTAAATACCAAGAAACTGTTTTGGTCTTTATATCTCCTCATTAGCCAAACCATTCTAACCAACAGAGGTTACAGATCTGTACAAGAACATTACTACAATGTTGTGAGTTCAATTACTGTGTTAGGCAGCATATTTCACACACACCCTTGCACACACACACACACTCACACACACTTTCTCTTCAACCACAGATTTTTCAGAAATCTCCTCATTATTCTAGCTAAATCTAGTAATATTCATAGGATTTCAGTTTTTCCTCCAATTTTCAATTCTTCCAGATATTTCTACACGTGTTAAGTATCGGAAAACCCGATGAGAATCGAACACACTAATGATGATATGACATTCTATCTCGCTAACCGAAATGGAAAAAAGATCCTCGTTTGACTGAGATTTAGCACAAAGCCGCAAGTATTAGGCACTTAATAAGGATCTAACTCACTGCCGAGTCTTAAGTGGTCTATCAGACAAGCTTGTTAACCATTACACCACGACAGGGCGCCGGTATTTCTGCTAGTATTGAGAAACCTTTCAGCCAGTTCTGAAAAAAATATTGAAATGAGAGAAAAGTGTAACAAGGTCGCGAGTTGACAGGTGATACAGAATAAACAAATTATATATATACTTGAGTAAGGAACGACTTCGTATAATAATTTTTCGCCCGAAAAATGTCTTTATTATATATTACGTAACGTAATTTTTAAAACTATTTACAGTTATAACTAACAGTAATAAACTAAAGGGTACTTATTAAAAAAATAGGACTCAATTGACAAGAGAAAATGCAACACACACACACACATCCACACACACACACACACACACACACACACACATATATATATATATATATATATATATATATATATATATATATATATCAACCTGCTTGGTCAATAGACCTTTTCACTGTTCTTCCGGAAGTCCTGAAAACTTGGCTCACTCATGATGGACTTGAAAGATATCTTAACCAATGCTGCAAATGTATATATTTATATATATTTTAATCTTTATATGTAATCTATAATTCTGTTAGTGTGAAAAAAAAACCCCAGATTGTACAATTTTCAAATTCTACAAACTGATATCTGGGGAAAACATATTCAGTAAAAAAAAAAAAGAGAAGACGAAAAAGACACGTGCTTCTTGAAAATAATCAAGCATCACGTATGTCTGGTCAAAAAAAAAAAAACGACTGATTTACCTAAGGTAAAACGTAATAAAGTGCTCAATACACGAGATAGAGCTAATATTATGAAAATAATTCCTACATGGCTAAGTACGATCCTGGCGAGCCGTTTGGTGCAACTTAGGTAGATTCGCTCTTGGCCATGAAGGAATTATTTTCATAATATTAGCTCTATATATATATATATATATATGTGTGTGTATGTATGTGTGTGTGTGTGTGTGTGTGTGTAGAAAGGAAGATCTTGCTCAATTAAAAGAATTTATTAAATGAAATAAATACAAAAAATGAATCGCACCTTAATTTCTTGTGCTGGGTAAGAATTTATTTTTAAATACATACAAAAAAGTATATCCCTTGTAACTCGTTTAGAAAAATGAAAAGCAATGTAAGCATTCGCATAAAATTGATAAAATAAAATCTTTCTTTTTTTTTCTTTTTTTCTTTTTCTTTTTTTTCTTTTTTTTTGAAGAAGGATGGGAGGAGGGAGAACACGCAAAAATAAAACTTTTTATTTCTGAGGAAAAAAAAAACACCAAAATTTCTTGAATAAGTCCTTCTTCCTTTGATTTTCCGTCTTTCTGTTCACCAGTCGGACCTCTGCAATCAAAAGCCTTTGTTGAGGCAAAGCCAACCATTCGAGTATATTTGCTTCTTCTAAGCATCGACTCAGTTCATAAGTCAGTCTCTCATGGATAAAAGATGAATTTCTTTAAAACCAGAATCCATGTATGCCATCATGACTTGGCATCTTCCAATTCGGCACTTTCTAGAGTGTTGCTCTAAGCAATTCCTAGTGTATTTCAGCCTCAGAGCCTTCTTCAAGTCCTTGTCATTCTTTTTCCGTGTTATTATTAAAATCAACCTTCCTATTATGTTCTTTCCATTCCCATATTATAATCCAAAATAGTTATGCTCCCTTTGCATCTGATTGTCGATATGTCTTAATACATTCTCTACCTACTTGTTGGTAGAATTTTCTTCCGTTATTTTGGAAAGCCCTTTTTTGATTGTATTGCTTGACCTCGTCTCAATATCTTTTTTAAGTCTCACATCTTTAGCCAATATATTTTGATTTATCTCTTCAAATTGTATTGTCAGATTTCTGATGTTTTGTTTTGGTCTTTTCATCCCAACATATCACCATGTTTTTTTCTTTCCTTAGCATCTTCGCTTATTGTCGTAGTTTCTTTACTTGTTCTCCAAGCCTAATTTTCCATGCAGGTTTTGTATTTCTGTTCGGGTTCTGATTAGTTTCACTCTTGCATAAATTAGCTCGTTTACTTCAATGATGTTGCCTGTTGCCTTTGCTTTTGAACGGGAAGAGTAATGTGCTACTTCTAAAATTTCTTTGCTCTTTACTTTATGTTCATTTACGACTCATCAAATGTTCCTGCGCCTTTTCTTCCACACACATATATATATATATATTAGTACAACACATTTGAATAATTACTTTAAAAAGGGGAATCATACTTTAATAAAAGACTTCAAACCATGACAAAAAGATAACGAAACCAAAGGTCCCTTTCGACTGGCGCATTTTCAATACCAACAATCGATTGAATTTCGCAAAAACTATTTACACAAAAGAGATGATGAGCAGCAAAGTCATGGAAAGGAGGGACAAAAAAACTACGACTCTCCAAATTCCCCAAATATATATATATATATATATATATGAGAAAACATTAAATATTACTTCGATAGTATGACAAAGATTTTTTAAATAGTGATAATAATAATAATGATAATTAGTAGTAGTAGTAGTAGAGTTCTTTATATCAGCTAACGCTGATGGCCTTTCACTGGAGTTTGAGTGACAGCAAGTCTTCTCAAGTCTCCAGGACTCTTCTCAGTATTCTGGCCGTTCTCAAGAATGCTGTAGTTTGGATGGTCTCCACTCGTTATTATTTCACTCTTTTGAGAGTTTTTCACACCAGCGTTTGCTGATGGTTCCTCACTGGAGTTTTGAAAGGCAATAAGTCCCTCAAGTCTTCAGGACTCTTCTCAGTATTCTGGCTGATCCTAATAATGCTGTAATCTGGATGGTCTCTACTTGTCCTCTGATTTCAAAGTCTACCAGACTTTTTACCACTCCTTTGATAATGGTTCCAAGTGCACCAATTACAATTAGTATCACCGTTACCTTCATGTTCCATAGTTGATTTTTTTTAGTTCTCAAGCAAGGTCTAAAAAATTTATATCTCTTTTCGCTTTCTTTTAAATTTATTTTGTTGTCTGCTGAGACGGCAAAGTCCACTACTTGAAAGGTTTTCTTTTTTCTTTTTTTTCTTTTACAATCACTCGGTCTGGTCGTCTGGCTGAGATAAAGTGATCTGTTTGTATCTCAAAATCACGAATAACTTTATACGTCTAATTCGGATTCTGCGTTTTGCATATACCAAGTGTTTGTATGGTCAAATTTAAATTTCTTACACAAATCCAAATGGATCCTCTTCCCCACTCCTTTTGTGCTAATTTGCAGCATTTGCTTATTATATGATGGATCATTTTGTCTCTATCACCACGTAACCTACATTTTCTATTTTGGTACATCTTATCTATTTGTGCTTTAACATATCTTTATTTATTATTTATTTTGTTTGTTGTTATCCCGTTGTTTTGTGCTGCTATTAGAAGAGATCCAGTTTCTCTCTTAAGGTTTCCCTTTCTTAGCAATCTCCTAGGCTTCTCGTGTGAGATTTCGCTTGTTTGTCGCTTGAAATATCCATGCAATTGCTTTTCTTCTTATTTTGTTTTCTATTTATTGTTGTTCTGTTGATCTTTGTGTTTCGTTGTTTCTAGTCGTTGTTTCTAGTCGCTTTGTTCTTTTTTATGTAGTCTTCGAGTCGTCATATCGATGTATCGACGCTATCTTGAATGCTGGCGAGTCCTCTTTCTCCTGTTTTTCTTGACACATAAAATCTGTCAATGTAATCTCTTGGATTTTATGCTTTATGCATCGTCATTAATTTTCTTGTTCTCGGGTCGATTTGCTGAAGTTCTTCCTTCGTCCACTTCAAGAATGGTCCCGAGTATCTTACAAGCGGGACAGCTCAGGTGTTTATCCCTTTGATGAAATTACTGCTGTATAGTTTCGTTTCGAGTAGTTTCCTCGTTCTCATTAGATACTCTTTTTTAAATTTTTTTCTTTCATCTCTGCTTGTTTGATGTTGTCCTTTTCCAATATTTCTAAGTACTTGTAAGTTTCCTTTTCTCCGAGTGTTCTGATTTTTTCTTGATTTGGTTGTTCTTTTCCTTCCGTCATTTGTCGTTTTTCGCTTCTCTTATTAGCATAGCACATTTTTCTCTGCCAAATTCCATCTCTATCTACTGGACGTATAATATCCTCACTGCCTGTATAAGTGTTTCCAGTTCTTTTTTCATTTTCGACAAACAGTTTGATCTCATCCATATATATTTAATGTATATGGATTCAGGAGTGAGAATTGGACCAATTTTTGAGGCTGTTAAATCTCAAACCGTGTAGTTTGAGATTTAACAACCTCCGAAATACGTCCAATCAGGAATAAGATGGAGTTGTAAGTTTTATGAACTATTTGGTTCTTCAGAGGCGCTTCGTAGGGGATAATGGTTAACGAGCCAAGTTAGCGGACGTTTGATATATAGTTTGATTCTCACTGGGTGTCCTGTACTTCTGGACTTGTGCTAAACCAGATCAAACTTTGAAGACTTGTTTAGAAAATCCTGGCTTATTAAAGATTTGAAAGTAAAATCGATTTTCTAAACAACTTAATATGAAACTAAAACATTTTTTGTTTTGTTTTCCTTTTGCTTTTAATTTCTTTTTGTTTATTTTCTTTCTGTTTTTCTACTCTTTGCGTTTTTGAAAAAAGGTTTTTAATTAACTTTTTAAAAATATTTTTTCAATGCTAAATAGAAAATTAATTTTTAGATTTTTTAAATTCAATTTTTTTAATTAAAAAAATTTTAATTAGTTTTTTTATTGAAATAATTAGGCTTTTTTGGAATAATTCTTTTAATCGAGTTCCCAAACAACTTGATAAAAAAACTATGACAGTTTTTTTGTTTTATTCTTATTTTGGTTTTTTATTTTGTTTTTGCTTTTATTTTAATATATTTTTGTATTGTTTTTTTGTTTAGTTCGTTAAAAATTCTAATTATGTTTTAATTTTTTTTTCAATTGCTTTATTTTCAATTTAAAAAAAAACAGTTATAGTTAACTGTTAGAGAGAAGAACAATAAACTGTGTTATCTCCAAAAAGTTCAATTTTATACACGTTGCCACAAATTCACCGCTTAGAAAACGAAATCCTCTTTTACGCCTAATCACAAATTCCTTTATCTCCAACATTAGTCCTTTTAAAATCATTGGTATAAAAATAATCACCCTTCTCCTTGGATTTCCAACCAAGCAAGAAGTCTCTACACTTTGTTATGATCTTCTTCCCTAGAAGTGTCCGCAATTTCGAAAAACGACTGTCAAAGGGTCCTGCCTAGAAGGGAAAAGGATCCAAGTTTTTTGTTGAATTGCCCAGGGCTATCTCCGAATCGAGTCGACTGGCACAGACTGACAAAAAGAACGAATACAGAGGAAGAATTTAGGGGAAGCTTTTATGCAAATGGATCTTTAAGTGATTCCTTGAGGTCCGACCGGATCTCTACTACAATTGTTTCCTTCATTAAACGTGGAATTGGACGGAAATGCAGGCAGGATATTCTATGGAATCGGTGACGTAGTGCCTCTGGTAAAAACGTCACTTCTTATTCAATTTGAATAACATAAGGCCATTGAATCGAAGCCAAGCAATGGTTATTTTTTTACCTTATATTTGTTCCCTGTTTAGTAAGTGTGTACTAAGGTTCTATTTTTGATTGACTACGTCCACCTGATGACCATCTTACTTTTCTTGATAAATCTATCAAATAAAAAAAATGTAAAAATTATGGGAAGGGACATTGACCTAATGAATAGAGTGTTCGCCAAAAGCCCAGGAGACCGGGGTTTAATCCCAGGTCGAGTCATACCAAAGACTCGAAAAATGGTATTTGATTCCAACTTGCTTAACACTCAGCATTATAAGGTAAGGATCAAGGGTAAAATTGAACAGTCCAAGAAATGGAGTGGCGCCCTCCCGTACACTTCAGGGTGGGAGCTATTGAAAAGGGAGCCTTCGGGTTACCCTCGACTAAGGTCGCGAACTTTATTTACTGTATGGGACGAAAAAACAGAGAGCTGACATAAAAATATCAGAACAATTGATTTAATTTACTAAGCTATTTTTTTGTTTAGAATGAATGAGTTACCCAATGAGCATCGAACTCACTTGTAAAGGTTTGCTCGCCTAGCTTGCTGACCATTACACCACCCGAGGTGCCCGGATGACAATTGATGTAGTTTATCACAAATTAGGACAATTTACGACCATTTGATATCCATTCGAATCAAATTGATGCTATCGGTGTCGAAAAGTTTTTATGAAACATTAAATTTCAACTTACCTTTGAGATCTTATGTTGCAGTGTGCGACTCTAACAATATATGTATCTTCAGATACGGTAGGTTTTCTCTTACTGCCAAAATTTTGTTTTAATTATAATTTCCAGATTTCTTATCATTTTTTAGGGAAAACATCAATTGATGAATGATAGGTAATCAATTTCGCCAAGTGACAGTCCACAATCAGACTATGCCACATTTTAATTTTTTTCAAATTCAGTCAACTGCTTATTAACCCTTATCAAAGAATTAATCAGAAATTAGGGTACGAAATCAAGGAAAAGAAAATTCTCAAAAATTCCATTTTTTTAAAAATATTTTTGAGAATTTTCTTTTCAGAAAATGATGACATTTCGCTACATCTAAGGGAACATTGATAATAATAATCAAGAAAAATAATCACTTCCTACGTGTGAGTAAACCATTGAAGTTTCATTAAAATTTGTGGCAATGATAAAAAAATGGTTAAGTTTTTTCCAATATCGGGGAGGGTTGCTTTTGTTTTTTATCCACAACAGTGGAGAATGATGTAACATATTACATCATTCTCCACTGTAGAGTTGGCCAATCAATTTTGATCATTTGAATTCTTAGTTTTTAAGTTGATTCGAACCCCAAACGCTAGTGCCAGTTGGAAATACATAACCATCATACCAAATAAACTACTGACCGCCTTACATGGTGCTATTATTATTTAGCTAGGTTAGAAAGTATTATTCTGAGTGGTTGCCCCATACTTTTTGCCTTGTGCCAAACTAAGCTAGGTTTAGTAAATTTCAACCCAAGTTTTAGCATGGGTTACCTTATGAGGTTCGAGCCCACTGATCCAAGAGAATTATCTGTGAGATGATGCTGTTATCGTGCTACAAGACTCAAAATAGATAACTCAGTCTTGCACAAGGCTAAAATTGTAAACACCCAAAAGGCATCGAAATCGCCTGACTAACTACCGCTCAATAACTGAATACAGAAATATTCTGGAATATAAACGGAATGCAAAAATCACCAGTCAACAAAATTATAATATTGATAATTATAATGATAGTAGTAGTAGTAGTAGTAGTAGAGTTTTCCGTCCAGAAGAGCCACAGGGAGCAAACCAGAGAAAACGAAAAGAGAAACAAGTATTTGGACCTTGCTAGAGAACAAAGAAAGCTGTAAAACACGAAGGTGACAGTGATACCAGTTGTAATTGGCGCGCTCGGGGCAGTCCCCAAAGACTTGGTAAGAAAGCTGGAAGAGTTGGAAATCGGAGGACGAGCTGAGACCATCCAAACTACAGAACTGTTAAGATAGGTCAGAATACTAAAAAGAGTCCAGGAGACCTAAGGAAACTTGCTATCACACAGATTCTAGAGAAATACGAAAGAAAACGAAAGAAAAGAAAGAAAACACTGGTGGGAAAAACGCACAAAGAGTATAATAATAATAATAATAATAATAATAATAATAATAATAATAATAATAATTCCTGGTCATGGCATGGCTACAACGGGGAAACCTGGAGAGAGAAACTTAAACAACACAAAATAATGTCATAAAAACTAATTATGTCAAAGCAAAAATTGATATTACACAGGAAAATAGCAAGTGTAGATTATGTGGTAACAGAAATGAAACAGTTAATTACATAACAAGCGAATACAGTAAACCAGTCGAAAGGAATACACGAATAGGCATGACTGGGTAGGAAAAGTGATCAACGAGTAATTCTGCAAGAGACTTGAAATTGACCACGCTGACCAATATTATACTCTTAAACCAGAATCTGTCTGAGAAAATGAGATGCATAAAATCCTTAAGGACTTTTAGATACAAATGGATCATCACCAGAAGACCTCGAGTTAATTAACAAGAAGAAAAGAATTTATTATTTAGTGGGTTTTGCTGTCCGGTGGACCATTGAGAGAAAATAAAAGAAAGTGAAAAGATACAAAAATACTTGGATCTTGCTAGAGAGATGAAACCACTGTGGAACATAAAGGTGACGATACCAATTTTAATTAGTGCCCTCAGAACGGCTTTGGGAGCCTGAAAAATTGATTGTCTGAAACAGGAGATAAGAAAAAGAATCGAGACCATCCAAACTACAGCACTACTAAAATTAGAAGAGTTCTGAAGACCAGAGGAGACTTGCTGTCACTCAGCCTCCATGGAAACCCCATCAGATAAAACTGGTGAAATTTAAGGAAAGCGAAAAACTAGATAAAATACTTGGATAAGTCGGTCCCTAAGTTACACAGTTAGCTTTAGATCGACACTCATATCACCAGTCCAGAGGCTGTATTCAGTTTTGTATAACTGTAGATGTCATAAGATAATTGATTGTATTTCAATACACCGCTGAAAATACATCCCGAATCAGCTATTGTTCAAATAAACTTCAAGGGTCATTTCCTTTACATTTAATAACGCAAAACGATATTCTAATATTGTCAGCCAAAGCTGGCTGTTACTCTAACCAGCCTCGAAATCTACAATATGATTCAACCTCTCACTATACGAGTTCACACCTCGTCTTTTCAACAATCAATCTATTCAAAGAGAAGGCGACAAAAATCTAATTTTTCACATTAACCCAATCCAGGCAGATGTGAAGAAAGTTTCGGCGATATTCTCAAAAGCAAGTTAACTCTGTTATATTAGAATTAGTTAACTTTGATTGGTTGGTTGAGTTTTATGGCATAACAAACCTTGTAGGTTATTTAACGCCAAATTCATTTTTATGTAAATAGTCAGTTCTATTTAATAAAATTCAGTTTAGTATAAGTATCAGTTTAATTGTCAAAAACATTTCTATTTTAAGCTATTCAGTTTAGTTTAACAGTTCTAATTCAGCTAATTCAGTTTATTATAGGTATAGATTTTGTTTACACAGTTAAATGTCAAAACAGTTCTATATTAAACAGTTCAGTTTAGTGTAAGTACAGTTTCAATGTGAAAAACAGTTCCATTTCAAACAATTCAGTTTAGCATAAGTACACAGCATAAATGTAAGTACAGTTTAATTGTCAAAAACATTTATATTTCAAGCTATTCAGTTTAGTCTAACTGTTCTAATTCAAACAATTCAGTTTGGCATAAGAATGCAGTTTAGTTCAATTTAACCCATAGATAGAACCCTATCAGATGCTACCACTCCGGCCCGAGTGGACCTGGGAGAAATGGTAATGAAGGGGTGCTCCGCATTGCCCAAAGCTCCAGTATCACTGGAACCTCACCATCAGATTGTTTAGTGTCATATCCAGGACACTTATTGGAGAGGTGTTACCCCTCTGCAGAGGTGCAGTCGGTGTTTTCTACAGCCCCAGCCGACTTGGCAATAGTTAACTTTGTCATTGATACCAATCATAGTTGAGATTTCTTGGAACAATCCCAAAGAATCTTTAAAAAAAAAGACTGGAGGAACTGCAAATCCGGGAAGGATTAAAACCGGCCAGACCTCTTTACTCTTGAGATCGACTAGAATACTGAGAAGAGTGACAAGAGCTGAGGAAACTTGTCCTCAATCGGACCTCAGTGAAGGCCACCAGTTTTTTTCTTGTGCTAAACTTCTTAAAGTTATATGGTATGGATTTGTCGACCTATGCTATTATGAGTAATGTACCGTTGGGAAGGACTTATACTAAGTCCTTCCCAACGGTACATTACTCATAATGACATATGTCAACAAATCCATACCATATAACTTTATGTTAAAAAAGTACGATTTAAAAATGATTTAAAAACAATTGGAACAGGGAAAATACAGGATATTTCAGAAATATTGATATCATTTCGTGATTTAATAACTTTACTAATTCTTGTTCAAATTATCTCAAATTTGAATACTATGTGTACAAAAAACTTAAATTCTCTATTTATTTCTAAATGGCTTTCAGTCGGGCAGAGCTGTAAAATATATCGACTGTATCTGTTAGACCCCCTCCCCAATAGTGTCATAGATATGACACTAAACTGCATCTGATAGTGAGGCTCCAGCCTTGGAGCTTTGGGCAATGTATAGTTCCTCTTTATTACCATTACTCTCGGGTCCACTCTGACCCGGAGTGGTAGTACCTGTTAGGGTCTCACCTATGGGTCGAATAGAATGGTTTAATTATTCACTATACTAGAAACCATGTAACAAATGAAACTATTAGTGTTAGATAACAATACTTGAAACCATCTAACTGTGTGCAAACAAAAAGTTCTTGCTCTTGTAAAAATTGTTACTGGCAAAATATTCGTTTACAAATCATGTTTACTTGGCATTAAATAACCTATAAGGGTTAATATGCTGTAAAACAACCCACCAACATTTTCTTTTCTTGTGAATAAAATTTCTGAACCTGAAAAGAAAAACCATAGAATTTTGAGTTGTTTCCATGCTTTTAAATTTTTAGGTCATTTGAACGAGAATTGGTCAAGTTATTAGATTGCGAAATGATATTAATTTTTTTCATTTCTATCTTGGTAAACTAAGTATTTTATTAGCATAGCGTCTCTGCCCATAATGACAACCGCAAACGAAATGACACTTTTGTCTTTCGTGTTAATATGGCTCCATCATCTCACTTTTCAGATCAAATAATTTTTACACTGACAGCGAGAACTATTTTGACGATGGAAGAACAGATATGATTGGTCTGCCAAACCTGACTGAAACTTCTGTCGATGATTCACTAGTGCGGACATTTTTGTCATGTACGACACAAGAGCAGTGATATTAACGATTGGGTTCTTGAAATAGCTTCGTTCCTACTTTGTCAGATCAGTAGCGCCATTTAACCAACGACTGCTCCGATTATCGAAAGAGAAGAAAACGATAGCTATCACTGTCATCCGAGTGCATATTCGATTTTGTTTGCTATCAGGATGTATTGAGGCGTATGAGTTTCTGTATATCTGCTGTCGCTTATATCACATACTTTATGTCAAAAATTTAAAAGTTAAATTAAAAAATAAATAATTAAAAAAAGCAGAAAAAAGACATGCAATTATGTATTGATGTGTGCCTATATGTGAATGGATATTGACGAGTACAGATATATTTTTTTTAATTTCTCATTTTGCCTTTACGCATCAGTTCGTGTTGGTGACGACGAGAGGCTGACCTACTGATTACTGGCACGATGAAAAGAATCAGCGAACTGTGATTAAACTCGAGTTGGAACCAATTTCTGTTCACTTCTCACCAATGTCCCGGGGAAAGGCATGAATCGTCTTCTCCTTGTTTATCTATAAATAAACACCAGGGAAGTTGGAATCTTTGCTCTTGTAAAAAGCAGTTCATCGCTATGTTATATATGAAGTCATTCCTAACTACTAGTACCATCTAAACCAGTATAATCTGTTAGAATTGGTTTGGTTTGGTTTGGTTTTTTTGTTTAATGACATCTCAACCTTCATGGGTTATTTCACGCCAAAGCCATCTCTCAAGAAGAACTGTAATGGTACTGTTTAACCCATAGCAGCGGGAGGAGTAAGGAAGTTCCAATCGTAGTACCAAAGCGCCCAGACGACGTGACTTGTTTACTCTGCTAACTACTCTCCTCAACTGACCGCTGGGGTTGAAATCTTCCGTCATTATATCTTGTTCTGACGTCCACACACTTCTTCTGCCGCAGTTCACGAGGCATTTCCGATGTCCCTTTTTTACTTTAAGACACATTCGGTTTTGGAATCCACGGTAACTGGCCTGTCAGAGGTCAGTATGTAACAATATTAGTGTGAATCAAAATAATTGATATAACTAGTATAGATCCCGTATTAAATGATAGAATTATATCCGTACAAAACTGTAGTTCTATTTGATATGGATTATATATGGGGATTCTAGTTTGTTAACAGGTTGAGAACACAGAAGCGTAGGTAGACTTTTATCTCTTTAAACTTCTCATGTAAAAAAGTTAAGAAAGAAAGTTTGTTTTCCTTTTTTTTTATCGGCTCATTTCTTCTTTTTGCCCCTCAACTCCTTCTTTCCAATCTAACACTCTTTATCCTTCCTATCATCGTAGGAAATAAAATCAGCATCCAGAGTTCAAATCCAGGACGGGAATGTTAATGCTTCACTTGGCACTAATGCCCTGGTTATTATCACATGAGAAAACAAACTGAAAAGACAGAAGAAAAAGGAACAGAAATAAAATAAATAAAACATAAATGTTTAGAATTTAAAAAAAAAGGAAAAAAGAAAGAAGAAGAAAAAGACAGCTAGACAAGAATGACCCACGGACAGCAGTATAAATGGAGAGAGAGAGAGAGAGTGGGGGGAGAAAGGGAGGAAAAAACAGTAATAAAAAAAACAGAAAGAAAGACGGAAGAGAAGAGAAAAAAAGCAAGAACTGCTGAAAAGAAAGAAAAAAACGGAAAAAGAAAGACAAAATGAAAGACAAAATGAAAAGTAAAAAAAAAAATCACAAGCCAAAGAAAAGAAAAAAAGGTATGAATCTATTTCTTATCCCCCTAGCTATTGGTAAATCATAGGGCAGGCTGGGTTCTTTAGCCTTGGTTAGGCAAACAGTATAGGAAGAGAAATCTCTGAATTCCACTTAAAAATTGACCTAGTGTCACATCCTGCCTGTGGTTGAGGGGTTGGGTAAATACATAAATCTCTTCTCTTCCTTTACTTTTTTTTTGTCCTTGGTATGACACAACTGAATCCGATGGTGAGGTTTTTGTTTTGAAAATCTGGGAGAGTGTGGAACAATATCTTTATTACCATTACTCCCAGGATAACTCTGACCAGAAGAGGTAGATCTATTAAAGTTCAATCCGTGGGTCAAATAGATCGATTAAAAATTATTAGTATTAGGTAGTAATACATGAAACCATATAGTTATGAGTAAACAAATGAATATTACGAAATAGAATTATCAATGTTAGATAGGAATACTTGAAACCATTTAACTGTTTGAGAGCATGTCAAACATTGTAGGTTATTTAATGCCAAATCCATTTTTATACATATAAACAGTTCTATTTCCCACAATTCAGTTAAGCATAAGTACAGTTTTTCGTTTACGTATTGTTAAATGTAAAAACAGTTATATTTCAAACAACTCAGTTTAGCATAAGTTGACAGCTTAATTATCAAAAACATTTCTATTTCAAGCTATTCAGTTTAGTCAAACAGTTCTAATCAAAACAATTTAGTTTAGTATAAGTATAGTTTTTGCTTACACACAGTCAAATGTCAAAACGGTTCTATTTCAAGCAATTCAGTTTCGCATGCGTACACAGTTTAGTTCTATTTGACTCATAGATAGGACTCTATCAGATGCTACCACTCCAGACCAGATTGACCTGGGAGTGATGGCAATGAAGGGGTACTCCGCATTCCCATAAGCTCCAGCATTACTGGAACATCAGTATTAGACCTATCTATCCAGTCGACTGGGGTAGTAGAATACACCGACTGCACCTTTGCAAAGGTGTAAGAATCCCACTTCATGGTGGCCATGAAGTGTTTATTGTTTTGTGCCATATCGAGGACACTCGTTGGTTGGGGTCTTACTCCTCTGCAGAGATGCAGTTGGTGTATTCTACAGCACCACCCGACTGAGCAAATTGGTGTTAGATAGGAATACTTGAAATCATATAAATGTAAGCAAACAAATGATCATTATTATTAGTTAGGAATAGTTACTTGAAATTAAATGATAGCGTGTGAATTATTAATATTACATAGGATGACTTGAAACAAGTTGGAGGAGTCGTTGTGGTATATTGTTTAACCTGCTGGACTGTGACATTGTAGAAAGCAAATTCGAGCTCCAATCAAACATAACCCTTGATGATGACCGGTGAAATGTTCCAAAGCGCTTGAGCTAGAAACGGGCACTTTCTTCACCACCTTGACTCTAACATAAGGAAAATAATAAGTCTTGAACGTTTTCACTAATATATCCCCAAAAGAAAATACTCTGCAATCTTCAACAAACATGCTTATGCACAACATGGACGCTAACTAAACGTATGGAGAAAAAGCTTGACGGCAACTACACAAGAATGCTGCGAGCAATATTGAACAAGTCCTGGAGACAGCACTCCACAAAGCAGCAGCTGTACGGCCACCCACCACCCATCACGAAAACTATCAAAAATAGACGAACCAGATATACAGGACACTGCTGGTAAAGTCGGGACGAGCTCATAAGAGATGTACTCCAGTGGACCTCTTCACATGAATGTGCAAAGGCAGAACGACCAGCTCGAACATACATGCAGCAGCTTTGTGCCGATACAGGATGTAGCCCCGAGGACCAGCCGGAAGCAATGAACGATAGGGAGAAGTGGCGAGAGAGGGTCAGGGATATCTGTGCTGATAGCGTGGCATGATGATGATGATGATGATATATATTGGCAGTTGACCATCAGCTACTGCCTTCTAGATTCTTTAAGATAAAAGGAGCTGGGTGTTTACCATCAGAGCAATTTGTAGAATACAGTCGGGACTTATTCATATGGGTTCGAGTGCTTGATACGATCAGCTGATTGATCTGATCATGCACCTCCAACTACCCGTTTCGTCTAAGAAGGGCCGAAGCGGAGGGTTTCAGGTCATGTGGCCAATTGGTGGCCACTATCAGCTGATTGATCTGATCATGCACCTCCGACTACCCGTTTCGTCCAAGAAGGACCAAAGCGGAGGGTTTCAGGTTATGTGACCAATTGGTGGCCACTATTAAGTGGAGTTCTAACCCCTTTGCAAAAGTGCAGTCGGCGTATTTTACAGCCCCAGTCGACTGGATAGATAGATAGATAGAGGGAGAGAGAGAGGGAGAGAGAGAGAATAAACTGGTATAGACTGAGCGAATGAATCGATTGAGATAGATAGATAGATAGATAGATAGATAGATAAAGAATACATGGAATAAGAAAGAAAGAAAGAAAAAAAGAAAGAAAGAAAGAAAGAAAGAAAGAGTATGAGTGATAGGTAGAAATTAGAACAGAGCAATGAAAGTGTAGAAGAAATACCAAAAGACTGATGATAAAGCGAATCTAGAATCGTGACAGGAAAAAAAAGCAACGAAGAAGAAGCTGTTAAAAGATAAACCAGAAATAACGAGAGAGGAAAGGAGCTAAGAAGACTTGGATCACACAAAGATGGCGGATAGCCGACTTCTGACTCAACATTAAAGAAACTGTCAATCAAAAAACGTAAAAAGTAGCCGGAGAAAGACTAATTGGCAATGACCCACGCCACCAATCTAGAATCTCCACCTTCGCACACACCACTGTCTAACGTTATATATATATGCGCGCGCGCGTGTGTGTATGTGTGTGTCTTTTTCTAGTTTTTCTTCCCTTTTTTTCAGTACCATAACGATTGACACTTCTTTTTACTAATTTTTTAAAATCTTTTATTCATAATTTTTATGCTGATTTTATATTATTTTATTTCTTTGTATAATTTCATCGAAAATTTTCATTTCCTTTGTATCTGTGTCGTTACACGGCCCTAAAGTCGCTACATTTTCTTTCTTTCTTTCTTTCTTTCTTTTCTTTTCTTTTCTTTCCGTCTTTATCTTTCTCTTACTTTTCATACACTTTTTCTTTCTTTTCTTTAAACTTTTTAAAATCTCTTTCTTTCTTTTTTCTATTTTCTTTATATTGCATCTTTCTTTTACTTTTTTTCTATTTCTTTTTCTTTCCTTCTGTCTTTCTTTTCCTTTTTTTCAATTCATTCCTTTATTTTTGTGTTTTTTCCTTCCTTCCTTTTTCTCTTTTGTTTTCTTTTTCTTTTCTTTTTTTTTTCTTATAATACACCTTTCTTCTACTTCTGTTACATCCTTTCTTTCTTTATTTCTTTATTTATTAATTTTCTTATTTATCTATTCATTCATTTTCCAATATACTTTTTCAAATTTCCGTTTTATTTTCTTCATTTTAATCTTCCTTCATTTCATTCTTTTCTTTTTCTATAATCTTCCTTCCCTTTTTCTTTTTCTTTTTTTAATTGCTTTGTTCTTCCTTTTTTTCTTTTTCTGTCTTATTTGCTTTCACTTTCTCTTTTTCTTTTCATACTTTTTTCTTTCTTCTTAACTTTTCTTTCGTTTTCTTTATCTTTTTCTTTTCCAGTATACTTGTTCAGATCTCTTTTTTTTTTAATTTTTCCTCATTTCTTTTTTTATCTTTTTTCTTTTTTTTTCTTTCTTTTCTTTTCTTTACATTTTTGTTCCCTTTTTTCTTATATTTTTTTGGCTTTTTCTTTTCTTTCTTTCTATACGTTTTTTCTTTTTATTTACGATGCTGTTCTCTTTCTTTCTTTCTTTCTTTCTTTCCCTGTCTACTTAGGTCGATCTTTTTCCTTTTTTATATTTCATTCTTCTTTCTTTCTTTCTTTCTTTTTGTTTTTCCTTTTCTTTTTCTTTGTTTCCTTCTTTTTTCATTCTTTCTTTCTTACTTTCCCTATATACCCGTTCTGATTTCATTCTTTTTCATATTTTTCTTTTGTTTTTTGTTGTTTTTTTTTTTCGTTTTTGATTTTGTTTTTGTTTTTGATTTTTTGTTTTGTTTTGTTTTTATGTTTTTGTTTTTTGCTTATTGTATTTTTTGTTTTTGGGTTAGGTTATTTTTTGCTGTTGTTAAGTGCTTGCTTTTTTTTTTTTTCTTTTTTTTTTTCTTTCTTTTTATCTTTTTTCCTTTCTTTCTTTTCCGGTATGCTAGTTCAGACCTCTTCCTTTTTTATATTTAATTCTTCTCTATTTCTTTCTTCTTTTTTCTTTTCTTATTCTTTTTTTTTTTTTTTTGATTGCTTTTTTCCTTTTTTCTTTCTTATTTTTTTTTTGCTTTCTTTTCTTTTATACTTGCTCAAATCTCTTCCTTTTTTCATATTTCTTTCCTTTTTTTCGTTCATCTTTTCTTTCTTTATATTTGTTTACTTCACTTTTTCTTTTTTACTTTTTTAAAATCGCTTTCTTCTTTGTGGATGTGAAATGGCGGAACGGAATAAATGAACTATGTTTCGTCTGAGAAATTACGCTTACTTAACTCTTATAAAAAGCATTAATCCACTTCTCCCTAATTCTGGTTCTATCACCAAATATCTAAACGACTGATCTCATAAGTGGGATGCCGATGGTGAAGATGAACGAGTGAGTGAATTCTTGGACACACCCATCTTTAATTACTTTGCAAGGCTTATTAGCAGACTAACAGAGTTAAAAGACTGTGTAGCGCCAATCTTTCAACTAGTCTATCTTTAAAAAGTTAATTTGGCCGGTCTCGAACAATGACTTCTGATTAAATATTTTCTTCGGTTGTCAAAAGTCTGAGTTTGTGGGAAATATGCAACCAGAGGCATGCATTTACCCAACCCCTCCCTCATCGGCAGGATCCGATACAAGGCCAATTTTGAAGAGGAGTTAAGCTGATTTGAGCACAGAGTTTTCCTTCTCCTTCATTAGTTACTTTACCATGACTAAAGAGTTTATTCTACTATTTACCCACATGTACGGGGAAAAGAGATGGGTTCATGCCTTTCCCAGGGGTATTAAAGAGAAGTGTAAAGCATACAAGTTCATCCAAGTTTTGAAATCTGGTCACTGATTCCATTTCCCACAAAGATAATCATTACGCAACCGGCTTCTCCAAACAACCAGAGGTAAGTGGGTAGAGTGTTCGCCAATGGTCCGGGAGACCTGGGTTCAATCCCAGGTCGCGTCATGCAAAAGACTTTAAAAATAGTACTTGATACCTCCTTGCTTAACACTCAGCAATATAAGGTGCGTATCAAGGGTAAAGTGGAGCAATACAGAGAAAGGAGTAGCGCCCTTCCCTACACCTTTGTGTAGAAGCTATTGAAAAGGGAGCCTTTTGGTCACCCTCGACTACAATCACCAACTATACTTTTACTTTTTTTTACACCTTTTTAAGCTAACCTTAGGTTAGTCTGATTCAAGAAAACATCTGTCAAACATGAAGATCGAACTCATTACACACGAGAATTATCAAGTAAAACAAGTTTGCGGGCGTCCTATTCTTTCTTTCTTTCTTTTTTTCTTTCTCACAAGTGAGTAGGTTAATAACTGACGCGTTGAACTGAGGGCTCGAAGTAAGTGGTTGGTTAGTTGGTTGTTTGGGTTTTATGACATATCAACCTTTGTTGGTCATTTAACGCCAAATTCTGTCTATATATATATACATACATATTCAACCAAAGATTTCAAAACGAATATTAAGGTAGGTAGAATTTTCTATTAGCAGGATTTCATTTGTTTGCACAAGATTAACCAGTTTTAAGTTGTCATATTTTTTTGTACAACTCTGTCTCTCTCAAGAAGGACACTATGTCATCTAGAAATAAGTGAGTTCGAACTCCAGTCACGTTATTACATTCACTTTTGGACTAATACCCTTGGGAAAAGTATGAACCCCCCTCTGCCCCCACCAGCTATGGGTTAAATAGTACCACTACTGTTCTTTTACAAGAATACCTTTGAAGTGTTGCATTGTGAGATGTAACATTTCCTGGATGATGGGCTAGGACACACTTCAGCCAGCTGTGTTGCCTGATGCGTCGATCAGGACGAGTTTGTCTTGGTTCCGGTGATAGTCGGTCGAGGCCGTCTGACATGGATTCCAGGAAACCGGTATTCATGTCACAGGCGCTGAATCTGGCCTTTCTTAAGCCTCTTGGGGCCACCCCCGGGCTTTTACCCTCTCCGTAGAGGCTAGCGCCTGAGGCACCCCTTCTTAGGGAAATGCTGACGGGCCTCAAAGCTTTTTTGGAACCGCTAGACGTGTGTAGGTTATGGACCTAAGCCTAGTTCCCATAATAAAAAAGGCCATGTGCCATACTCGCACGATTGGCATTAAATAACCCACAAATGTTGATAAGTTATTAAACCAAGAAACCATTCCAAGCGAATACCCCTAATTCCCCCAGCTGAGGGTTAAATTATTCTTCTCCAAGAAATGGCTTTGGCATTAAATAACCCACGAAGGTTGATAAGCCATCAAAAACAAAGAAATCATTCTGACAACTAATGTTATTTTGATTGCTACAATAATTTCCGATCAATATCTCCCTTTATTTTACTTTCTTTCTTTCATTCTTTCATTTTTTTTCTTTCTTTTTGATCTTCATTTGTTTGTTTTTCTGTTTTTATCTATCCATCTCTTTATCTATCTATCTATCTATCTATCTCTTCACTCTTTTTCTTTATATGCCTCTCTCTCTCTCTCTTTCTCTCTCTCTCTCTCTCTTTCTCTCTCTCTCTCTCTCTCTCTCTCTCTCTCTGGGGTGTCCTCGTGGTGTAATGGTTAAAGTGATGAACTGCGGAATCGTAGTAAGCGAGTTCGTACTCCAGTCGCGCTATTACGTTCACTTTCGGGCAAATACCCTTGGGAAAGGTATGAACCCCCTTATCCTCCTAGCTATGGGTTAAATAGTACCACTACTGTTCTTCTAGGAGAATGGCTTTGGCATTAAATAACCTACAAAGGTTGATATGCCATTAAAGAAACCAAACCAAATCTCTCTCTCTCTCTCTCTCTCTCTCTCTCTCTCTCTCTTGTACGTCTTCCGTTTCACCTCCATCATTCTTTCTCTTCATCTTTTTTTGTTTTTCTCTTCTTTTCTCTGTTTTCTCTTTCCTCTTTTTCCTCTTTTCACTTTTTTCATTTTCTCTTTTTTCTCTTTCTTCAGTTTTCTTTTCTTGTTTTTTTCTTTCCGTCTTTCTTTTCATTCTTTCAATGCATTTCTTTCTTTCGAATTTGTGGTCTTGGTTTTCTTTTTTATTTCTTTTTTTTCAGCATTTTTTCTTCCTCACAAAATTTTATTATTCGGCTTATTTTATTTTTTCTTTGTTTTTATATTTTGTTTGTTTAGTTTGGTTTCTTTGTTTAATAACAAATCAACTTTCATGGGTTATTCAATGCCAAAACCATTCTTGTAGAAGAACAGTAGTCGTGCTATTTAACCTCCAGATGATTGTCTCCTTAGAAGCTTAGGGAACCAACGCCGTTACACCATGAGTCCAGCAGGTTCAATCCTGACTGCAGGCGAGTAACAATACAGGAATACTTAACACTTGTACCCGGTTATGGCTAACGGAATCAGAACAAGCGACCAACGTGGATTCAATAAAGGATGAAGTTCGAAGTTCCGTAAAGGTTCTCGAATTCGACAAACATCTGAAGAAGGCCAGAGGACATATCAGCCGAAACGTTGTGGAAATGACAATAAAGATGAAGACAATAGTCCGAAAACCCTTAATGATAAAAATAGAGATGATTAGTATTAAGAATAGTTACTTTAAGATATAATTGTTCATAAATGATTATCTTTATTTATTTGACACAATATAACTGCTTGAAAAAAAAAAGAATAATTTCGGTATTAAATAACCAAGCTTGGGTTATCAACCCAAGCTAGGTAAACCAAAACATCTCTAATAACGCCGGAAAATTGTACTTTGTTAATTCTATTGTAATAATTATGTACTTCATTTAAAACTGGTTTTTCCTTGTGTTTTGATGTTAAATACCAAATAAAAATGATGAACTTAAAATTTAATTCATGTCCTGACGCCTTTTAATGAACTCATTCCCCATTCCCCTCACCTGGTTACGCCCCTTGAGTATTATCCTTTTCGATCTAAATAAAAAAATGGTTCTTTGTGTTTGGAATAAATTTTTGAAGATTTCCTGAATACGAAATTAACGTCAATAGTAGAATGATATTTGGTAAAAGATGAATATAACATTTGAATGTTTTATCTAAAAATCGACGATGTGATCAGCTTTGAAATGGACTATTCAGTGAATTCATCGTACTTGGCCGGCGAGTCACGTCACGATTAACAGGCGTGTTTGTACTTTCACTTTCAGTTTCATTAATATAATTTTTTAAAGTTCTATTTGCATGTTCTTTATTTCTTCACTGTATCTATAATGTCTCTTCCTTCATGTCTTTTTTTAACATCTTATTACCTTTCCTTTTTTCTTTTTCCCTTCCATCTCTCTCTCTCTCTCTCTCTCTCTCTCTCTCTCTCTCTCTCTCTCTCTCTCTCTTCATTCATTTCCTCGTTATTTTCTGTCTTTTATTTTCTGTTTTTCCCTACGTCTTTGTATCTCTTTTGTCTTTTAATTTTTAAAATAGTGTTTTAATATATTAGTTCATTCTTTTCTCTCTTTTGTAGGTTAGTTTTTCGTTCATTTGTTAATGTTTTCTCTTTTGCTGTCTTCATTTTCCTTTCTTTTATGCGTTCATTCTCTTACTTTCTTCCCATTTCGTCCTTTATTTTCCCTGGGTAGTTTTAAAAAGCAAATTCCTTCACCTTTCTTCTTCTTCTTCTTCTTCTTCTTCTTCTTCTTCTTCTTCTTCTTCTATCTATCTATCTATCTATCTATCTATTTTTAATTTTTAATTTTTTTAATTTTCGTTTGTTTTTTCTTTGCTTCTTTACTTTCTTTATGAATTCTTATCAAGTTTTTAAGGATGGGGGGATTTTTTTCCCTTTCTCTCTTTCACACGATTTTTCTATTTCTCTTTTTATCTTCTTTACTTCATTATTTCTTTCTTTCTTTCTATACATACAATCACACTTCTCATTCACTTCTCATATCGTTCTCTGCTGCAATCACACTGTCATATTATTCGTCTCTTTCTTTCTTTCTTTCTTTCTTTCTTTCTCTTGCACGCTGCTTCATTTTATTTATTTATTTATCTATTTATTTATTTATTTATTACTTTTTTCTTTGTTTCATACCTACATCCACACTGGCACTTCTTTCTTTTTCTTTTTTTTTCTTTTTTCAAGTTGTCTCCCTCTTTCCATATTTCCTTCTCCTCTTCTTTCATTCTATGTTTTCTGATTGTTTTCGAGCCTAGTTTATTTTTTATTTTTCACTCTTTTTCATGATTCCTTTTTTTTTTTTTTTACCCATTTCTTGTTATATTCTTTTATTCATCTCCATTCTTTCCCCGTTTATTCTTTCGTTCTTTATCTTTTTTTACCTCTCTACTTCTTCACCTTCATTATCCTTCTCTCTGTCCTTTTTTCTCGAAATTCGTTTTTCCCTTTCTTTTCTCCTTTTCTCTCTCCTTCCATATTTCTTTTATTGCTCTCATTATTTTCTCTTTTTTTTCCACGTCTTATCTCCTTCATTCCTAATAACTTCCCCTTCTTAGTTCACTTTCTTTTTCCTTCTCCTCCTCGCCAACCAACCCATCGTTCTTGCTCCGCCCCCGGCTTCAATCTATCCAGTTTGTCTTAAATATTACGTTTTATTTTCCTTTCCAATTGCGACAGCGATGATTTTCAAACAAACTTTCTTTAATCAGTCTGGGGGCAACGTTTTACAAAATTCCAGCCAACGAAATCGTTGATCGGTCTCAGTAAACTGAAGCCACCTGCCTATTAAGATGGCAAAGGATGGCCCAATTGTGTTTATGAGGCTGAGTGAATATTCTGTGAGTTTGTGTATGTGTTGTATACATACGTGTGCATGAAAGAATGATTTTTGGAATGAGTGCAGACCAAAGAAAGCGTATAAAAGTCAGAAAAAAAGCATAAATTCGAAACACCACACTAAATGTTATGCATGTGTAAACGTGTATGCTAAGTATATATGTTAAGAAAGAAAGAAAGAAAGAAAGAAAGAAAGAAAGAAAGAACCCGAATGAAAGAAACCGAATGAAAGTGTGTATCGAAAGCAACAAAGGGGCTGTGGGACTGTGAAAGAAAGAAAGAAAGAAAGAAAGAAAGAAAGAAAGAAAGAAAGAAAGAAAGAAAGAAAATATATATGTAAATCGGAAGAAAGAAAGAGTCTGTGCGACTGTGAAAGAAAGAAAGAAAGAAAGAAAGAAAGAAAGAAAGAAAGAAAGAAACTGAGGGTGTGTATAAAAGAAAGAAAGAAAGAAAGAAAGAAAGAACATGAATTATCTAAGTGCATGCATAAAAGAAAATAAGAAAAAAAGCAAAGTGAGCATGAGCATATCATTCTCACATGTGAGTATTTATCACCGAGAGGGAATCTCTAACAATAAACGATAATCAATGAGAAGACATGTTGCTGAAATACGTCACTAATTTGCAAAGATGAGGAGTTGTCATTATTTACACTATTTGGATTTTAACCGATGACAAATGTTTAGGGTCACTGCATAAAAATGGCTGCGCGGTGCGATGACCTATTGATGCTCTCGATTTCCCCAAATGCAAAATATGCATTTATATATATATATATATATATATATATATATATCCTAGCCATATTATATTCATCTCTATACTTGGTCTACTCTTGAAGTCGCTCTGACCTAAAATATGCGCTAATTCTTTGAGAAGTTTTATTCTCACATGTGCTTTCCTATCTGTTATCTTGATTTCATCTGATAAGAATTGATGGTTTCCCTTTTCCCTCCATATATGGTCAGCCATACCAAACGTATCGATTTCACCTCATACTGCTGCTTTTCAATATTCTTTTAGACTTACTTTTAGCGGGTAGGATATCTCACCCGAAAATTAATTGTAATATGAGCAAAATTTATTTTAAACCATACTACGTAATAGTCGTAAATGATAATACAAAGTTTAAATAAAAACATTAGGCGTTTTAGGTCCCAAAAATTCACCTTGAATTATCTAGCAGGAGCTGTTGCATTCAATTAATATCGTAAAATTCTTTGGAGCTGGCAGGTTTTATCCTGACTACAAGCGAAAATAACAAAGAATATTTGTCATAGCTTAATACTTATACCCAGTCGTCGTTGATGCAGTTAGAACAATCCACGCCCGTAGATTAAATAAAGAGTTCAATTCGAACTTCTGTGAAGGTTCCTGAGTTCGTCAAGAAACATCTGAAGAAGGTTGAAGGGCTCAGCAGCAGAAACGCTGTGTATATAACAATAAAGATGAGGACAATAGTCCTTATAATATGATTTGAAAGCGAAGTGTTTGTAGACAACATTACTTTTATTTATCTACCATCTCCTCCACACGGACAGGATGTGACACAAGGTCAAATTTTGAGCGGAGTTTAACAGGATGGAATTCAGAGTTTTCCTTCTCCTAGACTGGTTGTCGAAACAAGGCAAAAGAATCCAGTCTGTCCAACTATATATCCATTGATGAAAGGAGAATAATTGGATTCATACCTTTACCAAACGTATTAGTACTATTTGAAATGATATCAGCTCCTTCCAGGATTTGAACTCGTGTCGCCATGTCCACTTCCTACGACGATAACCATTTCATCACAGGCACCTCCAGGTAACATTGAAGTGTTGATATTTAAAAGGTAACATTACTTTTAAATACTATTAATTTTCATCCCAGGCAACTCCAGGTAACATTAAAGCATTGATATTTAAAAGGTAACATTACTTTTAAATACTATTAATTTTCATCCCAGGCAACTCCAGGTAACATTAAAGTATTGATATTTAAAAGGTAACATTACTTTTAAATACTATTGATTTTCATCACAGGCAACTCCAGGTAACATTAAAGTATTGATATTTAAAAGGTAACATTACTTTTAAATACTATTAATTTTCAAATAGATCTGCTAGGTCTACAGATGGGACCCTAACAGGTAGTCGCCCATCAGGTCAGAATGGATTTGAAAGCAATAACAACAAAGGGGTCATTTCAATTTCCTTAAAACTCTAGAACCGGAGCCTTAACACCAGTTGCTATAATGTCATATCTAGGACATTCCTTTTTAGAGGGGATCTTATCCCTTTGTAGGGAATACAGTTTGGGTATTTCAAAGCTCATTGCAAGATGGGGTGAGAAGCTAGAGAGACAGACGCACATAAATCGAGAATTGATAAAAGATTTGGGAAGTTCTGTAAACTGATTTTTAGTAGCCAACTGCGTAAAAAACGCACACTTTAAAAGCCGGCCCGAAAATTCTCAATTGAGTGTATCTACTTACCCAACCTCACCGACACATACCGGATGTGATATAAGGTCAATCTTTTTGTGGAGTAAAGCTGGTGTGAATTTAGTCTTCTGTCTCCTATACTGGCTGCCTTACCAAAGCTAAAAATTCCGGTGCGTCTTACTATTTACCTATAGTGGGGAGAATAGATGGGTTCATACTTTTTTTGCAAGATCATTTGCGTAAAGTGAAACGCAAACAAACTCGTTCAAGATTTCAACTTAGCTGGCCAATTCCATTTTCTGTGACGATAACCGTTATGCTGTTTGTGTCTCTTGAATTCGGTGTATAAATTATAAAAAAAAAAAAAGGTTTCCCTCCATCGGTCACATGACGATTCACAATATTCAGGGTTCTAGTCAAGAACAAGTGACAGCAAGACTATGTGCAATGTCTATTATATGTACTAATAAACGGCGTTCATCACAATTAATGGATATCTAATGTACATAATGATTTTAAAAAACAAGTTTTAATGAATTACCGTCCTGTGTCATTCATTAGAAATTTCATTGTTTTATTTTCATATATTAAGTTGGCCGACCGTAGTCGATGGTGACCCAAAGGCTCCCTTTTCAATAGCTACTACACTGACGTTTTGGGGAGAGCGCTACTTCTTTCCTTGGATTGCTCCACTTACCTTTGATCCGTACTTGATAAAGCTGAGTGTCAAGCATTGAATACCATTTTTGAGTCTTTGGTGTGATTGAACCCCCATCTCCCGTGCCATTAGCGAACACTCTAACCATTATGCTAATGGATATAAATATATGCACGAGTGTATGTGTATCTTAATGGTTTTTCTTATTAATTTGCCAGCTGAAATAGATTTATAATAGCCAAATGATCATTTATTGAGTTTTTTTAATTAACTGGAAATTTGCTCCATAAGAAATTGATATATTAATTATCATACAGTGAGCACTCCTGGAAATTTATCAGAATCTTCTTATATATTTTCAAATAGAATCATTCCCAACTCATCTCCTTTGGATATTATACACCATTGGCCTAATGAGTGTTTGCCGATAGTCTGGGAGACCAGCTTTCAATCCCAGGTCGAGTTATACCAAAGACTTAAAAAAATGGTACTTGATGCCACCTTGCTTAACTAAGCATTATAAGGTAAGGATTAAGGGTTAAGTAGAGCAATCCAGGGAAAGGAGCATCGCCAAAACTTCGGTGTAGTAGCCGTTGAAAAGGGAGCCTTCGGGTTACCCTCGACTGAAGTCGCTAACTTATATATATATATGGTTGAACAAGAACCGGTTTGTTCGTTGGGATTTGACTGTCAGCCTATATATATATATATATATATAAGCAATAGTTTTGTGAATATCTTTTTTAAGAAAGCCAAAATGTTATTTTAATTTCATTAAGTTTTTAACGCAGGGTTGTCGTTTATAACGAACGTTGCTGTTTAGACTTTTTCATTGTCTCAAAAATATGCTAACAACAAACTCACGCTTGTATAAACAGACATGAAACTAAAAACATAAATAGGCAAACATACACGCTCAAATAGATATGGTAACGGTCTTCATTTTTATATCGTACCACTGGTGTTCTATTTAATGAACGAGGAGTATTTGTATACAAAATCTAAAACCGAAATTAATCATGTTGGGGTTTTTTCTGTTGGTTTTTTTTTTTTTTTTTTTTTTTTTTTTTTTGAGGGGGTTGCATGACGGAAAATTGAAATCCTGTTTTGAAAAAAAATTGAAGTTCAGGTAGAAGTTAATAAAAGTTGAATGCATTGAAAAAGCTTTATTGTCTTCAAGTGAATAAATATATGAGGCGTCTGAAGAGTTATTTTGTCCGACTTGGTGCTAGGAAAAAATGTTTAGTCGTGTCCCCGAGCTACTTTATACGTAAAATAGAGCTTTGAAGCTTTGGTTTGAAATTACAGACGACAGAAACTTGGCCATGGAACTTGATCTTCCGAAGTTGGAGGTCTATAAAATCATTCACGAGAAGTTAGGATATCGGAAAATATCATCTTTTAAAGGGTCTCAGAAAATAGATTAGATAATGATTGACTTGAGTCAACGCTCTTCGAGGATGAAATCAATGCACTCGTGCACTGATGGGTCAAGTACATCAACTGTATGGAAAAGTTGTATAGTGTTGCTGCATCTTTGATGAGGGTTAAGACACCCCACCTACGAACGGGTGTCTTGGGTATAACATTAAACAGTATCTGATGGTGAGGCTTCAGTCTTGGAGCTTTAGGGAGTGTGGGTTACCCCTTCATTTCCATTTCTCTTAGGTCCACTCTGACCCGGAGCGGTAGCACTTGTTGGAGTCCCATCTATACGGTAAATAAAACTGTTTACTCATTTACAACGCTTGAAATCATTTAACTGTGCAAACAAAAGAGCTCTTATTCGTTTGAAAATAATGCTGCCTACAAACTATTCGCTTTAAAATCATGTATATAATTTATATGTATAAACAGGATTTGGCATAATATAACCAGAATTGGTTGATATGCTATAAAACACAAGCAACTAACCAAGTAGTCGTGTCCTCACTCACCAAAACACCACATGAGTATTTGTATATCCATGGTATACTAACACAGGATAAGCAGAAAGACCAAATAAACTCATGTACGTATATAGGACATTTGATACATACATATCAAAACATATAAGAAGTTCTATAGCAATAAACAAATGAGTCCCAAGAGATGAAATGCGCGCAAATAAAAAAAATTGGAAAATAGTGAAAGTCTTACTTGTTTCGGATTATTTAATGCTGTGGTGAAAACAAATCACCAGCATTTGGAAACAAAGTCTCTCTTCTGTTCAAAGAACAGAGATAAAAGGCCAATACACTTCCCTAAAAAAGCGGTAGAGAGAGGTCTTATCCAATCAAAGAACGGTAACCAAAAGAAGAGAAAGGCTTCTGTTTTGTCATGCGATGGACACCTGTTGTCTTAAGATACGCCCCTAAATCCAAAGGAAGAAAATCATTTATCACATCCCAAGAGTTCTATAAACAAATCATATTTAAATAATAACCCTGAGGTCTTTATTGCTATTGCCTTAAGCACAACCATGAAGCCAATGAACATGTGTATCAGATCCAATAGGCAACATACCACAAGACAAATATATGCAGTCAGCACACTGGATAAAGCAAAACATTCTATAAATAGCCCTTGATGAAATATCAAATTCTAGACTATTACTAGTTTGTAAACTAGTAGACTATTGCTAGTGCATTATATTCTCATTGAAGACATTATACATCCTTGACCTCATCCCATTTGTTTGGCTTATAACGTTTTGGTCGCTATTCGCCACTTTATACGTAAAGTGGACAACATTGCGCACTTCGAAGCTTTGGTTTAAGATTACTGACCATGGTGGATCTTAATCTCCCGAAGTCGGAGGTCTAAGAAATCATAGACGAGAAGTTAGGACATCGGAAAATATCATCATGGAAAGGATCTCAAAACAATTGACTAAATAATGACTGAGTTGAGTCAACGCGCTTCGAGGAGAACATGTATGCATTTGTGCACCAGTGAGTCGAGTGCATCAATCTTGATGAAAACTACAAGAGAAAGTAGCATAGTAGTGCTGGTAACATCTGCACAATATTTGTATTAGTATAATTGTAAATATATTTGATTTCTACGTGTTTGCACCTTTCCTTCCAAAAACTAATCTTCCATACATATATATCTATAGAGAGACAGACAGACAGACAGACAGACAGAGAGAATAGTAAAATATATTCATTTACTTACGGGCATTGTATATCCCTATATGTATTGAAATGTTTACATTGAATAAATTACTGAAATGCAGACATTTTAAATATATATATATATATGTATATAATTTCTGCATCTCTTCGTGACTGAATTATAGGTAAAACGGAACCCCATTAACATAATGGTTAATGTTCGCCGATGGTCTGGGAAACGGGACTCAGTCCCAAGTTGAGTCATAACAAAGACTCAAAAAATATTACTTGATGACTCGTTGCTTAATACTCAGTATTATAAGATACGGATCAATGGTAAGTGGAGCCATCCACAGAAAGAAGCGCCATCTCCTACACCTCGAAGCTGTTGAAAAGAGAGTTTTCGGGTTACCCTTGACTACGGTCGACCAATTCATGATAAGGTACCCTTAGATTTGCCTAGAGCTGAAGGTGGAATTGGTTTCGAGTCGATTGGGTAAAAGGGAGCCGAGTTATGAGTACTTTGGGATATTCTAACTTGAAAAATGTTCAGATCTTACACACACTACTGCAATTATCTCCCTTTAAAAGTTTTTATTATATTTTTAAAAAAAAACTTGTATAAACAAATAATCTATATCAATCACCCTTCACTTCATTTGATTTTTTAAATTTTTCTATGAAAAAATCTGCATGGAAAAGTCTTTATATTTCTTACAAAGTGAAGTCCTCGGATGATTTAAATCGTTAAAAAAGATTTTGTAAGTGTTTGAATGATCTAAACTGAATTGGAAAGCGAAAAATTCATTAAAACTTTATTTTTTTTAATTTGGAAAGCTTTAAATTCTATTTTGATTAAAATGCGGAGTGTTTCATACAAATTTATATCATTTTGTAATCCAACTTAACCAATTTTCGTTCGAATAATTTCAAATTTTAACAGCCTATGTAGAAACAAGTAAAAAATTCTATCTAATGATTGTTTCTTTCTTTCGTTTTTCCTTTTCAATTATAGAAATATCATTGATTGGTTGATAGGTTGATTGTTTGGTTTTACGGCGTATCCACCCTTTTTGGATCATTTCACGCCGAATTAAGTCATGTTGATAAAAGTTTCTAACAATTCAGTAGAGGTATTGTTTATACACAGTTAAATATCAAAACAGTTCTATTTCACACAATTCCATTTCTCATAATTACAGTTTTCTTAACTCACAATTAAATGTTAAAGCATTTCTATTTCAAGCAATTCAGTTTAGCGTTATTACACAGTTTAGTCCTAATTGACCCATAGATAGGAGCCTATCAGATGCTATCACACGAGGCCAGAGTGGACCTGGGAGTGATGATAATGATGGGGTACTCCGCATTTCCCAAAACTCCAACATTACTGGAGCCTCACCATCAGATTATTTAGTGTCATATCGAGGACACTCGTTGAGGGAGTATTACTCCTCTGCAGAAATACAGTCGGTGTATTCTACCGCCCCAGCTGACTGGATCAACCATTAATTGGAAAAGAAAAGGCATTTAAACATTAAACATTGAATTTTGCATTGTCTACATGTACTGTTAAAATGTACTCGGTGTTTCAAAAAATACGATGTCATTTGAGATGAACATCAAAATTGATGTCATTTCGTAATCTCATAACTTCTTTCAATCCTCGTTGAAATCATCTCAAACTTTAACAGTATATATAGAAATAAATCTAAATTATATGTTTAATGTTAGTTTTTAACATAGTCATTTGTTTGCACACAGTTTGTTCTATTTGACCCTATCATGTGCTACCACTTCGGGTCAGAGTGAACCTGGCAGCAATAGCAATAAAAAGGTACTTCACATTCACTAAATCTTCAAGGCTAGATCCTCGCCATCAGATGGTTTAATGTCATATTCAGGACACTGGTTGGGGGTTTTGTATTTGTTTTTGCTATCTTTTCAGCTATAGAAATGTCATTCACTGGAAAATTAAAGGCGTTGAAGTATTAAACAGAATTTTGCGTTGTTTCTACACATAATGTTAAAATTTTAGATCATTTCAAAGAGAACAGGTCAAGTTATCAGATTACAAAATATTATCGCAATTCCTGAAACACCCTGTACATCTCAAATTATATTAATTTTTTTAACAGCCAGTATAGTATAGGTAATTGTCGTCTGGGAAAATATTTGATGAAAAATCGAATTTTTAAAAGATTTTTTCTTTACTCTTTTTATTTATTTTACTAATAGATATTTAGATTTTAAAACAAATATATTATAGAACACTCTTACTATGGCGTTGTATATGATGTCATTCCCTTCACCCAGGTAATACAAGGTTTTCCTTCTAGTATATATATATATATATGCTTCCCATCGCCGAGGGGTTTGAGCACTCAGGCGAGGAAATTAACTGCTGCTACTCGCGTAATACAAAGCTCTTCGTATGAATTGAGCACTCTGGTATCCGGTAAGGCAAACTGTAAAATAAACGAAAGCTA
This sequence comes from Sepioteuthis lessoniana, assembly GCA_963585895.1. Lineage (NCBI taxonomy): Eukaryota > Metazoa > Mollusca > Cephalopoda > Myopsida > Loliginidae > Sepioteuthis > Sepioteuthis lessoniana. Next base: position 43,755,104 of record OY757917.1, on the reverse strand, counting down.
CTACATAATGACTTATATTTCCCAAGCTGATGTATGTCGACTAGTGGCTGAGCGGTATGACACTAAGTCTAACGTGAAGTTGGGAAGGTTTCAATCCCAATTTAAAGCGTCCTGCGTGTCTAGCCACACTGAAGAGTTGTGAAACAACGAAACAGTCTGTCTGTAGATGACAATGTATATTTATATATATATAAAGGCTACATGGCATTACCTGGGTGAAGAGAATAACATTATATATATAGTGTGTGTGTGTTACTTTTTATTCGTGTCTAAAGGCAAGTGAGGTTAACTGCTTATTGCTGTACACATTCTTTAATACTGCAAGAATAATCAGTCTATTCTTGTACGGAACGTGTGTGTCTGAGTGTGAACATGTGTTCGTTCTTCTCTAGGTTTTCGGTAGATTTCTTCTTTTTTTTTCCTTCTTTATTCATCCTCACATAAACACTTGCCATGGACAACCTAATATCTAATTGAATGTAATTGAATGCAAACAAAGCTAGTATTCCCGGGCCAAAAATATTGCTAAAACAATAAAAATCGCTTACACAACACAAATCAATTGAAAGAAATAGAAGGCTGTCGCAGTATGGACCCACAAAAGAACCGACGGCTAAATTCATCAAAATGCGGTTTCGGTAATGGAACAGAGGCCCTCGCAATTTTTTTTAGTAGGCTTTTTTTGGAGTTTATTAAATTTTATTTGATATGAATTGCATATTCTTTTGTCTTCAGAGAAAAAGCGAAACAATTATTGAACTTGATAAAATTAAACAAACCGAATGTATATTCTTTCTTTCTTTCTTTCTTTCTATTGACCCTCCGAATATATGTATATTTAGCCTTCTTCTATCATATGCACATATTTTTATCTTTCTTTCTTTCATTCTTTCTTTCTTTCTTTTTTCTTTCAATCTTAACCAGTTCATATCTATCTATCTATTAACCCTTCGAATATAAGTGTATTTTCTATCTTTTTCTATCATATACGTTTATTTATTTATTCATTAACAAGTTCATATCTATCTATCTATCTATCACTGCATTTAATATACTCATGATACGGATATGTGAAATAGACATAATGTTCATAAAATGTTCATAAACATATATAGGAATCCGAAAACACGAAATTGGTTCAGGTACGAAAATTTTATTCACCTTTTTGAGTTTAAAGGTTTTTCGACATGAGGAGAGAGAGAGACACAATTTTTCTGTGCTGACTGCTTTTACATCATCAGTTCTCAACCCAACCAACGCGCGGCGCCCGTAGCGCTCAAAGTCGTCTGGCCTCGCCCAGCTCTGAATCTTGACTCTCTTGTTCGGAGGCAGGAATTCAACTCACCGCTTTTTCTCAAATCCCAAAAATCCTCAGCCCACGTTTCCGGTGTATGACGTCATTCACATCCCCTGGTCTCATTTTTCTATCTGAGGTTTTATTTTGACATCTGTGAATGACGTATCCTCCCCGCGCGCGCGTGAACACCTGCGCTCATGTTTGCACCTAACTGACCCATGCACTGAGCCGAAAGGTTCTCATCCTAACTAAACCGAAAGGCAAGATATACAAAACGAAATCCCCCCGCAATTATATTACATGAATACACGAATATTTTCAGCCTTTCTCTATCATATACATATCCTTCTTTCTTTTTTGCTTTCTTTCCTCTTATCATTCATTCTTTCATTCTATCTTAACCAGTTTATATTAATCTATTTATATCAATCATCTGAATACACAAATGTTACCTGCCTTTTCTTTCATATATACATATTTCTTTCTTTCTTTCATTCTTTGCGTTTATGTAATTATAATCTGCTTCTTTGCGTCAGTCTATATTTTTCTATCATCCTCCACACACACATTATTATTATTATGATTATTATTTACTCATTAGAGTTTTCACATCAGCGTAAGTTGATGGTATTTCCCTGGAGATTGAGTGACAACAAGTCTCCTCAAGTCTCCAGGACTCTTCTCAGTATTCTGGCAGTTTTTAATAATGCTGTTGTTTGGATGGTGTCCACTCGGTCGCTAACTTCCAAATCTTCCAGGCCCTTTAATAATCCTTTAGTTACCGTGCCAAAGACACCAATCACAATTGGTATAATTGTCACCTTCATGTTCAATAGTTTTTTCAATTCTCTAGCGAGGTCAATGTACTTATCTCTCTTTTCACATTCTTTTAGTTTTATTCTGTGGTCTGCCGGGACAGCAAAGTCGACAATTTTGCAGATTTTCTTTTTTTTTTTTTGTTGATTATTATAAGATCTGGTCTTCGGGCTGAGATTGTATATCAAAGTCCCACAGGAGTTTGTGTGTATCATTTTCTAGGACAGGTTCTGGGTTGTGCATATACCATTTGTTGGCATGGTCAAATTTAAATTTCTTACACATTTCCCAGTGGATCACCTTGCCCACCCAGTCATGTCTAGCCTTGTACTCCTTCTGTGCCAATTTGCTGCATTTGCTTATTATGTGATTGATGGTTTCATCTCTGTCACCACTTACCCCCACCAAGTTTTTCACCCCAGTTTAAATTGGTTGTCTATCACTGCAGTCTGAGGAACATCACGTCTCCTAAGGTCTACTATAGTCTTTTCAGTATTCTAGCCGATCTTAACGCTGTTATCGAAATGGTATCGATTCTTCCTCTGATCTCCAGTTCCTCCAGTATTTTTCCAAGCCTTTGGGGACTGTTCCAAGTACAACAACTACAATTGGTATCACCGTCATTCTCATACTCCTTAGCTTTTTTAGTTCTCTGGCAAGGTCTTAGTATTTGATCAATTCGTACCTCAAAGTCCCAGAGAATTTTATGCGCTTCATTTTCTTGAACGGATTCTGGTTTGTGCACATACAATTTGTTAAATGTTAAAATTTTAATCTCTTGTACCGTTCCCTCTAAATCACCCTTCCTACCCAGTCATGCCTAGTCTTGTACTCCTTATGTTCTAGTTTGCTACATTCACTTAACATCTGATTAACCGTATCATCTCTGTCTCCACATAACTTACACTTGCTATTGTGTTGCATGTTATCAATTTTAGTTTTAATATCATCATCATCATTTTGTCGTACCATCAGCAAGGATATCCCTGGCCCTCTCTTGCCACCCCTCCCTATCGTTCATCGCTTTCGGCAGATACTCAGGGCTACACCCCGTATCCTCACAGAGCTGCTGTAAATAGGTTCGAGCTGGTCGCCCTGCTTTTGCTCGGCCATGTGTCGGAGTACATCACTAATGAGCTCGTTCCTACTTCTCCAGCAGTGTCCTGCATGTCTGGTTCGTCTAATTTGGATAGTTTTCGTAATGGGTGGCCGTACAGATGCTGCTTTGTCGGGTGTTGCCTCCAGGACCTGTTCAATATTGCTCGCTGCATTCTTGTATAGTTGCCGTCAAGCTTTTTCTCCAGCCGTTCAAAGTTTAATTTAGCGTCCATGCAGTGCACCCATATAGCAGTATCAACACGATCGCTGTTGCAATTAAAAGTTATTATCCAAGTTTGTGGGACCATGTAATGGGCCTTTTTGTTGTAAATCCATAACATGGCTTCATTTTCCCGCTTTGTTTTAAACTCCTTGATGACCTATATGTAATAGGTCATCTGTACTTCTTGATCCCTTCCAAAAATAGTCTACGGCATTCAAGTGAGTCATCCCATATAAACACGTTATCAGTCTATAGTCACTAGGGATAGTTCCTTTGTGGGGGTCTTTATGGATCAGAATAGATTTCCTCTTCGTCATCCATTCTGGGAATGCTTGTTACTTCTGAACGATTTCTCAGTTGCTGAGACGATCTGTCGTGAAGAGACATAATTCTTTTTTAACCAGAATCTCTATATACCATTGCGGTCACATGTTTTCTACTTTGATAGTTTCTTGTAGTGAGTCCAGCGATATGTCATCCTTGAGGAATTCACGTCTTTGCAATTCTTTTTTCGTAATGTGTCCATTCGGCATTTCTGTTATGCTCTCTCAGTTCCCATGCATTGTTCTTGCACCCGATTGTTTATATGTATTTATGCTTTTAACGGCTTGTTCATAGAATTTTCTTTCATTATTTTAAAAGGTCCTGTTTGACTTATATTGGTTGATTCTATCTCGGTATCTCTTGATTGGTTTGGTTTGGTTGTTTTACAGCATATCGACCCTTGTGGGTTATTTAATGCCAAATCCTGTTTATACACATAAAAAAGTTGGTGACCTTAGTCGAAGGCAACACAAAGGCTCCCTTTTCAAAAGCTACTACACCAAGTTGTAGGGGAGGACGCTACTCCTTCCCTGGATTGCTCCACTTTACTCTTGATGCTTACCTTATAATGCTGAGTGTTAAGCAAAGCGACATCAAGTACTGTTTTTTTAAACTTTGGTATGACTCGACCAGGGATTGAACCCAGGTCTCCCGGTTCATTGACAAACACTCTACTCATTAGGCCAATGGCCCGATTAATACGCATTTATCAAATGAATATCATTTGTAAACGAATAGTTTGTTGGTAACAATTTTTAAACCAGCCAGAGCTCATTTGTTTACATGCAATTAAATGGTTCCAGTATTGCTAACACCATTAGTTTTATTTGCACACAGTTTAATGGTTTCAATAATGCTATTTTGTCACCCTTTCGTTTTAATCGACCATCAGTGGGTCACTGCGCCAATAAAAGTTAAATTCTAGGCTTGTTCGGCTATCTGCCCATGTTGTGTTCTTAGATCTAGACAACCGAAATCGCCAATCGCCGGTCGCCAAATAAATAAGCAGGGTTGATCATTCAAAAAAATAAATTGAAGTCGCAATGCCAGAGACAAAATAAGCACGAGATGTTCGATAATTAATTAAAAAAAAAAGTTTAGTTAATAAAAATAACAAAGTCTGTTTCTAAAAATAATGCTGTTACATACAAGACCTTTCCTCTTTGAGTGAAGTCATGTGGGCGGTCTTTTCTGTCACGTGCTCAAAACGTCACGTCAAGCAACTTACTCAGTTTTTCGATGAAAAAGAAACAAATCAAAACTTTTTCCAGTTCGCAGGATTTTATATTTTCCCATAACAATCATATCTGCTCCTGGGTTGCGATTGACCCCTTTCTCTGACCTCCTCTGTTTGACTTGTCATTGTCTTGGCTTCGCTATCTGCAATGATATTTTTACCATAATTCAAAATATATATTCAACTTTTCTCTTCCTTTTCTCTTTCTGGTTAGAAAACAAACAATTCCCTGTTTCACTTTTCTGCCAAGCCAAAATAAACAATATTTCTGCTGCTTTTCCATTTTGACACGTATTATATCTGTTATGTGGAAGAATGTGCTGATAGCGACCCGTGTGATTTGAACATGGATCTCTAACTAACAAACACAAGTGTTGAAATGGATTGTGCAACTGGAGTTCACGCAACTAGAAATGGTGGATATATAAATGGGTCAGTTAGCGGTCTGACGAGAGTCGCGTGCGTATGCACAGTCTCTGAATGTCGCTGGGCTGGAACACACCGGTCGGCCGTGTTGGTCGGTACACGGATTTGGTCGGGTGTGTCGGCTGACAGTCGACGTTCGCCTTGACCAGCATCCTCGAGCCTCCGGGAGCCGTCCCCTTCCTTGGAGGGGTTAGATCATCACTTGGCGCTTGAAGCGCCCCTTTTTTAGGGGAATGCCGACGGGGCCCGAGGCATTTTTGAGAATGCCGGGCGTGTCTGGGCTACGGCCCTGCGCCTAGACCCACAATAGATGGGAAATGTGACATTGCGAGTTAGTATTGTTTAGCATTCCCTAATCAGTGTTCGGTATTGTACGAGAGTGACGAGATTTTAAGTATCGGGCAAAATTACCCCCCGCCCTCACGGAACTTTGCAAAAGTGGTGACGAAGAATTAGTTCCGAACATTATAAAAGTATCATTCTTCTAAAATCAATGTACTCAATTCATTCTTCTAAAATCCTTGCCGATTATTTTTCTACTATTAAAATCATTCTCAGATTTCTCTCGCTTCAGGTCTCCGTCGCCCCACCTCACTATTATAATTTAACACTTGTCATTCTATTCAACATAATTCGTTCGTTTATTATATTTACCAACCCCGCCGCTCGGGCAGGATATGACACAAGGTCAATTTTTAAGCGGAGTTTAACAGGTTTGAATTCAGAGTTTTCCTTCTCCTAGACTAGTTGCCTCACCAAGGCTGAAGAACCCAGTCTGCCCTACTATTTACCCATAGTTAGAGGAGGAATAATTGGATTCATACCTTTCCCAAGGGTTTTAGTGCTATGTGAAATGCAGTCAGTTTCGTCCAGGATTTGAACTCGTTTTGCCGTGTTCCTTTCCTACGACGATAACCATTACACCACAGGCACCTCCTTATTCGTTCGTTTATGCACAGTTAAATGGTTCCAAGAATAGAAAATGATAGAATATTTTTATTTAACTCATAGATGAAACCTTAAAAGGTACAACCACGTCGGGTCAGAGTGGACCTGAGAGTAATGCCAATGAAGGTGTACGCCACATTCCCGAAAGCTCCAGGACTAAAGTCTCACTATCAGATGCAGTTTAGTGTCATATCCAGGACACCCCTTGGTGTGGTCTTACTCCTTTGCAGAGATGCAGTTGTATTCTACAGCGACAGTCTCCCTCCTTTTGTCAAAATTGTTTGATTTATTTCCTCCAGTTGTATTGTCAATCAAGTCTGCTGTCTTTTTTCAGTCTTTTCATTCCGTTATGTCCTTACGGATTTTTCTTTCCATAGTGTCTTCGCGTGTTCTCGTGGTTGGTTTTTTTTTTTTTGGGGGGGGGGTTGTTTGTCCTTCTGGCTTCATTTCCTATCCAGCTTTTATATTTCTGGTTGAGTTCCTTTGGTGGATACCAATTTATCACGGGCTGATTTTGCTCCTGAATAGATTAGATCGTTTATTTAGGTGATATTATCTGTTGGGATCTTAATAAATAATTTATTTACCTTTTTGGTTTACAGTTTGACTTTTTCCTGTCATAATTCCTTAATGATGTTAATGTAACCTTCTTTTCAGTCATGGTTTTTAAGGCACTTTACTTTGTTTCTTTCATCTTCTTATGTTGTGCCAGGATCCGTAATATTTTTTGTGGGGGGTTCAGTATTTTGTGTTTAGGGGGCTCTTCTTGAGCATATTCTTCACGAATTACATGTGTACGTATTATTATCATTTATCATTATTATTGTTGTTTTTGTTGGTGGTGGTGGTGGTTTTAACTGGAGTCTGAGAGACAGTTGGTCTTTTTAGATCTCCAGAACTCTTCGAAGTTTCCCAGCTAATTTTAGTCGTGCAGTGGTCTGGATGGTATCGATTATTCCTCTAATCTCCAATTCACACAGTCACTTTTCCAAACCTTTGGTGATTGGTCCCAGGACATCAACTATAATCTTTTATTGTTTTTTTTTCCTATTTTCATTAAGCTTTTCTGGTATTGTTGTTACTTGCAACTCTAGTCAACGTATTTTTGCTTATATAGTCCAATAATACATACCAAATGCTTGTAGGAGCTCCTTTGTGAGGTCCTGCCTTCATTGCCGATTTCGGGTCATTAAACATCATATCGGCTCCGGCAGTAACCCCAACTTGGGTCCGGACGTACCAAGACGGCTCTTTAATCTATGCTAGATGTGGATTCTTTGTATATATATATATATATATATATATAATTTTTTTGTTGGAGGTCCAAAGAGAGAATGAAAGTATTTTAGAATGAGTAAGTCTACGAAGAGATTTGTATTTTTTAGAATTTATTTATTTGTTTTTAGAATTTATTTATTCATTTTGTTCTTACATACGTGTATGTTTCCAGCTTGAAGCTTTCGTCTGAGAACATGTATAGCACAAGGCTTTGTTAATGGGGTATTCAATAAGACTTGAACTCACTCGTGTTTGTAGTTTTAACGGTTTTCAGTTCGTTATGTGTTTTTGAGGGGTAAAGTAGGCTTAGAGAAACACACTCTAAGAAAAGGGAATGACCGGCATTTATGGAAAAAAACGCTAGGTTAATTTCAAGGCTCTACTTAACAATTCTGCTTCTCGGCCAGGGAGTACTCAACCAAAGTCTCCTGTGGGACGCTGCCCCATCAGGGTGGCCTGCAACTCGCAAGCGCTCCTGTCTGACAGAATCTCTTTTAGCCGCAAGCTGAGACTCCACGACTCAAACTGCCCGAATCTCACGTGGGCATCTATATATCATTTCATACCACCCACACTTTTCCACTCAACCACGTGACTGCTTCCGCTTTTTTTCACAGATGAGTCTTGTGCAGAGAATCTCTGCTTGACGGCTCGATCAAGGGTCAATATGCAACACCCACTAGCTTAACACTCAGCATTATAAGGTACGGATCAAGGGTAAGTAGTGCAATCCAGAGAAAGAGTAGCGCCCTCCTCTGAACCACGGTGTAGTAGCAATTGAAAAGAGAGCCTTCGAGTCACCCTCGATTACAGTCAGCCAACTTATATATATATATATATATATATATATATATACATACATATACTTTCTTCAAGTCCTTGGATTGCTGCATCCATACATTTCTCAATGCAACTGAGTCCTTTTCTTCGTTCTTTACATGTCACAGAGTCTATCTACGTCTTCTCTTAGTACACCATTCTTGTTTAATATGTTGTATAGTAAATCCTCAGATGGGGATTTACTATACAACACATTAAATTTGTCTTAGTACACCATTCTTGTTAATTCGTCTTAGTACACCATTCTTGTTTAATGTGTTGTATAGTAAATCCCCATCTGGATGTGTAGAGATTTCTCAGTTTTACCTTGTACACATTACATTATATTTTGCTTCTTTGTTGGTCTATTCCCATTTTCTCATCTCACTTTTACTCTGTGCTCTATCGACTGCCATCTTTGTTCTTCCAATCGCTTGTGTCTTTTCTCTCTGTTCGTTGTTGTAATCTTAATTGTTTTGGTTCTTCTTTACTGGAATAACAACCAACGTGTATACCATTTATGTTCACACCTTATTTTATTGCTTCGACAACAACCATTTCCTCACTTGTCATGACCTTTACGGGAAATTGACGAGCACAGATGGAATCCAACCGCTCCATTCAAGTGCAACTCCCCAACTTCATAAACAGCTGCCTCTATTTTCTCAGTGTCGTCTGACTTAGATTCAAATCAATAATACACAATGTTTTTCCACGCCGTTTACAGTTAGAACAAATTTAAATTCAACACAACGTGTAAATGATCGATTTCACCAATCTATTACATAAGATATTGTCTATATTTTTAAGTTCTTTCTTTGTCCATGTTTTGAAGATTCCAAGATTGATTTGGTTTTCTTTGGTCTTATGGTGTATCAACCGTTGTTGGTTATTTAATGCCAAATCATATTCTTACGTATGTACTAAATATATGATTTGTAAACACATTTTGTAGATACACACAGTTAAATAAACAATTCTATTTCTGACAATGCAGTTTACCATGTCAACAAAGCTAAATGGCTCAAAATATTGCCATGTATCACAAACAATTCAATTAAGTATCAGTCATTTGTTTACACATAGTTAAAAGTAAATCAGTTCTATTTCTAACAATTTAATTTAGCATTAGTCATTTGTTTGCACACAATTTAAATGTCAAACGTTCTATTTCTTCCATAGATAGGACCCTATCAGGTGCTACCACTCCGGGTCAGAGTGGACCAGCGAGCGATAGCAATGAAGTAATGCTGGTGCTTTGAGGAATGCGGTGAACCCTTTATTACCATCGCTCCTGGGTCCACTCTGACCCTGAATGGTAGCACCTAATAGGGTCCTCTTTATGGGTTGAATAGAACTAAATTGTGTACTTATGCTAAACGGAATTGTTTGAAATGGAACTGTTTTTACATTTAAACTGCGTATTTATGCTAAACTGAACTGTTTAAAATAGAATATGTATAAAAATGAATTTGACATTAAATAAGCAACAATCGTTGAGATACCATAAAACCAAATCAAACTAAACTTACCTATTAACAATAAATCATTATGTATTAAAATAACCAAGAAGCTCATAATCAAAAGAGAAAATTTAAAAATCATGTTAAAAACTGTATATCACTAAAAAGAACAAAATATGTCTCTATTAAAAATCTAATTTGGCGATTATATTTATTAATCCGTTTAAATAAATAATTAATCGAACGATATGTTTTATTGATTAAGAAGAATTAAAACCGTGAAGCTTTCATGTCTTTTCCAATATTACTCCACGCACAAAAAAAAATATTTTCAGTTTCTAATCGAAGTTTTGTGTCGGGTCTTGATAAGAAAATTGAAACAATTAATTTGTTAACATTTCAATAAAAATGGCAAGACGAAATCAATCTTTAAAAAAGTAGGCGTCAAATTAATACCTGTTCGAAAAGTGATAATTTTGTTTAGTCAGGGGTTTGTTTTTTATGCATCGATAATCATTTACTGATTCATTTCCCAGCTAAATTAAAAACACAAAAAAATTAACTCTTTCTAGATTGATTTTATTTTTCTACTTGGGTGAATCAAAAGTTTTACAATATTATTTTCTGGATAGAATTTTCAACCCATATGACAATCAATCTCCTATCCCGAATAGCATCATTCTGACGTAACGTAGAAGGAGCTGTGTAGATATTACATACTCAACAGTCTTAAAAATATGTTTTATAAGTAAGCTCACGATATGCACCGGTTCAAGCCATGATTGCAATTGATCGTATTTTAACAAAAAAAATGGTACTACAATAGCTACCATTATCACTTGCCAAAGTTCACTTGCTCAACAAATGTTACAGTTTAGAATGTGGGACGTATTTCAGCCGTACACAGTATAAATAGAATATGTCATTTTCCTTCGTTTTGTTCTCGCAAAAGATGTATTTATATCATGTTTTTTTTCTGGCAAAATAAACATGAATTTCCTCGCAGATTTTTATACACTTACACAAATAGATAAGCGCTTTATTTCATTCTTCACAACGAATCGTTTTATTTTCGTTCAGATAATCCTATTTACCAACCCCTCCGCTCGGGCAATTTTTAAGCGGAGTTTAATAGGTTTGAATTCAGAGTTTTCCTTCTCCTAGACTAGTTGCTTCACCAAGGCTGAAGAAACCAGTCCAGGATTTGAACTCGTGTCGTCGTGTCCATTTCCTACGACGATAACCATTACACCATGGGTACCTCCATTTTCGTTCAGATAGTGCAGGAATCATCTGTCGGGTTCTTTTGATTTTCCAGTTTGCTGAAAATGCTGGAGAACTGTTAAATGTTTAACGTTTAGCTCTTCAAAATCTATGTGTAGATTCGCTTCAATTCATTGTTTTCAGTCGCAGAATAGCTCCAGCGACTCTCCTCATCTTCAATATTCTAGTTTCCGTAAAAAAAATAAATGGAACTAATGTTGAATTGTGTGTTCGCTGAAGGTCCTTTAGCCAAATGTTTGTTTTACACTGTAAAATAGTTTGAACTGATACAGTAAAAATTGTTTCGAATTTGCTTTTGACAGTTGAAATAAATAAGAATAAACGGTCACGAGACGTTGAAGGTATCAGTCCTTGCCAGATTAGTGATCTTAGGCATTGATGAGCTTGGACAGAGTTTAGATGGGTGACTACTTTGCACTGTAAGCAAACTAAGGCCTTTGTGCTAGGATAAGTAAATAAATAAATAAGAGTAAAAAAACTATTTGCAAGTGAAAGTTCACTTTAAAATGATATTTTATATGAAGATAGTTTATTTTAAAATGCGTATAAAATTTCAGAACAAAAACAAACAATTTTTGTGCCACCAGGAGCTACAGATTATCTTTCCCGAATGTAGCAAGAGATTATATTCCCCACCAAGAGTAAAAGATTACCTTATGGAGTTAGAGATTATCATACCCCAAAGGTAGCAAAAAATTATCCTCCTCACATGGAGCTAGAGATTATCTCCCTCACATGGAAGTAGAGATTATCTTCTTCACATGGAGCAAGAGATTATCTTCCCCAAATGTAGCAAGATATTAAATTCTCCACATATAGCAAAAGATTATCTTCTTCACATTGAGGGAGAGATTATATTCCCCAAATGTAGCAAGAGATTACTTTCCCCACAAATAGCAAGCGATTATCTTTCTCTCATGGAGCTAGAGATCATTTTCCCTAAATGTTGCAAGAGATAATCTTTCTCACATGGAGCCAAAAATGATATTTTCTATGTGAAGCAATTTTTAACCTTTTCTTTTTAAATATATGATTATAAAGTCAAAAATTGAAAGAGGGTCGTTCTTGCTATATTAAATAGACAAAATGCAGGGATAGCCCCCTCAGTTACACTCCCAACTCATTTCTCCTAACACTGAAGCAGATACAAACACAATAATACAGTTTTATTGGGAAAGTTTTTCGCAACAAAACACTATTTGTCCACATAGCGATACCGAGCTCGTAAAACCTTTGCTCAAAAAGCAATGCTTCCTTTTAATGTTGTCTCGCATTAGATGCTTATTTTGGTGAATACAACTGATAAGAAAAAAATTGTAGATATTTATGATAATGGTGAGTAGGAAAAAAGGAGTGACAACAAAGGAGGGAAAAAAGAAAGAAAAAAGTTTTGGCGTGAAGGAGAGCGGTGGGTATTTGTCAAATATGGAAAATACGAGCTGAATTTCCCGAACAATAACACATATATTTGGCTTTTTTCCAGACAGAAGCGGAGTGGCAGTCCAACAAAATGACGTCTGACTCGAAAGCAGGTACATGTCATTTAATTTCTCTATGTGCAAAAAAATGCATTCATTACCATTTATGCCCTCTTGTTTAACATTTACGGAGACCAAACAGTGAATGTAAAAACAGTTACGTGGTGACTGATCCATTTCAGTTATGGTGACAGCTATCCCAGTAACAATCTAAGTCCAACGTAGATGGTAGACAACAAAATGAAGAGCGCGAATCGGGCCCATAAAACAGGAACTACAGAGAGAGCATCTTTCTGACAACGACATAAACATCGCTGATATGTAGATTTTAATGATAGTGATGAGTAGGACAAAAAAGCTGTGACAACGAAGAATAGAAAAAAAAAAAGAACGGAAAAAGTTGTTGATGTATAAAATGAGCGTTAGTCATTCGCCAAATACAGAAAAGCCTTTGGGAATATCAAACCCAACCAATATCACTAGGTTGAGTCAAAAGTTTTGCAATATATGCATACGTGCTAGTTTCGGGATAAACTCCGGGAACTTGAGAAAAGAGAACACATACCACATCCAACATATAGTCTGGATCCATCTCCCTTGGATTATTTCTTCTTCAAATCCATGGCTTACTTCTTCTACTTGCGACGTTTCAACAACCTAGAGGAGGTGGAAACTTCAGTGAAACAGTTCTTCGCCTTGAAGGACAAGAACTGCAATCAGCGTCAGATCAAAGAACTGGTAGAAAAGGGACTTCAAACGGTGCAATACGATGGCCTCTACTTTGAATGCTAGGCTGTTTTTGCTTTAACTTACAGAATAGAGCAAATAAGTTATTAGAATATTGTAAAATCTTTGATCCACTCTGGTTGAACATTGATCATAATGAAAAGCTATTTTTTTCTGTTTCCTCTAATTAATTCAGAAATCATATTAATATGGTTGTAGTATGATATTGTACAGTACAGGGAGCAGGATGATAGGAAAGTGACAAAAACAAAAGCTAAAGTGTGAGCAACATTCCACCAACATATCTGCTATTGTACAACAAAATCGTTTATTGTGTGAATATTTTTAAAATAACTTTTAAGAAGAAAATAGAAGAAAGGATTAATTTTCAAGTCGAAGAAACTTCTCTTTATTTAATTTTATATCTATTAAGAAAAAATATCCAGCTGATGCTGAAAATATTTACTTTTCCCAAAACATATGTCCTCGGGGAAAATTTTGAGTCGTATATATAAACTTGAGTAGTAAGTTCATCACTTTAACAGACACTGTGCCAATAAGCACCAAATGCTGTTGATAGATAGATAGATAGATAGATAGATACTGATAGAGATAGTAATGACATAGATAGATAGATAGATAGATAGATAGATTAAAAAAAGCACAACAGAAAAGTTTGTCAATAAGAAAAAGAGAGAATATGTGAAAGGAAGGAAAAGGAAGGAAAAAAGAAAGTTTGTGAGGAGTAAGTAAAAATAAAGGAGAATACCGAATAAATAAGAGAGATATTGGAGAGAGAGAGAGAGAGAGAGAGAGAGTTAGAGAGGGAAAAACATGCATGACGTCATTTTAATGGAGACGACAGTCTCGTTTTCCATCTTTCCTTCTTACAATCTTCTTCCTTCCCGCCTGCCTCTTTGTTCGTCGCTTGATATCTGTGTCGGTTTGCTCGAGATAGTTGCAATCTTTTCATCACAGTCAGAGAAGAAAAAAGAAAAAAGAAAAGAGAAAAAAATGAGGTTCTGAATAAAACGGTATATCGTGTTCCTTAGGATAATAGTTCCTCTTTCGACTTTTCCCTTCTTAAACTGCTTCCATATCCACTTCTTTCTTTTTATCAGTTATATGGTCTTTATTTTTTGTCTTCTTAGGGAAAATGAAGACATTTGGCGCCAATCACAACTCTATAATTATTGTTATTATCGTATCGTCATCCGTACTATTACCAAGACTGTTTATATATATATATATATATATATATATATATATATAAAATTCTAATTCTAGTGATCATATCAACTCTCAATGTAGCTGAAGTGGCATCAGTTTTCATTATCTGATTGCATTCTCTTTATTATAAAAACCGTTGGAAAAGCATTTGTTAATAATATAATTGATGTTAATTCTATTCACATTTCAGATCTACGAGGATTTGGCAGAGAAGTTCATCGGTTGAAAAGTTCACATGTTGACATCACATCTGCTGTTGATGACTTTTTTGACCAATGGAATCCAAGCACTGCAACACCGATGGAAGGGGTTTGTAGACCGGAAGGGGGGACTATATTGAAAAAATGATTCTCATTTGGTCACATTCCATGTGAGTATTTTGGTCAGCCTATAAACTTTTCAGCCGACCCTCGAATATATATCTTGGGAGCGGCTTGTTGCTGTCTAATGGTTAGGGGGTGATTCTCTCAAGGGGTCATCTCTAGCAAGATCTTTATTGTGTGCCTTGGGCTGTAAGAAATAAACTCAACAAGCCAAACTCAAATTCTCGACGAACCTGTTTGCTTTGCCCATTTTTCCATTGCTTTCTAGTATGGCAACCGATCAAAGAAAAGGAAAAAAATCTGTAATCAAACCAGCGGAAATCTGCTTAACTTTTTTTTTTTTTTAGTTTGGTTTCGTTAGGGTTTATGGCCTATCAACTATTATAGGTTGTTTAATGCCAAATCCATTTTTATACATATAAACATTTCTGTTTTTAACAATTCCATTTAGCATAAGTACAATTTTTAACACGCAATAATGTAAAAGCAGTTCTATTTCTAACAATTCAGTTAAGTACAATTAGCACAATAGTACAATTTAAATGTCAAAAACTTCTATTTGACCCATTGATAGGACTCTATTAGGTCCTACCACTCCGGGCCTGAGTGGACCTGGAAGTGATAGCAATGATAGCGTATTCGGCATTCCCCAAAGCTCCAGTATTACTGGAGTTTCGCCATCAGATTGCTTAGTGTCATATCCAGGACACTCGTTGGTGGGGTTACCCCACTGCAGAGAAGCAGTTGGTATATTCTAAAGCCTCAGCCGACTGGGCAACCGTCCATCTTATAAATAGCGAAGAAATAAATATTTTCTTCGGTAGGTATGGATTTATAAGGTCTCTACTTATCTACCTTTATTTCTTTTGAGTGAAAATCTACACTCTTTTCTTCCAAAAAGAAATTTAATTTCAACATCGTTTAATCATCTTAAATTGAACAAATATGTGATTGTTTACATAGACCTATTTCTACCACAACAAAAAATATCACTCTTGCTAGATGTTTCATTTTGCTTATAAGGTCATTTCCCCCATTCCATAGTCATACACTCACACAAATGTTTTTTAAACACACAAAATATACCCTCTTAGATTTAGGCTAACAAAAACTTCAAAAATCTTCACTTTATCTCATAAAATATTTACGCGCTGATGAATATTTTCTTTACTTACACGAAAAGACTTTGTAATTTTTGTTTTTCAACAAACTTTTCACTCAAATTTATTAATTTGTAGATCGTTTTTTTTTAAAGCATTCACACATTGGTCTGCTACATAAATATGTACTATTCCATGGGAGAACATAATTTATAAGTTCGTCCATACTTTTCCAGCTATGCCAAGCATACTTTATTCGTTTTATTTGGATGGGTTGTGAGATGGGAGGTAAGTGGCCGTATAACTGCTATTTTGTAGGGTACTATTTCTATGATTTGTTCAAAACAGTTTCCAGCATCCTTTCGTAGTTCCCATCTAGTTTTTTCCCCATACATTTTGTTATGGTTTAAGTGGTGCAACCATATAATAGTACAGACACACCTACAATTTGGAAGAATTCCCGTTTTATTTCATCTGAGAGATCAGATTTCAATATGGTTGATAACCTGTCAATAGCAGTCCATGTTTTACCTATGCGTATATTAATATTGCTTTCAGTAGATGAGATATTGCAACCAAGGTATATGAACTGGTCTACTTCTTTCAGAGACTTGCCATTTAATAAAGATATGGCACTATCTTGATTAAAACACATAAATGCTGTTTTATCTGTATTTACATAAAACGAAAAGTCTTTTGCAACAAGATCGAAGCTACACCGGCTTGGGCACGTGTATTTGCAAGAAGCGCTGGATCATCTGATAAAGTCTGTATTAGTAATAGTTTATGCGGGATATCGTTTACTTCTGGCTTGTGTGTGTGTGTGTGTGTGTGTGTGTGTGTGTGTGTGTGTGTGTGTGTGTGTGTGTGTGTGTGATTTTTAATTTTTAAAGATTAGCAAAGGTTTGAGAAAAGGAGATAGGATTTCGTCAAAATCCCCTTTTGTTCCACATGTTAGATTTCAAACACACTTTCAATTTTCCCCAGGCCACTTTAATTAAACCCATATATTGCAAAAACTCTAGTCGACTTTTAGAATCAGCTGTCATCTCTCAGTCCAAAGACATAAAACAATGAGCAACCTTCTACCAGATTTCACCCAACCAAACAGACATTATTTTACGTGAGAATAATATTGAAATTTAAAATTGATAGAAAAAACTTTTACAACAAAAACTAGATATTTATTTCCCACCACACTTCCATATTTCTGGAAAATTTTGATTCATTTTTTTTTTTTTTTCGTTTAGATATTTCATTTATGTTGGTCAAGTCTTTGATGAAATTTGATAGGCTACACCCCCCACGTCTACTTTGCCATCGCCCAGATGCTCCAAAACTGAATCACAGTTACAGCCAATAACACCAGCCGCCGCCACTCTCATATATATATATATATATATATATATATATATATGCTTTCTTTTCTGTCTCTCTTTCTTATGACCTCTCCCTTTTTTATTTTTGATTATCAATTTCCTCCAATGCTGAACTTTTGAAAAACTTGTCATTCTGATGAAGTCTTTTTGAAATAAAGACGAAATATCATTTCTGAATCCGTTGTCTGTGTTTCGGTTTATTCACTTTTACGCTTATCTTTTCTCATCTTGTCAGATTTACCAAATCTAAAATTCCTTCAGATACGATTTGGCCAAAATCCGAAAATTTAAGACTGTTTTCCATATCTGTTTCATATCTTCATGAGTATTGAATAAAAATAGATAGATGTTGTAAATGGATTCCACAATCCGATATTCCACGGGTGGTGGGGGGTCATTTTTAAGGGGTCAAGTTTTTAAGAGACCAGTTTTACCAACTGGAAGGCTTTGGAAGACTCTCCCGTGGCCGGTCGATTCCAAATGAACTTTAATAGCGTAACTTCGACGATTACTGGTTTGGTGATAGAGTGGAAGTTAATCCAATGCACTTCGGGAATTATACGAAAACAATGCGTTTTAGAAATTATAATCCTGTAAAAAAATTCGCTAGATTTTTTGTGTCTCTTTATCTAATAGATAGATAGATAAATAGATAGATAGATAGATAGATAGATAGATAGATACATACATACATACATGCATACGGACAGACTTAGATAGATAGAAAAATAGATAGATAGATAGATAGATAGATACGGACTGGTTTAGACAGATAGATAGATAGATAGATAGATAGATAGATAGATACGAACGGACTGATATATACAGTAACACTACCAGTTAAGGTTATGTTATTTGATTTAATGACACTTCAACAAATTTAATACCGAATCCTATTTATACCTATGATTTTTTCAGAATATTTCGTAACTCATTTGTTAACATACAGTTAAATAATTTTAAGCATTGTTATTCATTGTTTGCAGTTTAGCGTCATATCAAGACCCTCGTTGAGGTGGGGGGGGGGGTCTGACACCTCTGTAGCGATGTAGTCGGTCTATTATACTGCCCCAGCCGGCTAAGCTTAACAAACTGAGATAGATAGATAGATAGATAGATAGATAGATAGACTTGGATTGGTTTCTTTGTTTTACGGCGTATCAACGTTCGTGGGTTATTTCATACCAAATTTATTATTGTAGAAGAACAGCAGTAATACTATTTAACACGTTGATAGATACATACATACATACATACATACATACTATCCGTCGACAACACACGCTGGAAATTAAAATCCAGTAAAATATTTGCAATACTTTTACATGTGCCCATTTGCCGAGTCATCATTCACTGTAAATGCTTGTTCATTATATTCATATTTACAAAATAAGCAGTCACATAAGTACATATTATTCAGGTTAAAAATGAACAGTTTGCGCATTTCCTGTGGTGGAGATCGAGTGAAAACTGTGGAAATGAAATAACATATGAAGCGTGAATGTTTACTTAATAACACAAATGATTTTTCAAAATTCAACAACAATTCCAGCGTAATTTCTCTCGCTATGTATTCAATTTTATTCCAAATTGTCAAGCCATTATCAAATTTGTCTATATTTTATTGCTTCAGAAGATACACACACCTTTTTCCCTAATGCGCGTACGCGCGCGCACACACACACACACATACGCACGCACACGCACACGCGAACATAGATGAACGTAATATTTGCACCAAAAGTAAATTTGACAATACAGGAAGTATATAAAGTGTTGGACCAATAAATACGTAGCCTGACATATTAGTTATCAGCTGAATTTTAATCTGAAATTTTCACTGTATAATGTCCCTACTTAAATTAATTGTAATGGGTAGGGAGGAGATTATGTTGCCAAACATATAAAGTAGACGTATGTCACATTATCAGATGTGAACATTATGATGTACTTATATATATATATATAGAGAGAGAGAGATTAGTTTTTATATATATTTTATAGCATGTTTGCTAAACTGCGACCACGTCTTTCATGCCGTCTTATTACAACAATCATCAGGTTTATGATCATCGTAATAAGACAGCATTAAACATGTGGTCGCAGATAAGCTTCCATGCTATTAAATATATATAAAAACTAATATATATATATATATTATTATTATTATTATTATTATTATTATTATTATTATTATTATTATTATTATTATTATTATTATAAAATAGCTCTATCACAGATATTGAGCACTCTCGAAATTACACCACATTTGGTCTGCCACAAACCCACCAAGTGAGAAAGTGACAACCATATACTGTTGTTATATATATATATATATATATATATATATATATATATATATATATAAGCATACATTCTCTTTCTCATACAACTAAACCTGTATATGCACGTGCGCACAAGCATGCATTAAATACGAATCTAAAAGTGAACACTAAGAGCCTCGTTGCAACCTAATTCCTTAAAATTATGATATGAACTGTGATAGATAGATAGATAGATAGATGCTCATAATTTCCCTAATCTCTCGTTCAAGTTCACTCTTCATACCGACAAATTCTGAATCAGAAATTAATTTCTCTGATATCATTTTGAGTCAATAAACCTTTCCCATTTCAATTCTTCTTCAAACGGAGCTGAAAACCTTTTATCCCAAATACATTGAAAAGGTTCTATCTTAAAATACCTACTTCCTTTCTTCTCTTTGTCCATTGACATCAACAACAATAATACCCTTGAATTGCTTAAAGGAGCAAGGGTTACCAAAGTCAATCGAAACTACTATGAAATCCTTGATTCCTCATCAAACTCCCAGATATGTTCTATAGGTAAATAAATAAACAGGTAGACAAGCTATTTCCATATGCATGAGTTAGGGAAGTTGATTGCGGGACCTTGAAAAATTTTAGGCCAGTATCCTCTTCACCTTTGAATATCATTCTAGACGTATAGAGACACAAAAACTTTAGCCACTACGCCTTGGAGACTCCTACACCCCAAGTTACAGTTAATAGATATTCAGTATGTTATCTTAATATCTATCGATCCTTTTCATGGACCCTTATGATAGATAGATAGATAGATAGATAGATAGATAGATAGATAGATAGATAGCCAGTATGTCATCATAATATGTATCTTTTTTTTCATGAACCTCTAAGATAGATAGATCGATGTGAGCAGTCTAATATATATATATAGAGAGAGAGACATATAGACAGACAGACAGAGAAAGAAACAGAGACAGTGACATAAAAAGAGAGAGATTAACAGTATAAGATAGATAGATAGATTGATAGATAGATAGGCAGGCTTTAGGTTAAGTTCATAGATAAAGATTATGTTAAAAAAATTATGTAAAATAATTGCTTTTTCCATCATGAGACTATGGACCTATTGATTAATCTATACACATACTCACACATGCGTGCTCGCATATAAGCATGAACCTAAAAATTTGCTCTTTAGAAGGAAACTGCCTCACAAGAAATGCAATATACAAGGTGTCTCAAATTAGATACAACCTATTTATATGATAATGATTTTTACTGAGACAAGCGCAATGGCAATCATTTGGAATACATCCGATAAAAAATGCAACCTTTGAGCTGGAGACATTAATGTTTGTTTGTATGTTTGTTTTATTATATCTGCTTCCAGGATATGCACTCTTTTTTTTTTTTAGTTTTTTGTCTCTGTAATGAATTATTATCATATCAATGGGTTTCATCTATTTTGAGACAGTTTTGAATGGTTTTGTTTCCAAATAAGTAGTGACGCAAAATATTCTTTTCTCTCTTGTCCAAGGCATTGTGATCGAGGATTAATAGTTGTCATAGTATACTATCTTCAAATCTGAAACAAAAAAAAAACAACATTATCATTAATAGAGATATTAGCAGTTACATGCGTCCCATATATATTGAGACACCCTATATAACCATGTATATTGAGACACCCTATATATTTACAGTCACATGGATCCCATGTATATTGATACACCCTATATGTGTATGTGTGTGTATTGGTTAATAAGTAAGTACTTACAAACAAATATCCAATAATGGATCAATATGTAACCTGACATATAGCTATGTGAATTTCGCTCAATACAATGTTCTATCTATATGATTGATAGAGAAGCTTTGAATTAAGTGTCTTGATAAAGAAGATTATGCTGTTTTCATTATTATGCTATGGACCAATTGATGTACTTATATTCATTTGTTATATATACTTTAATATACATGAATAAACTCCAGCCTCAGAAGAGACATGTAATTCTACTTTTGCATTACAAAGATGGCGGAAGGCGTGAGAAAAAAAATTATCCCCTTCTAATTCTTGATCAGATTGACCATCTACAAATGTCAGAGGTTTGGTTTAGCTTAGTTTGGTTTGGTTTTATGGTACATAAATCATTGTAGGTTATTAATGCCAAATCCATTTTTATACATATAAACAGTTCTATTTCAAACAATTCAGTTTAGTATAAGTATAGATTTTTGTCTACACACAATTAAATGTCAAAACAATTCTATTTCAGACAATTCAGTCGAGCATAAGTACACAGTTTCAATGTCAAAAAACAGTTACATTTCAAACAATTCAGTTTAGCATAAATAGACAGCTTAAATTTCGAAACAGTTCTTTTTCAAACAATTTAATTCAGGATACAAAAACGGTTCAATTTCAAACAATTCTGTTTAGCATAGGTACGCAGTTTAGTTCTATTTGACCCACAAATAGAAACCTATCAGATGCTACTACTCTGGACCTGGGAGCGATGGCAATGAAGAGGTACTCCACATTCCCCAAAGCTCCAGTATTACTGGAAAGTCACCATCAGATTGTTTAGATGTAATATCTTGGACACTCGTTGGGAGAGGTCTTACCCCTCTGCAGAGATGCAGTCGGTCTATTCTACAGCCCCAGCTGACTGAGTAACAATGTCAGAGGAATTAGCTTTTTTTTTTAAACTTTAAATGAAAGCTCCAAGTTCACTTTGAATCTCAGCAGCTTAGGATTACACTCTTGAATTTCTATTAATACAATTATTTGTTACTCTATGCATTAGATTTTACATTGAGGAAGGTTACCAATTTTTTTTTTCTTTCAAGTTATCGACTTCTTTGTGAAATCCTTGATCTCTCGTTGATCCCCAGGCATATATAATAAAGGAATAGGTGGGCATACAGTTTCTATTTGTATTAGAATTATGAATGGGAATCATACCAAACTGGGTTTATCTGTTATTTTGCATTTCTTCTTTTCGGTGGATATCACCCTTAGATGTTTCAGAAATATTGATATCATTTTATAATCTAATAACTTGACCAATCCTTGTTCAAAAGATCTCAAAGTTTAAAAGCACAATAAAGAAATAACTCAAAATTCTTTGTTCGTGTCTAAAGGACTTTTCTTTTCAAGAGAATGGCATTTCTATATCTAAAAAAAATAAAACATTAAATGTAAAATTTTGAGTCATTTCTACGATTGCTGATAAAATCGGATATTATTCGAGTAAGCATGGATTAAATTAATTGAATACGAAATATCATTTTTTTTTTTTTTCTGAAACACTATATATATATATATATATATATACGGAAAATATAATGCCAGCACCCTAAATATGTATTTCAGTTAACTCAAGACTAAATGAGGGACACCTCGTATTTGTTAGCGGGTTTGGCTCGCAGAGCTTTGTTAGTGTGTTCTATTCTCATTTAGCATCCAACATTTCTGGCATTGTGTCCAACAAAGCTAAGCTTAAATTACAGCTTCTTAAGATTAAACGGACTGGTAATATAACTAGATTACAGCAGATTATCATACATACAGATCAAAATATGAACAGGTTCCAAAATAAGGTGGATATCAACAGCACAACAGATCAGTCAAAATCATCTTTCAACTTATCTTTTCCATCAATCTCTCTTATAAAATAAAACGAGATTTATTCCAAGCTGTCACTGTGTTAATACTACTATATGGATACACCACAAGGATGTTAAAAAGAAAACATAAAAAAGAATACTGCGTACTGTTTTGAACAAATCATAGAAGCAACACCTTACAAAACGGCAGCTGTACGGCCACTAACCTCCCATCTCGCAAATCCTTTAAGTAAGACGAAGAAAACATCGAGAACTTTGGACGAACGTAATAATCACATTCTCTTATGGACTCTTTCAAATGGACGTACCAGTATTAGCCGACCAGGACTTACGTTCTTTAGCTCTGTGTGGACCCTGGATACCGTCAAGAAGACCTGCTTGGAGCGAGAGATAATAGTAACGGACGGTGAGAGAGTCAGGGAACTCCATGCTGTCAGTGCGACTTGATGGTGATTGATGATATATATATGTGTGTGTGTGTGTGTGTGTGTGTGTGTGTGTGATTGGTGTAAAGGGAGGCTAATGGCCAAACAAGTAGGAAAGAATCACAAAAATGGGATGGTAGGTAAAGGGGTGGGGTATTGGCAAATATTTATCTGAAGGAAGGGGCGTAACTACTGTGTGGGCTGAAACATCACGAGGTAATGTACTCGCCTTTAAATAGTATGATTAGCCCTAAATGCAACGTACATTTCTTCAAATGATTTTCTTCGAGAAATTACAAAGCGCCCATTTTCGTACAATTTTCCGTCAATTGAATGCGGAAATAAATAATAGCAATTTCTTTTGACTGAAAAGTAATTGTACATAAATCTTTGCATAATAATTCATTTCAAAAGTTTATAAATCAATTTTTGCTTTCCGTTCGTTTTTAACGTTTTCAATGCATTTTGTAATTACTGACAAAGAAATTCGGTTTCTGCCATAACACATACAAGTACATATGTGTATACATGTGTAGACACGAACACATATTTCCAAAAATACATATAGATCCAAAGTGCATGTATATACAGTCATAAATATACATGTGTGCAAAAATATGTTTGTGTCAAAATAGTTAACACGAGTACACATATACTGAAATATGAATACATTCTTATATATATATATATATATATATATATATATATATATATATATATATATGAAGGTTGGCTGAAAAGTTCATAGGCTGACCAACTTACTCTCATAGAATATGACCAAATGAGCTTTATTTTTCAACATAATCTCCTTTGTGGTCTACACGGTTATTCTATCGCTGTTACAGTACTTGGATCCTATTTGTCAAAAAAATCATCCACAGTCGATATGACATCATCATATGTACTTTTCAGCCCACCTACGTATATATATATATATATATATATATATTCAGTCCTGCTAAAAGGCTTCTGTCTGAAGTTTGTTTTTTTCTTTCACGGTTTAATACACATGAAACTAATTCCGTTGCTCTTAGTTTCACGTGTTTTAAACCGAGAAAAAACACAAACTTAAAACAGAAGCTTTTTGGCAATATTGAATATACATATATATGTGTGTGTGTGTATATGTGTATATGTGTGTATGTGTCTATACAGATATACATATTTCCTGAAATACATACAGATGAAATATGCACCGATATATATGGTCATGGATGTATGTTCGTGGGTGTCTTCGTAGTGTAAAGGGTTAAAGCGCTGGACATCGGAATCGTACTCAGCGAGTTCGAACACCAGTCACGCTATAATGTTCACTTTCGGACAAATACCCTTGGGAAAGGCATGAACCTCCTCATCGTCCCAGCTATGGGTTAAATAGCATCATTGCTCTTCTTCTAGATGGATAGCTTTGACATTAAATAACCCACAATATGCTATTAATCAAAGAATGTATGTTAATATGTGTGTATAGATATATGTATATATCTGTATCTAAATAGTTGATACTTGTTTAAATCTAACTTTTACTTTGGAGCCCAGTCGGCTAATACCATAGAACACCACGACTGCATCTCTGCAGAGGGGTAAGACCCCCCCCCCGCCAACGAGAGTCCTGGATATGACACTAGACAATGTGATGGTGAGACTCTAGTAATGCCTGAGCTTTGAGGAATGCGGAGCACCCCTTCAAAACATTGCTCCCATATCCACTCTGGCTCGGAGTGGTAACACCTGATAGGGTCCAATTTATGGGTCATATAGAACTATTTGGCCTTTCAACGGACGCAAATAAATGACATGATAAATTTAACTGTTAGAAATAAAACTGTTTGACCATTTAATTGTGTATAAACAAATGTCAGATATTTAAATGAATTGCTGGTGATACATGGCAATACTTAGAACTATTTAACTTTGTTGACTTATGCGAAGTTTAATAATTAAAATTAGGACGGTTTGATCGTTTAACAGTGTGTATCTAAAAATGTATTTACAAATTATATATTCAATATATATGTAAAAATATGGCATTAGGTAGCCAGTAATGGTTGATATGCCATAAAACCAAATCAAATCAAACCAACCAAATCAAATCAAACCAAACCAAACCAAACTTTTTCTTTTGAAGAAAGCACTTGAAAGCTTTTCTCTGGTATATATCGTTCTTAAATGGATACACATCTGCTCACGAACACAACATCAAATATAGTAAGCTCGTTCTCTAATAAAATCATGGATTATGGGGGAAGGTAACTTAATTTTTGTGGCCGATTTTATTAGAAATTCTTGAAGTTCTTCTGAGATACATCTCTGCACACCTCCTCAGATAGGCATAAGGTGACTGGTGGGATAAACAGAGAGTGACAAAAATAAAGGCCGAAAGCGTGAACGATATTCCTAAAGCACACATCCGGTGTTTGTTTCGTGCTACGAAGTAGTATTCATAAATATGTTGAATGAATGAAAATTTGTGAATGGAAATTTCCTCGGAAAGGGTACAGAATTAGTAAGACAAACACGTATTAAGAGAGAAGAATAAAGGTTATTACAGTAAAAATTATAATACAATGTCGCCAG
This sequence comes from Sepioteuthis lessoniana, assembly GCA_963585895.1. NCBI lineage: Eukaryota > Metazoa > Mollusca > Cephalopoda > Myopsida > Loliginidae > Sepioteuthis > Sepioteuthis lessoniana. The sequence continues at coordinate 43,728,735 of OY757917.1, read as the reverse complement.
TGTAGCTCTTGCTACTTACTCTTATTTAAAACAAAATAGTTTTGTTTTGAGGCACAAGGCCTCTACAAAAGGTGGTGCCCGTGGTGTAATTGTTATCGCCGTAGGAAATGAACACGGTGACACGAGTTCAAATCCTGGACGAGACTGATAGCATTTCACATGGCACTAATACCCTTGGGAAAGGTATGAATCCAATTATTCTCCCTCCAGCTATGGTTAAATAGTAGGACAGACTAGGTTATTCAGCCTTGGTGAGGCAACTAGTCTAGGAGAAGGAAAACTCAGAATTGAAACCTGTTAAACTCCGCTTAAAAAAAATTGACCTTGTGTCATATCCTGCCCGAGCGGAGGGGTTGGTAAATAGGACAAGGCCTCGACAAAAAATTTAGGGGAAGGGGAAAGGGAATGGTCAGGATTTCCTAAAGAACCCTAGCTTGCCACAGACGCCGACACAGTATAATTAAATTCATCCATTCTTCCTCGGATGCGACGGACTCACTATAATACCACTTTGAGGTTTCAAAGGTAATTTATGATATTGTTTGCTATCTGACTCTGTTCAGGGTTATTCTGTTCTTACCCCACGTTATCTTGCTGGTTTAACTTCTTGGATATAAAGGCTGTAAAGGAATTATATGAAAGAAGACGATAGTAAAAGATAGGAGATGAAGATATCTTTTTTATTTTGCCTTTATTTCTGGGTTCAACAACCATTCAGTGGGTGAGGAAATTCTTCCTGAATACAAATGAAATGGTTGAATTTCCCAGTTAAGGTGTTAAAATGTGTTAGTCATTCTTGGGTATATATGTCCAACTTTGGTATTTAAAGCGTTAATAACGTGTTAGACGCTTTGGGAAGATATGTCTAAACCCGGTGTTTTCAGTTGTAGTCATTAAATCCGTTGCATGGTGTCTTAATTGTAATTCTGACGAGTTCATTATTCGGTGTTTTTAGTCGTGGGTTGTTAGTAAAAGAGGCAGCTGCCACTAGTGGAAAACTTAGTCAACGGGTCGTCTAGAGACGGACGCATAGCGCCTTCCACTACTAGCAAGAGAGATTTAAGTGTTGTCATTCTTTTGTCGAGACGGTTCCGTTTCTTTGCGCATGTGTCGCCCCTCTTCTTGTCAGGGGCTTCTGAGAGTTTCTGCTTATTTTTGATAATCATTTTTAATTTAGTTTAATTTTCTTTATTTTTCTATTCCCTACACCATATTCTTTCCATGACAGCCTACTTAAAACCCTATATTTACAATTTATGCTGGGGAATTTATAATACAACACTACATATAAAGATATATGAAAGAATGCATAGGGAAGGGTCAGAAAAAAGAAACCCAGAAGCAAAAAATACAAATCAAAACCAAAAAAAAACCGTTAGGTTATCCATCCATCCCCTCTTCTAAAGACTGGGACGCCGACTGTTTTTCGGGATTCGAAAACAAGCCGGACGGCCCCTACGTGGGGAAAGAACTCTGAGATTGGAACAAAACAAAATGTCAGAGGAAGGGCACGGACCGGAGCGGTAAAATGAGACAGAATTATATGAAAACCAAGATCTTTGGCAAATATCGGTCTGGAATTATTTGAAACAGAGGAAAAAATATGGACGGAAAGATCTTGGGAGCTACATGACGAGGCCGATGACACACATCACACTGCTAACTAGATGCAAGGGAAACGATTAAAGTTAATTTACGTGGGATGGGGTCCCGAAAGACCCGGTCCACTACTGCCATGAGCTAGAAAGGGAGGAAAGGATGACTCCAACGTTGATCCCTTTCGTGTGACCAAGCTTGCTGCATGCACTCACTTCCTGTCGAATGTTATGCGCCCAAGCGTTTTCTTTCGGATCTGATTTTGACCCTAAGTTGATGCCTAAAGAAAAGATTCAGATCGCGAAGAAAAAAGTTTGCACCGTCATACAATCCCTTCTTTCGCGTCTCCCAAATCACCATTCGGGCCACAGCTAGAATCGCGAGAAACACCACCCTTTTCTCCCCTTCCACAGAGAATCAACATTGTCCACGACGTAACCAGTTAGCAGCACTAACTGTTTGGGATCAATGCGAGCCGTCCAATCCCCGACGTAACTCCAAAACGGGCAGACTCGCTCGTAATAGTAGAAGGCGTGCAAAGCCGTTTCTTCCAAAACACTGCTGCAGCTAGCGCAATCGGACATGTCTGTCAAGCCTGCATTGAAAGCCCAGCCCGCAAGGGGTAACGCGTTCCGAGCGACCCGTAAGGTGAGTGAGAACTCAGAGTTGTTCAAGAAGCCCGAATCTTATCCAGCGACCAGCTGAGTCGCTTCTCATGTGGATCCGAAGCGATGCCCACCACTAACTCCCGATATAGTTCCTTCTTACAATGTGAAAGGTCACTGGACCCAGGAAGGTTACGGAAGGCCGTGCGACATTCGGCAAAAAACGGTGCTTCACCCCTCGGCCTACGACAGCTTTCGGCTTTGGGGTTGGACTTTAAGCGAGAAAGGCCTTCTTCACTTTCTGTCCCCACACCGTATCTCTCGTCAGGGATCGACCCAGGAAAGCTAATCTTTCAGCGAGCCAATGACTCTCAAGATCAGGCATTCACAAGCTCCCGATGCAAAGACGTTCATAACAGTCCTGTCTACGGACCATCGGGCTTCGATCTCCGCAGTACAATTTGGAGAGGGATTGTTTCAGTGCCCCCACTCCACAGAGGACCCACAGGCAGGGGGAGTACGGACAATCGGTAAAGGAAGACGTACAAAGCCAAGTCGCTACCTGCATTTCTACCTTTGTCTGTACTTCCGACCAGTTTCGCTCCAGTTGGAGGTCCGGCCCGAACTACACCCCACGGATGCAGACAGGACCGTCGCTCCAGCGGAAGGGTCCAGGTAGGGGAACGCCACCCTCTCCAAGCACCTAGTCGCAGACCTTCGCTCTTGTCAAAGTTGACCTTGGCTCCTGCCACCTGCTCATACCTTGCAACCACACTCTTCACAGCTTCTTTTTCCGATCAGCGGGATACAAAAACTGTCATATCATCGGCGAAAGCGGAGACCCTGGCTCTGACACGCCCGACAAGGAGAACTTCAATCAAGGCGGGATTTGACTCCTCATCTCTAAACCTGCACTACTGCCTGGGGGCTATGGTACAGAATGCTGATCCATCTGCAGGACTCCGTTTCGAATCCGGCGGTCCCCAAAACCGCCGCCAGAAAACTGTAATCGTCTAGTTCCTACCAGGGATGGCTCCCTGGTAGCATTACCAAGGGAGTGATGACATTACTGAAGAAAGGCGGCAGACATGTTTGGGAGGAACTAGACGATTACTGGCCCATAACTGCTAAATACAAAGTTAAAGATTTTGGACCGGGTTCTAGCGAACCGACTGCAACTTGTCAGTAATTGGGTCGGACTTAAGCAGAACTACGCTGCGAAGGGAAGTTCAATCCAAGACAACCTGCACTTGGTCCGCGGGATCCTAGAGGGAATAGAAGACGACACTGAAGCCGCGCTGATCAGTTTGGATCAGTCCAAAGCCTTCGATCGGGTGGATTATCGGTTTCTAGCAGCGGTTTTAGAGACCGCCGGATTCAAACCGGAGTCCTACAGATGGATCAGCATTCTGTACCATAGCCCCCAGGCAGTAGTGCAGGTGAACGGAAAGCGCTTGGAGCCCCTGCGCCGTAGGCTTAGAGATGAGGCGGCAAATCCCGCCCTGATTGAAGTTCTCCTTAACGGGCGTGTCAGAGCCAGGGTCTCAGCTTTCACCGATGATATGACAGTTTTTGTGTCCCGCTGATCTGAAAACCTGGGCAAACCAATGATTGAACACATCTGTCAGAATAGGGATAAATATGGGCGATATCCTCAGATACACTTTGTTGAGAAAACCATCCAATCCCGGCAACTTGTTGAGCCCTACATACTTCAACACATCATAGACTTCACACTCCGTAACCCACCCCCTCGCAGCCAGCCGCTTCCGCCTCCTGAAGGCGGGGGAATTCGGCTAAGTAGCTGCGAAACTCCTGTATCGAGAGATCAGGCAAACAGGAAAAACGATCCCGAAAATGCGCCCGAAACATTTCACTTATGTCACGGTTCTACCGGAGCACGTGTTCATCTGGGGACCTGACGGACTCGATATACCGACAAGGGAACCTTCGAAACTCTTCCTCGCGAGCAAACTCGTTACGCTTCACGGCTTCGTTGGGAACTCTACTTAACCTAGATCTAACAACAAAGCCTTTGTAGCGCTTACTAGCCACACACTCAAGGTTCCCCTTAGCTAAATCTTCTGCTAGGGAACCCCCTCCAAGTGCCCGAGAGAGTCTATCTTCTAAGGATTTCACCTTTTTGGCCCTATCTAAATTGAGCATGTTGCTGTAATTGAAGGCGAAATCCCAAATCCTATACTTAAGGGATACCCACCACCTATTCATAGTAACTAACGCCCACTGAACTAGTTTCCCCAGCCTCTCCCGGAAGTCCTCTAACTCCAATAGCTAGCCAGACAAGGTCAATTGGCTAACTCTAGACTGGCCGTAACGAGTTTATGGTCAGTCTGCTGCTCGGTCAGCAAGTCGATCAGGCTGCTTTCACACCTATCCGACCCACTAGCACCCCGTGTGGCCTTATCTAAATTGGGCTCAATGATCGCATTCCAATCATCCACTAGAACTATCTGCTTCGGGTCAAGAAACGACCCCAACCGTCGAAAGAAAGAGCGCCTCTTCGAAGCGATATTGGGCGCATAAACTCGAAATCTAAACTTTTAACGGCAACATCAGCCACAACCAATCGGCCCCCGTCACCAGCAAAGACAAGAGTGACATTCGTGTCAAGGCTGCGTCCAAACAGCAAAGAAACCGCAGCGCTACAGCGCCTCCCGTATGCTGAAGTCATTCTCCAGCACCCGACACTCAGTTGTGTGAGGGTTCCTCAGAACTGGTTTTTTTTCTTTTTTTAAGGGGAAAGGGACCGGGAGATCACTTTTTGAAAATCTTTTTAGATTTTCGTTCTGAGCTGTCCCTTCATTTTTAGGCTCCATCACAGGTCAACTTCTATTGGTTCTTCTATGGTTGTTTCTTTCGGTTGTTCCTTCTTCCTGCTTGAGGCGGGGAAGATGTTTCAGCTGGTGCCTTTTTGTTTACAGGATCAAGTGTATATTTAAAAGCAACAGCGATAAATTCGGGAACTTATGCTTTACAAGTTCGAACTGAAGTAAACAAAAACATTTGTTGTGCAGAAGGTGAAGGTGCAGTTGATCACAGTATAGTAACCAAATGGTTGAAGAATTTTTGCTCGGGGCGCAAAAACCATGGTTATCAGGCTAGGTTTGTTTGGCCTAAAATCGTGGACTCCGAGCCATTATCGCAACTCTAGTGATTAGTACAAGCTGAGTATCAGATGAGCTTCATTAGCTTTCACATATTATCATGTTTTTCTCGATGTATAAAATCATAAAATCATTGTATAATATCATAACTCATAAATTGTACAGATTGTCATCATGCAGTTTTAAGGTTCTTATCAAGAGAATGTGGCATTTTGGTGATTCCGGCGCGCCTGACGAGCATGAAATATTGTATTGAACGAATTGGTCGGCGAATGTGGCTAGCTAGGACCCTTAGAAATAACAGGGAAATGATAACCTCTCCCTTTCTCTTTCCCCACATTTTATATGCGGCCTTGTGCCTCAAAACAATGTACTTTTTTTACATTATTTTAGATAATTTCATTAGCTTCGTGAATTGTGCTTCACGTTACCAAAATATTGCAAACCTTTTGACTCACATAAGAAACCAATGAATAAAGATGGAGATTACATCTAGAAGCCGTAACCCCAAAAGAACTTAACCACAAATTGTTGTATAAAGGATATATATATATATATATATATATATATATATATATATATATTCACATTTTTCTCCATTGAGTTCTCATCCACATTCAACGCAATGAGAAAAAAAGAGGAAAGAAAAAAATGACAACCGGATATACATGCATGTACACGAATATATACATACACAATCATACAAAGAATTTACTTGTTGAAAAATGGAAAAAAAGAAAAGTAAAGAAATAAATAGATTTGAATTAAAAGAATCACAACCCAATCAAAATAAACACTTAATTAGTCTCTTGAAAAGAAGCACGACCTCCAAAACACGTGTCAATGTTGTATGCTTATATGCAGATTCATGTAGAACACGACACAATGAAGACGACGACTCAGTCTTTTAGAAAAATATGTACCTCTCAGTTTATTTTTGTCGGGGTGTCCTCGTGGTGTAATGGTTAAAGCGATGAACTGCGGAATCGTAGTACGCGAGTTCGTACTCCAGTCGCGCTATTATGTTCACTTTCGGGCAAATACTCTTGGGAAAGGTATGAACCCCCTTATTCTCCCTCCAGCTATGGGTAAATAGTAGGACGGACTAGGTTCTTCAGCCTTGTTGAGGCAACTAGTCTAGGAGAAGGTAAACTCTGAATTCAAACCTATTAAACTCCGATTAAAAATTGACCTTGTGTCATATCCTGCCCGAGTGGAGGGGTTGGGTAAATAGTACCTCTCAGTTTATTTGCAAAGGTTTGTATGTGAGAGGGAGTTGGAGACCGAACAGAACTGCAATATATTGCCCCCCACTCTTATGGCCATCGGCGTTGTGTCTTTCTCGTTCCCCAGGGCTGATCAACCGGAGGCCCGGGGGCCCAGCTCTCTGCTGGATGATGGCTTTCTATACCGCATCTTGTCTCTAACTCATCTGATCTCCAACTCACTGACTTCCTATTCTCACCGAGTTATATAATAGTTCAATCACCCACTCAATTTTGGAATGACATGTTTGATCGTCATCAATCGGAAATAACTGTCATGCAGTTCACAGGTCACTCTCTTCCGGTGCATCAGTCTATGAGTGTACCATGAGATTTTACCTTGTCCCATTTTGTCAGCCAAGTCCGCCTACGCGATTTCTTCTCATAACTGCCATCGGAATGTGTCACTTCCTTCCGGTGCATCACTTTGGAATGGCATGTTTGACCGAGTCGAAGGTCAATATACAACATCAAGATAATAAAAAAAACCTAAAATACCATTGAAATTCATTTGTGGGCGTATTTATTTTAATAAATTTACTTTTCTCTAATTGGACTAACAAATATTTTCTTATATATATATATATATATACCTTGTTTTTCGATATACTATGTCTACGATCATCGGTTTTTTTGTTGGCCTTTCACAACGATTTATGTTTTATGTATCAATGTGTTACACTATGAACCGTCAGTTCTTATCTCTTTACCTGACTTCAATTTGTTCTCTTTTTGACTTCGTCTTTTCTCTTCCTCTTCGTCTTGTCACCTCGGTAGTTCAGATGTCTCCTTCGTGTTACCATCCTAGGTCTTATTTGTAGATGAGAAGTGACCACGTGAACACCATTCCATGTGGACATTTTACCTTTTTATTTATGGAAGAGTTTTCCCTGCATTACCCATTTTGCTTAAACGAGGAGTTAGATATCAAGACTGAACATTCATCCGCACAGTTCAAGTGTTTCTCACTAACTGACAAACTTTTTCAAACACCACACCCGTTTTGGTCACCAGACTGAAACCATTCAGACCTTGGTCTCAGAATGCTTTGTTGTTCATCAAACAGGTCGAACTTCTTATATCTTCCCATTCAGGATTCACCTTAAATGCTCAGGTCTAAATTCAAATACTACCCAATATGTCAAAAATAGATCTTACTGATCTATTATGTAACAAAATTAATCCATCCTCCCTAGCAAAAAATCCACTATCCTTTAATCCCTAATCATTTACATTATCAGTAACTTTTATTGGCTGATTTTTCTACGAAACATTCCTGAGAAAAAATAGTTAAGATTATTTTGAAATTTAACAACTATAACACAGCTTTTAACCATCGACTTAAATGTTAGAAATTGCGGTTTTCATACCCATGAACACGCTAATCCCAAAGCGTTCGTAAGCTTATCAGTCTTTAAGTAAATACCCTCTCATGAAGGCCAATGGACGAAAAATGGTCCTCATTTACAAATTGATAAAATTCACTCCCCAACGCTTACGTGGTTCTCTCTCTCTTTCTCTCTTTCTCTCTCTCTCTCTCTCTCGCTCTCTCTCTCTCACTAATATATATATATATATATATATATATCAACCAGATAAAGTAAAACGGGATTTCTTCCAAGCAGTGACGATATCGCTACTACTGTATGAATGCACCACCTAGACTGACGAAAAACACAAAAAGTGAAAAAGTGAAAAAAAGACTCGAAAAACTCAAGGCTTAAATTATAAAATGAAAAATTCTATCTCTCAGTAAGATCTTCTTTGGACAAGGATAAAGTGTTCCAAGTGTTTAAACCATTAGAATTTCTTTCTCATAACTGTTTTTTTATTTATCTTTCTCATAACTGTTTTTTTACTTTATTTTTCTCATGACTGTTTTTTTTTACTTTATCTTTCTCATAACGGTTTTTTGACTTTATCTTTCTCATAACTGTTTTTTTTTTACTTTATCTTTCTCAAACGCCAACAACATCTTCGTTTTAATTCTCATTGTAGCACGACGTCAATAAATGCTTCAATGTTCAAAACAAACTTCATTTAAAACCAAATTAAAAAAAACAGTTCTATAAATAGCTTTAAACAATGAAAATTAACCTTATTTAACTTATATATATATCCTCTTTATCGTTCATCGCTCCCCGTATGTCTACGCGGCTACATCCTGTATCAGCACAGAGCTGTTATAAATAGGTTATAGCTGGTCGCCCAACCCCTTGCCCGTCCGTGTGAAGGGCTCCACTAGAGTACACCGCAAATGAGTTCGTCCTTACTTCTCCAGCAGTGTCCCGCATATCTGGTTCGTCTAATTTGGATGGTTTTCGAAATGGCTGGCTGGTAGATGGCTGTACAGCTGCTGATTTGTGGGATGTTGCTAGTAGCATTCTCGTGTAATTGCCATCAAGTTTTTTCTCGGTACGCTTAGTCAGCTTCCAAATGGTGCATCCATATAGTAGTATTGATACGACCAATGCTTGGAAAAAAACTTCCATATGATCGATAAACTATCAATAGCTATCCAAGCCTTTGCTTGTCGCGTGTCATTTTCGGCAGATGAGACGCTGCTTCTGAGGTAAGGGAACTTGTCCACTAGTTTCAGTGTGGAGATGTCGCTTCTTTGATTAAAATATATGAACTCCGTTTTGTCTGCGTTCACATGGAGGCCTATGCCACCTGCTGCCCGCCCCAGACTATGCAACAGGGATTTGACCTGGGTGGGTATATCTGCCAGAAGCGCTATGTCATCAGCGTAATTCGCGTCCGTAGTAGTTTGTACGGGGTATCGTCAGCTTCTTGCCTTTGCTAGAGTAAAGCCATTTTCTTTCATTAAATCTATCGACGTTCGAAGCAGGTAGTCTAGGTAGATAATGAATAGGCATGGGGCTAATGTATCCCCTTGTAGCACACCTGTGACAATGTTAAAGTAGTCTGTGTCTCCATCCGGTGAGCGAACTTTTATTTTGTATTTTTATATAGCATCATTATGGTTTCGACGAGCGAAAGAGGAGAAAGAGAGAGTACGCCAAAAATGTATACACTCTTCAAAAAAGGAAAAATCTGTAAAGAACAAATATCTAACTTGTATAAGTATCTACATAAAAAAAATACCACTTTCGATGTTTAATCAAATTTTGATTACAGTTTACTGTAGTACGATATTTTTTCAACAGATGGCGTTACTCGCATTACTGTAGCATTTACAACAAATTTTTTGTATATATATATATATATATATATATATATATTTGTGAATAAAAATATTTTTTAACTACATGTCCCAATAGAAAAGATACCAATATTACTTTTATATCATTATCTTTGTATATCTTACGATGGGATCGTGACTCGCTGTCAAAGGCCAATAATAATTTTGTGCCATCGCAGCCAATCAGAATCCCTTGAATAAAACGTGTTTTCTAAATTAATAAATGTGTCATTTCTCCGACCACTACGGGCTGGGTGAGAGTCCATAAAAAGAATTTTCCGCCTATTCTACCAATATTGCTTATGCAAATGATGTTCAAATACCGATAAGATTTGAAAAGGTCTTTTCAGCTTGCTACCTGACCTCAAAGGAAAACTATTCATTGAAAAGGTAAATGGTTCTTACAGACCTCATGGCACAGTTTTCAGTGCAAAGATTCTGTTTCCCTCCTATTTTTTCCCATCATGCCTTAAGACTATCGATCGTGAAGACTGATGAACGACGACTGACATCTCTTTCCGGTTCCGGTCGAAATGTTTTCGTTATTGTGCGCATGCTCCGAATTAGGTGACTTCTTTGGATCTTTCGCCTGCGAAATTAGTTAGTTGTTCGAAAATTGGATTTGAGCGTACTCAGTAAGCAAGAATGAAAAAGTTTTGAGAACATCTATGTTTAAGAGCATTTTGTGTGTTCCCGGTGGATAAAAGAAAACTTCTATAGCTCATATTTTTTTATATTATTACTTTATCAATAGTTATTTTGGTTAATTTCGTATTGTGCCTAATTTATGAGTTTAACGTTATCATCATCCTCATTCCCTTGACTCTCTCTCTCTCTCTCTCTCTCTCTCTCTCTCTCTCTCTCTCTCTCCTCCTCCTCCATCTATAGCTGTTAGTGAATCGTCTAGGCCGCATCCACTGTTCGCAACGAATTGATGAATGTAATTCTTTGCTGGTAGGCTTACACTGGTGTGTTTACGTGTAGGAGTCCATAGAAGAAGGTCGCTTATGAGCGCGTTCTGACTTCTCCAGCAGTAACAAGTATGTCTTTCTGTTTGTGAGGTACTGCTTCCAGGATTTTTGTAAAACAGCACGTAACATTCTTATGTAGTTCTCATCCAGGTTTTTCTCTTCTTTCGTTTCGTTCGAGTCCTAGTGGTACAACTGCAACCATATAGTAGCACTGACACGGTTATAGGTTGAAAGATTTCCCGTTTATCTCCTAATAATATAAAACGCGACGGTAGCGTTCTGTGTTTACATCTGTATGTCTGTACACATAGTATTTAAGACAGAAAGAAAGAAAGAAAGAAAGAAAGAAAGAAAGAAAGAAATTGAGTAATTTGTAGTTTCCCAGCGTCGAAGAAGACACCAAAAGAAAGTAAAACAAGGAGAGAAATGTCCACGGAATGGTTTTAAAAGTTATGAAAATTGTTATTTCAATGTTGTTTAAACACTCATGTGTCTGAGAGGAAAAAATATTTCACAAATTGGAAAAGGTTCCGCTTAGAAAGAAATTTAATATTCTTTTTTTTTTTTTTGTTATTTAAAAAATCCTGAATTCTTTTTTTTAATATGAAAAGAAGTTTCTTAGGGGAATTTTTTATTCATTTTTTTTTTTTTCGCGTTTCATGTTGATTTTTGCTCATCATATTATGAGTTACCTATTTATGGAATTATCAGTTTATATCGAAAAAAATTCCAATTCATTTAGTATTTTGATATATACGGATATTTTATATAAAATTCAACATTCTTGATGGATGTATTCTAGTTCTATTATAGAGTTAAAAAAAAACATAACACATACAGACACACGTATATATGTGTGTGTGTCTTAAAATTTTTTGCTGGGGTAAGCGTATAAACCCATTTTCTTTTTTACTAGATTTGATGCAGCTAAAGTCTTTATGTACTGGCTGACTTAAATCTTTACCCAAAAATTAATCCATATTTTGTCGAGAAGCGTCAGATCACTTTATTGTTGAAAGCGATTGTTACAAGTAGAATTTTGCGCATCAAAGATACAAATTTTTAAAGGTGAATGTCTACCTACCAACAATAGATGTAAATTCACTGTGTCTCCTAAAATGCCGGTCGGTGCAACTGAAATAAATAATACGTTTAACTTATTTGTTACGGAATCATTATTATTGGGTGAGAAATACATGCCTTGCTTTCTACACGTTCACTCAGGGCGTTTCAGAAAAAAATTATATCATTTCGTAATCTATTAACTCGACCAATGATCTCAGATTTTGACAGCAGATTTTGACAAACACTCTAACCATTATGCCAATATATACATATATATAGATATACATACCTAACCTTTCTGCACAAAAAAGATTATGTAACACAAGGTCAATTTTTAAGTGGTGTTAAACTTGTTTGAATTTAGAATTTTCATTCTCCTTGACTGGTTGCCATACCAAGTTTAAATAGCTCTGTCTGCTCTACTGCTCGTCGCTATATGAAGAATAATTAAATTCAGACCTTTTGCAAGGGCAACATCAGCGCCATATGAAATGCAAACAGACTCGTTTAATATTTGAATCCAGTTCGCCGTATCCATTTCTTACAACGAATAACCATTACACCACGAGCGCTACCATGAAATTTTTCTTCACACCCGACTTATATGTAAAATGGTGAAATTATATATATATATATATATATATATATATATACGGTAGTTGTGAGAAACAATTTCCAACAAAAATCGATTTTCAGCTAAATATGCAGTTAGTTGTTTTCGAACAAGAGCGCTGAGAACTTTTGCGCATACCTTTTCTAATATATACATTTCTTGCTGTCTTCTTTAAAACTAAGCAACCAGGATCTAATTATTAGTGGAATATCATACAATCAATACGGATATCATTAGGTATTATTCATTATCAAATTCTGTAGGATTGAACCTCTATTATAAAAATCTGAATATGTAGCCGTCAAAAATAAACTCATCTTTTATATATATTTCTGAAATTTTATCTTTGATTATGAGTGCGTTGCAACCTTATTTTTCGGTTCAGTTAGGTTTCTTTGTATAATGAATGGCATATCAACCATCGTGGGTTATTTAATACCAGAGTGGTCCTTGTAGAAGGGCAGAGGCTGCACTATTTAACCCTGGGAGGATGAGGGGTCCCTATCATTCTCAAGAGTATTAGTTCGAATGGGAATGTAATAGCGCGACTAGAGTTCGAACTCACTTACTACCATGTCACAATCCAGTACGTTAGCTACTACGCCACGAGGACTCTCCCATTTATTTTTTGGACACTGAGTTTAAATACTCTACGAAGGTGAGTTAAAAATTTTATACCATGACTTTATATCTGCTGTCGTTGACTTTTTTGCTAATGAGATTCAAGTGCTACAACACCGATGAAAGAAGTGTGTGGATTGCAAGGATGACTAAGCTGGAAAATAAACCTCATTCGGTCACATTCCATGAAAGTATCTTGGTCAGCTTATGAACTTTTCAGCAGACCCTTGTAGAGTTTGGTAACAAGTAATACCTCAGATATCTGTTTTGATTGTATATTATTATTAATATAAAATAAATGAAAATAATTAAACACAAAATATACAATTGTTTAGCGAAGTCTAATCACTGAAAGTTATTTTTCTTGTTGATAATAACAAGTTCTGATTTTCTGACTATTATTGGGCAATCTGTTTGTATCTCAATATCCCAGAGATTATTCTCTTTCTTTATTTTACTCTATGTGAGTTTTTTTTCTTACACCAGCCCTAAATCCTATTTACCAACCCCTTCGCTCGGGCAGGATATGGCACAAGGTCAATTTTTAAGCGGAGTTTAACAGGTTTTAATTCAGAGTTTTCCTTCTCCTAGACTAGTTGCCTCACCAAGGCTGAAGAACCCAGTCTGTCCTACTATTTACCCATAGCTGGAGGGGGAATAATTGGATTCATACCTTTCTCAAGGGTATTAGTGCTATGTGAAATGCAATCATTCTCGTCCAGGATTTGAACTCGAGTCGCCGTGCCCATTTCCTCCACCAGCCCTAAATGATGGTTTTTAACTGGTGTCTGAGTAATAGCAAATCTCCTCTGTTCCCTAGGACTCTTCTGAATATCCTAGTCGATTCTCTTGGACTCTTCTGAATATCCTAGTCGATTTTAGCGGTGCTGGATGGTCTTGATTCTTCCTCTGATCTCCAGTTTCTCGAATCTCTTTTCAAAACCGTTTACAATTAATAACACCAGCATCTTCATGTTTCATGGCTCTTTCAGCTCTCTGGCAAGATGTAAGTATTTGACTATCTTTTATTTGTACTCTTGCCGCGGCAAAATTCAGTAGAAGACAAATTGTCTCCTTCTTGTTAATTAACACTTGGCCTGATCTTCCCACTGAATCACCTTTCCCACCCAATCATGCTTACTATTGTATTTTTTATGTCAGTTTGCTGTTTTGATTATAATGTAAATAATTGTTTCATTTCTGTCACCACATGTTTTTTTGAGTTTTTCACACTAGCCTTAACTCTCTAGAGTCTGAGTGACAACAAGTCTCTTCGGGACTTCAGGACTCTTTTCATTATTCTAGCCTATCTTAGTAATACTGTGGTCAACATGGCCTCTTTTCTTCCTCTTATTTTCAGTTCCTCCAGTCTATTTCTCAAGCATTTGGGAACCGTACCAAGAGCACCAACTACAATTGGTATCACCGTCACCCTCACGTTCCACAGCTTTTTTAGTTCTCTGGCAAGGTCCAAGTATTTGTCTATCTTTTTGTTTCCTTTTATTTACCTTCTTTGATCCGCCAGAACGACAAAATCTGCTAGAGGCCAAGTTCTTTTTTTTCATTTGAATTAAAACGAGGTCTGATCTTCAGGCCGGGATATTGGGATCCGTTTTTATCTCAAAATCCCCGAGAATTTTATGTGTCACATTCTCTCGAACAAATTCTGGTTTGTGAATATGCTATTTGGTTGTATAGTCAAATTTTAATCTCTTGCACAATTCCTGGGGGATCACCTTCCCTACAAAGACGAGCTTTGTCATATATTCTTTTTGTGCTAGTTTGCTTCATTCGTTTTATATCTTTCTTCGCATAGCCCACACTTGCATATTATCAATTTTCGTTTTAACAAAATTAGTCCTTATGGCGTTGTCTTGTTTTTGTTTTTTTGGGGGGGTTGGGGGGGTGCTGTTATAAGAAGAGATTCATATTCTCTCTTAACATTTCCTTTTCGTAGCCATGACCAGGTTTTCTCGTGTGCAACCTCCACAGTTTGTCGCTTGAAGTATTTATGTAGTTCTTTTTCTTTCCATTTCTTTTTCAAGTTCACTATTTTTTTCTGTTTGTTTTCATGTTGCCAGTGGTTAATGTAATTGGTCTTTCTTTTCTCTTTTTAATGTAATCCCAAAGGTTTCATAAAAATTCATTTGATACTTACGGAAAAAAATCGTTTTAATCTTCATTGTATTTTCAGTTAATAGATGAATAACCCGTTTTTGAACGGTGAACCATGAAAAACTGACTTCAAAGAATTCAGCAAAGGTAAAAATCTATTTTACAAACAGAAAAAAAAAAGAAAAAGTACTTGAACAGTTTTTCTTAACTTTTTCCCAATTAATTGTTAATCAGAAGGATTTTCTTATACATCAATCCCTAATCTTTACATACAATATAAATTCTAATGTTTCTATTTCAATTATGACTCATAATCAAGGCCGGAATTTCACCTGAAATTTTCGTCCTAAGCCAAAGAAATTTGAGGCCCTTCTCAAAGAAATTTGAGTAAATGAAATCAAAGTAATTATACAAGATTAAAAAATAATATACATATTATCATTACAATCATCATCATTATCATCAAAACGTGCCTACAGCACGGGATTCTTTGACTTTCTCTCGCAACACGACCCAGCAGACTATCGCTCTTGGTAGGTCCTCTAGATGGCACTCAGTATTGACGCAAATCAAATGAATGTAAGTTTTTGCTCGTCAGCTAACAGCGGTATGTCCATAAGTAGGAGTCCATTGGAGAATGTCGCTTTTTGAGATTGTCTCTACCACTCCAAAGTGCCCATCACACCCAGCTGGCCTAATTTGAGCGATGTGTGGCCGTAAATAGAATTTGTATATTTTTTGATGAATTGGTGGTATACAATAAAAACTAATGATAAAATAAAGATATTTTTTAGATTACGACCCAGAATGTGTGGCCCTAAGCTATTGTTTATTTAGCTTCTATATAAATCTAGTGCTACTCATAATCCTTCTTTATAACTAGTTATAAACTTAGTTTTTCTTTCATTTTATTAATTTTCCTTTTTAAACTTCGTACGATTTTTACAGCAACTCCTACTAATTAATCGGGCCGTTAGCCTAATGAGTAGAGTGTTTACCAATGGTCCAGGAGACCGGGGTTCAATCCCAGGTCGAGTCATACCAAAGACTTTAAAATGCTACTTGATGCCGCCTTGATGCTGCCTTGCATTATATGGTAAGGAGCAAAGATAAAGTAAAGCAATCCAGGAAATGGAGAAGAGTCCTCCCCTACACCTCTGTGTAGTAGCTATTGAAAAGGGAGCCTTCGTGTCACCCTCGACTACGGTCGCCAACTTTTACTACTAATTATAAATTTGCATAATAGGATAAGAAAAAAAACTAGATAGTAAATTAGTAATATTGACAATGTTTCCTCTAAGAAATTTGTTAATCATAATTACGTCGATTGTTTCTTATTAACAATTAGTGATTCTCTAACTGGACCTATAGAAATTTCATCCAGTATATGACAATTAAAAGGTGGAAATTAAATATATATATATATATATATATATATCTTGGCATTCGTCACTACGGATCTATACCTGAGCATGGTTGAATGGAAAGTTAGCAGGTTGCCCATGCTGCAGGTCTCCTCTCTTCATGTTTTTCCAAGCGATGGACAAGATCCTCCACAACTTGGCATCACGTCGCCGCTAGAGTTTCCAGATCGAGGTTGATCACAACCCTGGCTGATGGTTTTGCTACAGCGCCGCGACAGCTCACTCTGCTATGCTGGTTTGGGAGAAGGTCGAATTAAGGGTTTTCCTTCTTCAATATCGGCTACTCTACGAAGGCCAGAGAGCTCACTCTATCCCACAAAGTTAAGGTATTGAGATGAAAATGTTTCAATGATGGAAAGCAACTAGTATGGTTTAGACATATCTAATGCTGTTCCTTTTCTCTCTTCTACCTCCCGGTCTTTTCCTCAACTCCTCCTTCTCGCCTTACTTCTTACTTTCTTTTTATTCACCGCAGCATATTGAAGACGTCTCTCTCTCTCTCTCTCTCTCTCTCTCTCTCTCTCTCTCTCTATCGGTCTTTCGCTCTTTCTTTCTCTTTTTCTTTCTCTCTCACAATTTTCTCTCTTTTTCTCTCCCTGCCTTCTTAGACTTCCTTAAAATAGTTGTCGGCTAGGGCGAAGTGAAATGCCTCGTCCGAGATTTGAACTTGGATTACCAATTAATTTTTCTAGGACGATAACCGTTTCACTAAACGATCTTCAAAACAGTAGTAGCTGTAATAGTCGATGGAGTTCTGTTGCTGATTCATTTTCGCATTTTTATATTACTTTTATTTTTCATCTATGGTTCTTTGTGGAGCGAAGGTTGAGGAAGGAAAATGACCTGATTGGGAGTTGAATGAGGAAAAGAAAGCAGAGACAGAGAAGGAAGAGGAGGAGGAGACCGTGGATTAGATCGAAGTAGAAGAAAACGGAGAGAGATCAAACGGTACTGGCACGATAGACATAAAGAAGGAACACGAAAGCGTGAGAGATAGAGAGAGAGGTGGGGAGTATGGACAGGAATAGAAGGAACCTCCTCCCCACAAAACTGGTCCCATCCATTCTCCACGTAAAAAAAATGACGAAAGACCCGGCCGGGAAATGGGGTCGGCTGCCGAATAGGCAAAAGAAAAGCGTTATTATTCGAAAATGTCAGCTGATGGACCTAATTTGCAAATTAGAGTTATCGAATACAAAGTGCTACGGACGTGACCCCTGCCCTCCACCCAGAGCCCTGTGTACATTACAAGTCGGAAGTGTTGCCGGGGGAAGGGGAACAGAGGTCGGAGATTTGTATTCATAAAGGTGGGGGATAGAAGAAGAAAAGAAAGAAGACACTCCTCCTCCTGTAGCATAAGTCGACTTGGAGAATACGGGGAAGGGAGAGGCTTCTTTTTTTTCTTCTTTATCTAAATTATTACCGTTTAGTACTATTGATAGCTTTCATTATAAGGCTTTTTAAAACCGCTCTTGTTACTGGCACTTCCACTGCCGTTGACGAAGACGACGATTGTGATGATGGCAGGGCTGATAGTCATAATGATGTTAATGATGACTGGCGGTGGTGGGCATGGGGTGGAGTGGGAATGGATGACGACATCAGTAAAATGATGATGATGATGATGATGATACTAACGGTAACGATGGTGGCAGAAGTCATTTGTAAGGGCAACGGTGACAGTAGCGAGATGGCAGTGATGTTATTAATATTACGATAATGGAAGAGGAAAAGGAGGAGGAGGAAGAGGAAGAGGAGACGGTAGTGACAATGGTAAAATGACGATGACAAGAGAGGGTAGAGATTGCAGTAGTGATGATGGTGATAGAGGAGAAAGAACACGACGCACTTTTTATTTGGTGATGATGATGATGATGAGAATGGAGGTGGGAGGTAATTACAGTAGCAAATTGATGACGGCGATGATGATAGTGATAGAAGAGAGAAGGTGATTGCACTCTTAAAATAACAATGATGATGGAGGGAACGAAGTGGTTAAAACGGCAAAATGATGCTGATGATGATTATGATTTGATTACGCCGGTAAAAAAAAGGTTTTGGAGGACAGGAAAAGATTACGATTATAAAATAGTGACCATGATCATGATGGAGGTTAGGATTTTATTACGATTGTAAAAATTATATTGGAGGGCAGAAGAGGATTACTATTGTAAAATGATGATGATGATGATGATGTAGCTTACGAACTGATTGTGTTTGTAAAATTAATCCTGGTTCGTTTGGTTTGGTTTAAGGCATACCAACTCTTGTGGGTTATTTAACGCCAGATCCTGTTTATATATATATATATATATATATATATATATATATATATATATAAAGAAAAACCAAAGACCGGTTATTTTAGGATTATAAATTTATTTCCATCCTGTTTTTCAGTTTCTGGTGTGAACCAAAAACACGAAGAAAAATATAACAGGACTTCTTCAGATCCAATGGATAAATAAAACAGAATAGACACGTGGCGGTGGGGCAGCTCCTGAATGGTTTTCTTGTCCTGAAGGAATTACTCCCAACTCTGGTTTAACTGGACCGAATAATACTATATATATATATATATATATATATATATATATATATATATATATATATATATATATATAATTTGTAAACGAATACTTTATAGGTAACTTTATTTTCGAGTTGTTGTGTGCATACATTTAAATGGTTTCAAGTATTGCTACTTCACACTAATAATTCTATTCAACATTATTCATTTGTTTGCACACAATTAAATCATTTCAAGAATTGCTATCTTATAATAATCATTCTAATCAATATTATTCATTTGCATGAACAAAGTTAAATAGTTTCAAGTATCTCAACTTGACACGAACAATTCTATTTATTAAATGTTTTCAAGTATTATTATCTAATGCGAATGATTCAATTTAATATTAATTATTTGTTTGCACACAGTTAAATGGTTTCAAGTATTGCTATTTAGCCTTAGTAATTCTATTCATCAAGTATTCCTATATAATATAAATAATTTGCACACAGCTATATGGTTTCAAATAAGTAATAATAATACTTTGTAAATAATTGAACAGTTCTATTTGACCCATAGATGTGACCCTAACAGGCATTAACAATCCGAATCAGAGTGGACCTGAGCGTAATGGCAATGAAGGGGTACTCTACATTCCCCCAAACCTCAGGATAGGAGCAGATTCAGTTTATCAGATACAGTTTATCAGATGCAGTTTATCGTCGTATTCAAGATACAAAAAAATGATTATGTTCGAGGGGAAGAGATGATTACAAATGTAAAATGATGATGCTGATGGAGGAGAGATTGTGATTACAATTTTAAAATGGTGGAGGGGATCATTATTAATGAAAAAGGATTATAATGATGGAGGGAGGAAGAAGTGATTACAATTTTAAAATGATGATGAGGGATGGGAGGAGATGATTAAAGTTTTAAAAAGATTCTTACATCCTGTCTTTGTGGTTCCCCATGAGGACAAGATGTGAAACACAGTCTATATTTACCACACGTGTGTCTCTTGTCGACGGCAAAAATAGCAAAGTCCAATCTATGCAGCAAACGATTCAGGGTTACATTAAAATAATGTTGTTATTTACTAAGCTTTATGCTCAGATGTGACACAAGGCCGTATGAATAGGGCACTCAATTAGACTCGAAACACAATCAACGAACGGGTTAGAAATGTAACCATTTTTTGTTTATATCGTTTGTTGTATACAGCGGTTTTAACTCTTCCCATTCGGTCTTAGTTGAATGACACTGAAATATGCGAAACAAGTGTAAACGGTCAAGTAGTAAATCAAGTCTTTTGTATTCAAAGTCTGGCACAAGGTCTCGGTTAAGGAGCGGTGTTAGACCATCTTAGTCGACTGTTCTCGCTATTTTAACTTCTCCCTTTGGACCTTCTAACTCTGATATTTTTGACATCCAGCTTAAATCGAGACCAGTATCCAAATGGCTAGGGAGTTGGCTGTTTGTGCTATTTACTTATCCCTAATGTCAATTTCTCATTATCCTCGTTTTCTTTAAAACAGTTTTTCAAAATTTGGTGAATTATTCAACCCCTTTTTGGGGGTCATTTCCAACTAACCTTTCTTTGCATCTCTCACCTTTACCTGGTCTCAACAGGATCTTAGAACTTCTTTATTCCCCCCACTTTCTCTAAATAAAACCTAGCATTCCTCTTTGTGACGAATCTGAGTTTTAAAATGCATATGCGAAGAAAAATTTTCAAATCTATCGATCGATTTTTCTTTTCAAGTCGACCACTCAAACATTTCTAATACAAACAATTTTGTATTTTCTGATGGCCTGTCGAGTCATTTTTCTGAATTTTAGTCTGTGGGTATTTTCTTTGTCCAGAAAATAACAAGCAATTAAGATTTTTCAATCAGATCTTCCATCCTGGATACTTTATAATGCAAACAACCAGTGCCCTTTCTGATAATCTCAGAAATAATCCAGACATTCGTCTTCACCCGAACTGACTGCCTCTCCAAGTCATCTCATTCTTTGGATCTCCTATGTTTTCTTGCTCAAGGACCTTAGATTTTCGCTCGAGTATGTCCATACCCCTTTTCACTGGGTCTTTTTGGACTCAACTGATTTATCATATTTACCAAACCCCTCCGCTCGGGCAGGATATGACACAAGGTCAATTTTTTAAGCGGAGTTTAACAGGTTTCAATTCAGAGTTTTCCTTCTCCTAGACTAGTTGCCTCACCAAGGCTGAAGAACCTAGTCTGCCCTACTATTTACCCATAGCTGGAGGGAGAATAATTGGATTCATACCTTTCCCGAGGGTATTAGTGCTATGTGAAATGCAATCAGTCCAGGATTTGAACTCGTGTCGCCGTGTCCAATTCCAGCGACGATAACCATTACACCACTGGCACCTTCTGATTTATACTCTTTCCAAGTTAAAGCGTCACATAGGTCAACTCTTACTTGCTTATTTGCAATTGATAATCACTCCCCTAAGTTCCAGTGTCCCGAATCTATACACTACAGTAAGTATCAAAACATGTATGTTGACCCTATCCTTTTTTTTTCAATGTGTAGGTGGTGCCCTGAAGAAAGAGTCTCCAGGAACAAGACATCAATGTTTTTCTCCAATCTCTCTCGAAGACAAGACAAGTTTAGCGCCGAAACACAGGGAATCAGAACTTCCAAGCAATAAAAGATCAATCCAATTGCAAAATATACCGCAGCTGAAATCCGAGTGAATGCTTATCGGGGGATATACTGGCCCGTTTACAAAAAAACTTTTCTTGTTTCACAATGATACCTGCATCGAAAAATAAAGTCTAAAAAGTTTAGCTTCAGGTTGCTCTTACTACTGTTTTAATATGTACAAATTTGCTTTCTCAGCTAAATCCATATCCCTAGTGTACTTAGTCGGTCTCTTAATTCTGTGATTAGCGACCTGTACTTTGTAGATAGTGTGTTACACTTTAAGTTCATTATGACTTCCGAATACAAGAGACGTCGATGTTTGTACAAAACAGCCCAGCTATGAATTTTGGTTAATTTTCTTTTGATCTACTGTGTTTCAAAAAGATCGATATTATTTCGTAAACTAATAACTTGACCAATTCTCGTTCAAATAATCTCAAATTTTAAGTGCATGAGTAGAAACAACTCAAAATTCTGTGTTTATTTTTTTATATGTTTTTCTTTTTTATTTCTCCAGGTATAGAAATACCATTCGATGGTAAAGAAAAGGCATTTCTACAATAAACATATATGTTCAATAATGTCTGCATGCATATATATATATATATATATATATATATATATACGTGTGTGTGTGTGTGTGTGTGTGTGTGTGTGTTTGTGTGTGTTTGTTTAGATGTGTATATGTATATGCGAGTGTTTATATTATATTTCTATCAATTCATTTTTCTTTTTTATTTATATATCTAATTCTTCAAATTCACAAATCGCCCATAAGCCATTGCTGAACAGTTAGAAGTTAAGATGAAAAAAATACGGCCGAATCATAACGAGCGGGGGGTATTGTTTTCGTACTTTACTTTTCAGTAAAAAAAATCATTTACCTGTATTTAATTTTGTGCGTATTCTGCGAAATTTAACCTAGATTTCTATGGGTGGGCTATTCTTTACAAATACTGAGATGAGCCCTTTGATTCCACTAAACTCTTTGGTGAATCCACTTTGTTAAATATTTTGGTTTGGTTCGTTTATTTAATGGCATATCAATCTTTAATGTCAACACCATTCATCTAAAATAATAGTGGTGGTACTATTCAACCAATAGAGTGGAGGAAGATAAGGAGTTTCATACCTTTTTTAAGGGTATTAGTCCAAAAGTGAACGTAATAGAGCAAGTGGGGTTCGAACTCACTTACTGGGATTATAGTGTCGCACTCCAGGATTTTAGCCACTACGCCAGGGAAAACTCCCAACCCAATTCTGTTGAATACATTACAAAATAAGCAATTCTAGACTATAAATACACAAGACCAACAAAGAATTGGAGAGTGAATATGTCTCACAAAAATTATCTATTTTTAATGCAAATAATTTCAACGCAGCTAAATAGTTTCAAGTATTCCAATGAATAATTCTATTTAACAATAAATATCATTTGCTTGCTCACAACTACGGTTGCAAGTATTCCTATCTAATACAAATAATTTGCAAATAGATCACTTTGACCCACAGATGAGACCCGAACAGGTAGTACAACTCCAGATCAGAATGGAGCTGAAAGTAATGGCAATGAAGAGGTAGCTCCACACTTCCCAGAACTCTAGAACAGGAGCATCACCATCAGGTACTGGTTAGTGTCATACTCAAGGTACGCATTTTCTTCAGAAAATATAGTCGTCGTCTTCTAAATTCCGCCAAAAAAGTGACTGGCCAGCCTGAATTTCGGCTGGGGAATACTTTTTCTCTATCGCAATTGGCTATAGGATACAGTAAACTTTTATTTGATATACAACATTATACTTTTTAAGCAGGGGACCTAGAGTGAGAGAAGGTACTGGAGTTCGGGGCTCAGTGTTAAAAATGTTAAAATACTAAGTGAAATCGAGAAGGATTTATCACGGAGTGGTTAAATCCCTACAATTATTATACACATATTCCATAGGAATATATATATCCATATATATATCCATATATATATATATATATACTCTCCAAGAGAGGTTGAGCACTCATGCGAAGGAATTAATGGTTGCCACTCGCGTAATGCAAAGTAGATTATATTATTCCTTAAGAGTTTTTCACTCTAGAGTTAGCTGATAGTATTTCACTGGAGTCTGAGTGACAGCAAATCACCTCAAGTATTCAGGACTTTTCTCAACAATGCTATAGTTTGGATGGTCTAGCTTCGATTTCTTATTTTCAACTCTTCCAACTTCTTTACCAAGCCTTTGGGAATCGTTCTAAGCGTGCCACTTATAATTGGTATCACTATCACCTTCATATTCCATAGCTTTTCTCTCTTTTCGTTTTCTTTTTCAATCTGCGGTCCGCCGGGACGGAAAAGTCCACTATTCAGCAGGGTTTTTTTTTCCTTTGTTACCTATCACTTGGTCTGGTCTTCTGGCTGGGATTAGGTGATATATTTGCACCTCAGATGATTATTATTATTATCAATAATATTATTATTATTATGTTGTTGTTGTTGGCGGCGGCGGTGGTGGTGGTGGTATGTTGATTACCTTTCAATTATATTTCTGTATTATGACTACCATTATCATCACCACAACAATCATCATCAACATAATTATTTTTAAATAATCACTCTCATTAATATCTAGGTTTTCTTTGCCTTCTTTTCTTTTCTTTTCTTTCCCATTTCTAAATAGTTTTGCCAGTTTTCATTATTTCTTAAGTTTGTTCGAATAATGTAATGATCATCCCAAATGCATAAAGCATCTATTTATTAATCACTTAAATCTTGATAGTCAACCTTTTTTAGTCTTTTTTTTAAATATTTTTCTTTCACTTCCTTTTTATTCTCTGCAGTTTTGTTGTTGCGAATTGAGAAGCGATTTCGACAAGTCATTTTCCATTTAGTGCCATTAAAGCTTGGTAGGGTCTTTTTTTTTTTAGTGTTGCTTTGGGTATTTTTCTTTTTTTTTTTTTTTTTTTCGTTTTGCTTTATTTTTTTTCTTTGCCCCTGATACCCCCTTTTCAGCCAACACAAAGCAAAAGGTTTCCTCTGAATTGAGAAACCCGATACTGTTTGCAATCATTAGCAACACGAATTCAAAGAAATGGACTAATAACTATGAATGAACTTAAATGAATTTTAAAAGCCTAAAAATTTAAAAGCTACAGCAAATAACATCAAAACTAATAAAAACGACAAGAATAAAAATACGACGTGTACTCAAAAAGAATCGGCACTGAAGCTGTTTCTGCCAAGACAGAAATTAAGCCGAATGAATTCTTAATTTCCTTCAAAATACTCCCCTTGATATTTAGCCCACATATTCCTGTGGGTTATACATTAGTCGAAGCACTTATAAAGCTCATTTTTTATAGGGTTTGAAATCGCGCAGTAGTACTTTTTTGAAAGTTGTTTTATGTCATAAAATTTTAATGAAATTAATTTTCAATTTAAGAAACTAGAAAAAAATCATAGGTTTCTTGGTTTAAGGGAATATAGAGTGTCAAAATAGTACCTAAGGTACTCTTTTAAAGAAAATGACAGTTACATTAATTTCTGTCTTAGTTAATGAAGCTTCAGTCCAGTCTGGATATTGTTAACACACCTTGAATTTCTTGTATATATATATATATATATATATATATATATATATATATATATATATATATATATATATATGCGTGTTTGTATATACATATGAGTATATATATATATATGCGTGTGTGTGTGTGTATATGTATGTGTATAGAAATGTATATATGTGTATATATATATATATATATATATGTGTGTGTGTGTGTGTGTGTGTGTGTGTGTGTGTGTGTGTGTGTGTGTGCATATATATATATATATATATATATATATATATATATATATATATACGAGGTGCACACGATAAGTTTCCAGACTTTTTTCGTATGGGCATTTAAAATTGTCGTAGACTCTTGAAAATTTAGTATGTTATTGCAATACATCTTATGAAATGACTGACTAATTTTTATGGTTTCAGATTCAAATTAACAGCTACAGCAGGAATTGGAATACACTCTACTAAAAACTGATTGTCACTGGTGAATTTCAAAAATGCACTCTGACACTTTAGAAGAACGATATGCAATAAAATTTTGTTTTAAACTTGGAAAATATGCCACAGAAACGTATGGAATGCTTCAGACTGCTTTTCGACCATCTTGCATGAATCAAGCATCAGTTTTTGAGTGGCATAAGAGATCTAAGGAAGGCTGGGAGTCTGTGAGGGATGATAAGAGGTGTGGGAGGAGTAATGAAGTCAATACACCACAGTTGATTGGCCAAAGGGTAAGGCTTAGGGTTAGGGTTACTATGTTGAGGTTTTAAGGAAGTTCAGGAAGAGATTCCGTCGGAAGAGGCCAGCACTCTTCAAATCGGGTCAGTGGCATTTCCACCAGGACAATACACCTGTCCACAATTCCATCCTTGTCACAGATGGGCATGAAGACAGTTCCTCACCCTCCCTATAGTCCAGACCTTGCTCCCTGTGACCTTTGTTTATTCCCTAAGCTCAGTGGCTGTCGTTATGAGACAATTGAGGAGATGAAAGAGGCTGTGACGAAGGTCACTGACACGCTCACACAAGAGGACTTCCATGGGGCCTTCCAGAAGTTGTTGGAACAGTACAAGTGCAATTCAGCTTGAGGAGATTACTTCGAAGGGAACTAGAGTTCCCTGTGTGTACTATCAATAAAGTGCCCATACGAAAAGTCTGGAAACTTATTGTATGCACCTCGTATATATGCATGTGGGCGTATGTGATGGTGCAAAAGTTACTTACCATTTTACAAGTGAAAAACTTTTGAAAAAAAAGCAAGGTAAAAGTTTGTTTTTTTATTATTATATTTATCTTGAAAATCCTTTATACTAATTGTGGAATATATGAATTTTCAAATGTCTTCATATAATTTTTTTTTTATTTCTTAAATGAATAGTGACTTTTGCTCTCTCTCTCTCTCTCTCTCTATATATATATATATATATATATATATATATATATAATGGACTTCCCCGTTGATCTCAGTGTGATCAGTTCAGTTAAAGATATGAATTATTGGACTATCTACACAGGTGATTTATTTATAGTAATAAAGGTTTATGTAAAACCAGCCACATTTCTTGAATAAGCTGATAACAGAAGAATGGTGAGCCAGATTTACCTGAATAGTACTCAGAGTGTAAATTTTGAGTTTTTCGTTCACGTAATTATAGTGTACAATACACACTGGCATTTTAGAATTTGTCGTTCCTAAATTTGATGTAAATTTAACATTTCTTTAACTTTTTATTGGTTCGTACTGACTAGATAATAAAAATTTATATAGTTTAGATTATATCTTAAAGAACAAAATGTTTACAATAGTTTGAACAAACACGCGGACATGTTTACATAAAAATATGATAAGCTTGCAGAGAAAATAATTTCGCATTAGGAGAAAAAAATATGAACAAACACACATTGCAGTGGTTATTTCTCTGTAACGACATCTAATACATTAGTTTAGATTATAGACATAACTCACTTTTAGTCATTCTATCCTGAATATAGTGAGGCATGTTGCCGGATAGAAGTTAGTTATATAGTTCTCGTGTATAATACGGACCTTAACTTTTGGCCCAAAAACTTGAAAAATAGAGCGTCTTATACACAAATAATTACGGAAGGTATTTAGGCAGCATATTCTCTTGGCGGCATATTTTGTCGAAAATAACAAATCTTTGTTCAACGAAACGTGCCAACAATATATATATATATATATATAATGACAATATATAAGCTTCACTCCTGGGGGTTGAGCACCCTGCTGAAGGTATCAACGGCTGTCACCCGCACAATGCAAAGCTCTTCTAACGTATTGAGCACTCCAGTATCCGATTGTACAAAATGTAAATAAACGAAAGCTTTTACAAAATGCGTAAATTTCCAGATCTGAGGTAGGTCGTCGAAATGGCTGAGCGGTAAGATATCAAGTCAAGCGTAAAGTTAGGCGAGTTTCGATCCCAGCTTGAAGAGTCCTGCGTGTCTAGCCACACTGAAGAGTTGTGATACAACGAAATTTTCTGTCTGTTGATGACGATATATATATATGTGGAGAAATGGTCGATTTTGGTAAATCTAACAAGATGATAAAAATAAGTTGAAAAGAGAATAAATCAAACACTTACATTGGGTTTAGTGTAATATTTCGTTTTTATTCAAAGGAGAACTTCTTCAGACTATGTAGAAAAATTCCCAAAAACTTTAGTCTGAAGAAGTTCCTCCTTAAATAAAGAATGAAATATTACTACTAAACCCGTTGTAAGTGTTTGATTTATCCACTTTTACACTTATTATATATATATATATATATATATATATGCAATACAACTTCCTCTCATTTTCTTTACCGAAAACTCATCTAATTCAAATCGAAATATACATTTGTGATATTATTTCATGGGTAATGAATAGGTAAACTACATTACTTAATCTCTCTTTCTCTGGCTCTTTTACTTTCTTTCTTCCTTTTTCCTTCTTCACAATTATTTTGCATGTTACTGTTCGGTCTTCTTTGAGGCACCTTGTTTTTTTTTTCTCTTTTTCAGTTTTCTCTTTTCTTTCATCTTAATCTCTTTTCGCTTCTTTCGTTTGTTTGGTTGGTTCCTTCTTCTTTTTACTCAAATGATTGATAAAGACTTTTTGTGACTGATGCTCCGGTGTTCCCTACTAGTCAACGCAACAGATATAACAATCTCGAACGCATAGACAAGCTGAAACCTCTGTCCTCTCTCGGTCACTATATATATATATATATATATATAGTGACAATATATATATATATATATATATATATATTGTCATCTCCTAACAGACTGTTTCATTGTACCACCAATCTTCAGTGTGGCTAGACAGGCTGGACGCTTCAAGTTGGGATCTAAACCCGCCTAACTTTACGTTAGACAAGTATCTTACCACTCAGCCATTTCGACGTCCTACACCAGCTGGGGAATTTAACTTTCGTTTGTTTATATTTTACGCTATCAGATACCGGAGTGTTCGATTCGTTTGAAGAACATTGCATCATGCAGTTAGCAGCCGCTAATTCCTTCACAAGAGTGTTCAACCCCCGGGAGAGGAGCGTATATATTGTCATCCACAGATAGAAAGTCCCACCTATGTGTAAAATAGTTGGGTAGTTTGGGCTCGCAAGCTTTCTTTGGTCGACCGGTCTAGGAGAACGTGCCAAACACGTACTTAATACTTTCAAATTAAGAACGCTATTTGCACGTTTATATATCTTTTTCGTTATATACATTTTATTTGCTCCTGTTATCTTCGATAAGCATCTATCACTGTGTGAACAATTCTCATGATATCAAAGTCCTAATGAACATTATTAAAATCGAAACGTTTAACGTTGGCTTTACATCAAAATAAATTCAGCTAATTTGGATTATTCTGTTTTTCTACTTTCTTCATATATATATATATATATATATAATTAGATATTATAGAGATCCTTTGTCTACATATTTTTATTTCGATCCTTTTAAATCGCCGTATGGATATTATAATATTCAGCTGGAATTGCCTAATAAATTTTCCGTATTCAAGTGGTTTCCAGGTTCTTTTGGACCCCTTTTTATTGGGCCATCATCACAGGTTGAGGTATATTGCAAACGTACAATGAAGCGTTTTATTTATACTGTTGTAACTTATAGTTTTTATTTTTGTTTGGTTTTGTTTTGTTTGGTTTTGTTGTAAATTTAGTTCTATGTTCGGCAACAGCAGCGGAAGACATTTGAATATATTAGCACTGGTTTCAAATCAATTTTTTGAGGTTTGGGACTTTTTATTTCTGTGTATGGCTGTAATCTTTGTTTGCTATTTTGTTGTTCCATATTGTTGTGTTATTGGTTAGAATATTCTGAAATTCAGTTGTAGAGCAGGAATGTTTTTTCAGATGTTGTACTATTGAGTTGGAGTCGGAAAGATACATGATAAGTCGACTCGACAAAGTAGTTGACTTTAAAACAACGTATATATTTTTTGTTTTTGTTTCCGGATATACAATCTCCTAAAGTACATTTAAATTGATGTATAACATTAGTTCTTTGCAAAAATCGAACTAAAGGGGGGGATTATTGTTAAGTTAGAGGTTTTGAATTTATTATTGTATATAATAAGCTTTTTTTTATTAAGGTCACTGGAAAGTATGTTTCTTCAAATTAACGTTTTAAAAATATTTTATCTAATCTATAATTGTAGTGCATTTTGTTGCGGTAAAAAAAGTTTGATAAATGCGTGTTTATTGGGTGAAGTATTGCAGAGTTTATTTTGCTGACTAACATTTTTAATTACATGTTTAATTTGTACATTAACAATATAGTTAGGGATCCCATTATTGATGAGGGTTTGTTTTATGTTTTTTAATTCTTTATAAAATATTATCTTAGAGGAGGAGATTAATTTTTTTCCGGGGTTGTCCGGGATTAACGACTGCTATTTCATTTCGGAAGGGGCATTCACTTTTAAAGTTGAGGACACAGAAATTGTTATTTGTAGTTTTTTTGTCAGTAAAGGTAGTAAAGTCATTAGTAGAAGTAGTATCAATCTAAATATCTAGAAAGGAGATTTTATTGTTTTTGCTTAGTTCGTAGGCGAAATTAAAGACTGAATTTTTTAGGAAGGTGTGTTGTAGTACGTTAAATTTATTAGTATCGTTGGCGAGAATGAGTAAATCATCAACTTATCTTTAGTAGATTGAGGGTTTTCTAATGCTATTAGATATTATGGTTTCAAATCAAACATGTTCGAATTACTAAAAATCGAACCCGGAACTGATCCCGTAGATACGCCGTCTTTTTGTGTGTCGATGTTACCCAAGTAGTCGTAAAACGAAACTTCAATAGTGCCTGTTAAGAGTAATTTACGAAGCATGTTAGGTTTGATATTAAGAGGTAGGAGGGTGGGTTGTTAAAGATATTATTTATTATAATATCAATGATTAAAGTTACACCAGTATTAAGAAAACGCTCTATTGTACGTTTGCAATATACCCCACGATGATAGCCCCAGAGAGGTCCGAAAGTACATGGGAATCAATTAAATATATAGTTTTGGTTTATATGTTCAACGGCATACCAACTCCTTGCAGGTTATTTTCTACCGAAGTTTGATTTATTTCTAAATGTTTCATTGCAATCGTAACTATATTTTCAATGTCTCATTGCATTAAAGTAATCAAAGTAAAGTTCGTAACCTTTGTCGAGGCGGACACTAAAGCTCCTTTTTCAATAGCAACTACACCGAGATGTAGGGAAAGGCGCTACTCCATTCCCTGGATTGCTCCACTTTACCCTTGACTCTTACCTTATAATGCTGAGTGTTAAGCAAGGCAGCATCAAGTACGATTTGTGAGTCTTTGGTATAACTCGACCTGGGATTGAACTTCGGTCTCCTGGACGATTGGCGAACACTCATTAGGCCAATTGCATTAAAAAATCACTTTATTTGTTTATGATCACAGTTTGCACACAATTATATGATATCCCAGTTGGTTGGGCTGTAAAATACACCGACTGAATCTTTGCAGAGAGGTAGGACCTCCATCAACGTGTGTCCTAGATATGATATTGAATAATCTGGAGCTTTGGGAAATGCAGAGTAACCCTTCGTTGCCATCGCTCCCAGGTCCACTATGACCCGGAGTGGTAGCACTTGGTTGGGTCCAATAGAACTGTTTAACATTTAAACTGAATACAAACAAATGACATGTTAAATTGAATAGTTAGAAATAGAACTGTTTGATCATTTAACTGTGTGTATCTAGAAAATGTGTTAACAAATCATATACCTAATATATATGTAAAAACAGTGTTGGCATTAGACAGCCTACACTGATTGATATGCCATAAAACCAAATCAAGCTCAAACAGTTATATAAGTGGGATCCCCGTGGTGTCAGTGACTTGAGTGCCGGACTGTGGCCTTGAAGTGAGCGAGTTTGAACCCAAGTCGAGCTATTACGTTCACTTTTAGACTAATACCCCTGGGAAAAGTATTAACCTCCTTATACTTCCAGCTGTGGGTTAAATAGTATCACTGCCGCTATTCTACAGGGACGGCTTAGGCATTAAATAACCCACGAAGATTAATATGCAATTAAACGAAGAAACAAAACAGTTATATGAAGTATTCCGATCTAACCCAAGAACGGCCAGAATACTGAGAAGAGTCCTGAAGACTTGAGGAGACTTGCTATCGCTCAAACTCCAGTGAAAGACCATCAGCTAAGACTGGTGTGAAAAACTCTCAAGGAGTAAAATAATAATAATGATATTAATAATAAAGGTGATGCCAATTGTAGTTGGTGAGTTTGGGACGATCCCCAAATGTTTGCAAAAAAATTCTGTTGGAATTGAAAATCAAAGAAGAATTGAAATCTTCCAGACCACAGCATTAAGATTGGCTAAATTACTCAGAAGAACCCAAGAGACCCAAGCAGACTTGTCATTTAGACTCCAATGAAGGACCACCAAATAATGCTGGTGTGAAAAACTCGTAAGGGGTAAAAATGATAACCCTTAGTAAACAATTATTGCTTTAAGTAACTATTCTTTATACAAATAATTTGCACATAGTTGTTTGGTATATGAGCTTAGAATACGCCGGCTTTATCATCGACAGAGGGGTAAGACCCCACCAGAAAAAGGGGTGCCTAGGTTAAGTCTCTAAATTAAATCCAGTTGTGAAGCACTGTTCATGAGCTTTGTGGGCTACGAAGTCACTCTTTCATTGCCATTACTCCCAGGTTCACACTGACCCAGAGTGGTAGAACTTGTTATGGTCCCATCAATGATTCAAGTGGATCTGATTGAAATTATTAAAGTTAGGAATACTTGAAGCCATATAACTATGTGCAAACAAATAATTATTATTAAATAGGAATAGTAAATAGTTACTTTAAACCATATAACTGTGAATAAATTATAAATATTTGATAGAAATCCTTTATATCTTATAACTATTTGCAAATTTTTTTGTTGCTGATTGACCCAGTGGGTAGAGTGTTCGCCAATGGCCTGAGAGATCGGCGTTCAATCCCAGGTCGAATCATACTAAAGACTAAAAAATGGTACTTGATGCCTCCTTGATTATCACACAGCATTTTAAAGTAGGGATCAAGGGTAAAGTGGATTAATAAAGGGAAAGGAATAGCGCCTCCTCTTTTACTCTTTTGTATTAGATGGGAATATTTGATATCACTTAACGGTGAAAAAATTATTTTTAACAAATAAAGTGAATTTCTCTTTAAATGCAATGGAACATTGAAAATATAGTTATGATTACAACCCAACATTTACAAATGAATCAAATTTCTACTTAAAACAACCCATAAGGAGTTGATATGCCATTAAAAAAATAAAACAAACGTATGAAAATAACCTACCAACCCATCCACCCCAATAGATTTGTGGGTATGTCTAGGTGTTAATGTTTGTGTTTTTATTGGTTTTTGTTTCTTTCTTTTTACTTTTTGTGGGGGTTGGGGTTGGTTTTTTGTTTTATTTTTATTTTCTTATTTATCTATTTTTTATAGCTGTCTGTTCTTAATTTCTGATTTTAGAAAGGGTTTGCATGGCTTTCTTCTCAAGGAAGAATATATAAATATATATATATATGTGTGTGTGTGTGTGAGTGGGTGTGTGTGTGTGTGTGTGTACATATATATATATACATTATGGGATAAAAACAGACAACTGGCATAAAAGAAATGTATTAAAACAATTGATGAAAATTGTGACTTCGACTTACTTTTTCATGATTTATAGTTTTCTTATGATTTTGAGAAAAATATCAATTGATGAATGTTGATGATTCAATTTCTTTTCAATATCAAAAAGTGGCCGTCCATAATCATTTGAGCTTTTTTCAAATTCAGATAATTGCTTCCCCGCCATTCTAAAAGTACGAATCACAAATTAGAATATCAAATCAAGGAAAAGAAAATTCTTTGAAATTTCCAATGTTTTGATATTTCTGAGCATTTCCAACATAGAAAATTATGACTTTTTACTACAACTAAGGAGACTTCGACATCAATAACCAAGGAAAATAATCATTTCTTATGTGCTTCGTTAAAATTTGTCGTAATAATAAAAGATAGTTCAGTTTTTCAGTTTTTTTATAATACTGTAAATGAAAATAATGCGATAAAATTACGAGTGAAAAACAGGATATTTATTTATTAAAATCTATTTTTTCTAATGATTGATCAATGCAATTTGTTAGTGCATATGATAGACATTGCACGTCGATCATCGTATTAACTACTTAACATGATGTGAGTCGTTTTGACGTTAGCGAGGGCGCGAAAACACGCACATAAATTCGAACTTATTTATATAGATTACACTGATTAAAACGGTAAAATAGCAATAATGAGAATGTCAAGAAAATTACTAATACTCGAAAGAGACTTGGTGCCACGAAACCGCCCTTTTTCCGCATGACCTACTATAGCATTTTGATATGAAAAGG
Organism: Sepioteuthis lessoniana; assembly: GCA_963585895.1. Lineage (NCBI taxonomy): Eukaryota > Metazoa > Mollusca > Cephalopoda > Myopsida > Loliginidae > Sepioteuthis > Sepioteuthis lessoniana. The sequence goes on along the minus strand of OY757917.1, from coordinate 43,694,412 downwards.
TGTTAGTAATAGTAGAAGCCGCAGAAGTAATAATTATCACATTAATAATCATTTATGATGATTGCGATGATAACAATTCCTGTTTTGCTATTTGCGAAATCTGGCTTTTTAAGTCATATTTTCTTTTTTGTTGTCTTATGATTTCTTTATTCATATTTTTTGTTGTATTTTTCTCGATAACATTAAAAAGAATAAGATCGTAAATGTATATATCTACTTTTTTTTCAATTTCCCTTTAAAAGAAAAGGAAAGTATCTTGTTACACGAAATTCATTGAAAAATAATACAAATATTTGAAAGAGAAATTTACTCCCATAATGGAGAACGGAGAGGCGTCAGCGCATGCGCATTCTAATATCTGTTTATCTGCAAAGAGAGTGCTTGTACGCATGCGTGTATGAGTCTATTTACGTGTCTGTGTATATCGTTTTTAATCACTTAAATTCACCATTAATTCTTAATGTTATTCATTTTGCCTTGTCTTCTTTTGATTGGGGTTATGGCTAAAAAAATGTTCCGTCTTTTGTGCTGCATCTCATTATCTATTTAATATTATGAGGCATGTTTGGAATTAAATTAAAAGGATTTTAATTCGCGTCTTTTCCTCCTTTTTAAATATGGTTTATTCAATCAGTTCTATTGAGATGAGTTGCAGTTGAAAAACATTAACGAATTTATTACTAACGGATATTGCTCAGTGGAAGAGCGCTGGATAGACAGCCTCAAGGTTTTATGTTTTTAACTTTATTGCAAGTTTTGTGAAGCCCTTCACAACATTTTTAAAAATGTGCCGCTTCATAAAGATAAAGAGACCTTTTTTGTAGGTGTAAAGATTTAGTGTGGAAAGGCCTAATCGACTGGAAACCACTTAACACGCTCATAGATACCATCTTCTTCTTCTTCTTCTTTTTATTCGTTTAATGGCATATCAACCTTCGTAGATTATTTGATGCCAAAGCTATTTTTGTAGAAAAACAGTAATTGTACTAGCTAACCCATAACTAGGGGGATAAAGGGGTTCATACATCTCCAAGAGTATTAGTACGAAAGTGAATGTAATAAGGTGACTGGAGCTCGAACTCGATTAGTACATTCGGTTTCAACCATTGTAGGTTATTTAATGCCAAAATCCTGTTTACACATATATATTAAACATATGTATAAACATATTTTGATGATAACATTCTTAAACGAGCCTTTTTTTGCACATAGTTAAGTGGTTTCAAGTATTGCCATATAAGAGTCACAATTTAACTTCGATCATTTGTTTGCACACAGTTTGTTCCATCTGGCCCATAGATAGGATCCTATCAAGTACCACTACTCCGAGCCAGAGTGAACCTGGGAGCAATGGCAATGAAGGGGTACTTCACTTACACTAAATCTCCAAGGCTGGAGGCTCACCATCAGATTGTTTAATGTTATACCCAGGTCACTCGTTGAAGAGGGAGTCTTACTATTCTGCAGAGATGCAGTCGATGTATTCTACAGCCCCAGCCGACTAGACTGTCGTTTACTACCATATTACAGTCTAGTACGTAAGTCACTATATCGCGGAGACTCCACCCTTTAATATTTGAACCTTTACTTAATACTATCTATGTTTTTCCAAGAGGTTTGATTTGGTTTATTTGTTTAACGACACACCAATTTTTTAAGGGTTATTTGATGCCGAAATTTGATCGTTTCTAAATGTATGATTAAAATCATAAATACATTTTCAATGTTCCGTTACATTTTTTTAAATTGCCCTTTTTTTATTTGTCTATAATTATTTGCTTTCACATAGTCATAGTTTCATATATTTCTATTCAATTTTCAAACAGAACCATAGATAGAATTCTAACAGGTACCACAACTCAGAGTGGACCTGGGAGTAATGGCAAAGAAGGGATTCTCCACACTGCAAAGAGCTCCACCACCAGAAGCAGTTTAATGTTATATCAAGGTTACCTATTTCGGTGGGGGAGGGAATTTACCCCCTTTTCTGGGGGGCTACAATCAGCGTACTCTAAGGCCCGACGATAGGGTTGGTTTTTAGCAAGAGTTAACATTTTTAATCGCAATACTAAAAGTATCTATGCTTTACCTTAGTAAAAAAGAAATAATAATTTTGATGTTCGGTTTGGTTTGGTTTGGTTTGGTTTGGTTTTATGGCATATCAACCATTGTGGGTTATTTCATGCCAAATCCTCTTTATACATGTATATTAGATATATATGATCTGTAAACGCATTTTGTAGATAACATCGTTAGACGAGCCTGAGCTCATTCTTTTGCACACAGTTAAATGGTTTCAAGTATTTCTAACACAAATAATTCTATTTACAATTAATCGTTTGTTTGCACACAGTTAAATGGTTTCAGGTGTTGCTATGTAACAGTTACAATGTAACATCAGTTATTTGTTTGCACACAGTTAAATGGATATACATATATGATTTGTAAGTGAATAGTTTGTAGGTAATTTCATTTTTAAATGAGTTAGAACTAATTTATTTGCACACTAGTATTGCTATTTTTACACACACTTTAATGTTGTCAGTTAGTGCTATCTAACACTAATAATTCTATTTAATTTCTATCATTTGTTTGCACATAATTAAATGGTTCCAAGTATTGCTGTGTATCACTAACAATTTAATTAGTCATTTGTTTATACACAGTTGAATAGTCAAAGAATTCTATTTCTAACAATTCAATTTAGCATAAGTCATTTTTTGCTCACAGTTTAAATGTCAAACAGTTCTATTTGACCCATAGATAGGACCCTATCAGGTTCTACCACTCCCATTTAGAGTGGATTTTGGAGTAATTACAATGAAGGAATACTCCACATTTCCCAAAGCTCTAAGCTCACCATCAAATTGTTTAGTATTCGGAACACTCGTTGGGGAAGGGGTTTTACGCCTTTGCAGAGACGCAGTAGGTGTATTCTACAGCCTCAGCCAACTAAGCCATAATTTTGATGTGTTCATTGCTACCTTAAATATTTGATATCTAGTCTCCTTCTGACTGTGGCTAAGGGGTTGGGCAAATAGATACATTAATGCAAGTTTATTCTTGTGAGAATTGCTACTGCATATAGTCGAGTAATGAATAACTTACTTTGATGATCGACCCTTAATTTTTAGCCACAAAAAAAGTGTTGTTGTTATTCTTTTGTTTTTGCATGTAATGAAAGGCCCCTTATTTTTGCCGAGCTAGCCAACAAAAATTTTTCTCCAACATCTAATGACATAAATAGAAAACATTTAAACACTTATTTATATTTTCAAATAAAGTCAAAATCAATGCAATACAATATACAATGTTGTCTAGACTTTGATGTAGCTTAGCTAATGTCTAAACAAAGGATTTTACTTAAGATAATGAAATCTTTACGTAACTTTGTTCACTATTTATAATATTTGTACATAGGATATGCACTAGTGTTTTAAATAGTAAACAACGTTAGATATTTAAAAAATCATTAACTAATTGCCTTTGTAAGGTGTCCCCCCATAACATTTAGTAAAAGTTTATGCGGGGGCACTTTGGATCGAAGTTACGGCCTAGAAACAAAATATGTTTCCACCTTTCAAAAACGTATCTCGTGTAATGAACAATCCCTTGTTTTTGAGGTGAAAGAATAGTCTTTAAGAGTCGTTCATTACGTCAATATATACGACACTTTGGTATCGTAAGTGGTAAAAGTAGCTGGTAAAAAAAAACTACTTCCCTGAGGTAAAATACAGTCATGAGTTCGAATTCCATCGAGAGCTTATCCTCCGAAACACGTTATTTTTCGATATCGATGAGATAACGAACCGAATCAGTTACGATTAATAAAAATACGTTGAAAGCAAACAGAATTTGGAAGATGAAAAAAAAATGAATAACGATTTACATGTTCAATAACACTATTTAGCTAAAAAAAACAAACCTTTTTCTTGTTCCGAGATAGATAGTTTCCAAATTGTTTATGCCTAATATAGATAGAAAAAATCTGTTTTTTTCTTCAAATTTTGCTTTTGTGATCTAGATAATGAATTTTCAAATTTACCAATTTTCCTGAAAATTCTATTTAGAGTATTTTCTATTCATTTCTAAACATTTTTTTTTTGTTTTTGTATAACTTTAGTTAAAAAAAAAATTATGCATATGTTATTTTATTGAGACCTTATGTAAATGAAACATGCAAATTTGCTTGTTTTTGCCTCGAAATTAGGTTCATTTCTAAATTTCATTATCCAGGACACAAAAGCAAAGATTAAAGTAAATAATAGTGATTTTCTATATTTCTACGATATAAGCACTTAAGAAATAGCATATAATATCTACGAACAAAATTATATTATAAATTGTCATCAAAATAATAACAAAAAAGTTTGAAGGGAGTAACGGTCATTTTCTATCATATATAATTAAGAAATAACGCATAATATCCAGGAACTAAATTTTGGTTACATTGTGTTATTCAGGACACAAAAGCAAAGTTTGAAATGAATAATAGCCATTTTCAATACTTTTACAACATAAGCAATTAAGAAATAAGAAATCCTATCCAAGAACAAAATTATGTTATATATTGTCATCCAATGGATAAAAGCAAAGCTTGTAAGGAGTAACAGCCATTTTCTATAGTGAATAAGCAATAAAGAAATAACACTTACGATTTGGGTTGGTTGGTTGGTTTTGTGGCAGATCAACCTTTGTAGGGTATTTAATGCCAAATCCATTTTTATACAAATAAACAGTTCTATTTCAAATAATTCAGTTAAGCATGTGTAGATAGTTTAATTGTTTAAAATATTTCTATTTCAAGCTATTCAGTTTAGCCGAACAGTTCTAATTCAAACAATTCAGTTTAGCATAAGTACAGTTCTCGTCCACAGGCAGATAAATATCAAAACAGTTCTATTTCATACAATTCAGTTTCGCATAAGTTTGCAGTTTAGGTGTCAAAAGTTCTATTTCAAGCAATTCAGTTCAGCATAAGTACGCAGTTTAATTCTATTTGACCCATAGATAGGACCCTACCAGGTGCGACCACTCTGGGCTAGAGTAGACCGGGGAGCGAGAGCAGTGAAGGGCTACTCTGCATTCCCCAAAGCTCTAGCATCACTGGAACCTCACCATCAGATTGTCTAGTGTCATATCCAGGACATTTGTTGGAGGGGTCTTACCCCTCTGCAGAGATGCAGTCGGTGTATTCTACAGCCCAAGCTGACTGGGCAAATACTATTCAGGAACATCATTTGCATTTCATCGTCAAATCGCAATATCTACACTGATGATAGATTGGATCAATCTAATATTAAAAGCCGATTAATTACAAAATCTTTGAAAAAAAGATATTTAATTGACATAGAATATTCTAAGAAATACTTGAATATTTTTTTAAACAATATAAAACAATTTAAACCAGATATACTTTTGCATTCATTGATGCAAGATGAAATGAGAGTATAAAGGACACAATCCCTGTGAGTATATCGTTGGCTGGTTGGGGCGAGTATAATTCCACGGAAATATTCTCCTTGGCCGTTTATACAGTGTGTCTAGAAAGTAGAGAGACTGATTTCTTTTTTTTTTTTTTTTTTTTCTTTTAATTCTTAGCTTGGCAATTCTGATTATTGTCTCATTTTCCTTGACCCTTGAAGTGACGATACCTGTTCCCAGAAGTCAAAACCCAGCACTGTGATTGCCATATAAAAACTGTAGAAAACATGCAACAGGTCGTGACAAACAATTGGAAAGTAGTGTCAGTTGAAGACTTCCTGCAGTCTTTTCAGGAGTGGGAACAACCTCCTGCTCGGTGTTTGGTTTATCAAAAGATCTATTTTTAAAAGAACATGGCGTAACGGTTATTCGTCGTGCGAGAAGGACTTAGTGACCCGAGTTCAAATCCTGAACAAGGCCATTTGCGTTTCACTTTGTGCTAATGTTCTTGTAAGGGCAATCAGACTAGGAGAATGAAAAACTCTTTATTCTAAACCAGCAGTATAAGTCAGGTCAGGGGTTTTTCCTTGCTATTGGTACCATGTAACTCAACTGTCAGATGTTACTTGAAAAGGATATGGATACCACCAAGTAACCATCCATGGTCCAGAGCAATGCCATTAAGGGGAAATACTCAGTATGACACTCTAATGACATACTCGGTTATGGGATCTGAGGAGGAGGAAGAAAGTCGATTTGTAATTAAGTTAAAAAAAAAACAATTTTATATAATCAGTCTCATTACTTAAAAGACCGACCTTGAGTGTGCATACACACGTGTATGTGTGCGCGCGCGCGTGTGTGTGTGAATGAGTGCAGGGTTTACAAAAGCCAATGTCAATATTTATTATTTCGCTCATTGTCTGTCCTCTGAAATTGTTAAACTTTCATTACGCGACTACTGCTCCTTCTCTGACCCTTCTCCTTTTTTATGTTCTTTCTCACCTATTTAGCTCCCTCTTTCTTCACTTTATACTGTCTTTCTGTCTGTGCATCTGATTCCCTCAGTCGTTTCTGTCTTTCCCGCTCATCTCCAACTTTTCCTTCAGCCTCAACATGACGCGCGCACACTCATACCCTCCTTGTTCCTCCAAATACTTGAAAAATTTCGCTTTCATACCTAGCAATAATTTTACCGGCATTCAACCATATCCGCCAATTACGCTAACAAAATTGCACAAGTCAAAAAAGATAACGACTGGAAAATCAGCGCAGAAAAACTAGTGCGCCATTTTGAATCTATTGTCCGCGTTCTGTTGACCTCTCCAATTACTCGACGTCGGTAAATTGGCGCCATTTTTCCGCCATTTTCCCTGGTGACACCGGGCGCCATGTTTTCATCGACTCGGCCTTGTTCTCGTGATCTTCGCAACAACGAGACGTGGCCATTATGACATAATCGCTCGGAGGAAATTATTTTTGACAAATAAGGCCCCAAAATGAAGCGAAAAGAATAAGAACTGAGTTACTGGCAGGTTTTTTAGTTGGGTGGGTGGAAGGGTGGTTGGTTAGAAGTTGTTTTTGGAAATGGTTGGATAAAGATGGAATTAAAAGTAACATTGAGTAATTTGGTATGTCAAGGTATTGTTGTTCTTTTAGAATCTTATTCTCTTCCCACCTGTCTTTAATAATGATTTATTTATTCTTTTCTTTTTCCTCTCTCCCCCTCTCTCTCTCTCTCTCTCTCTCTCTCTCTCTCTCTCTCTCTCTCAATTTTCATATAGGTATAATTCTTTTTCAGTATTTTCTTTATTTTTTATTTAATCTGTCTCGCTTTCGCATGAGTATAGGTTTTTTTGTTTCGCTGCTTCTATTTTCTTTAATGAACCTTTCTTTCTTTCTTTCTTTCTTTCTTTCTTTCTTTCTTTCACTCACTCTCTCTCTCTCTCTATATATATATATATATATAGGCTTTTTCTTTATATTGTCCTATACTTGGTTATTCTCAATATTTTTGCTTTTGTCTGGTTCAATATTTTATCACTTCTCTTTGATAGTGCCCTTTTCCTTTGATAAAATCTGTATATATATATATATATATATATATATATATGTGTGTGTGTGTGTGTGTGTGTGTGTGTGCGTGTGTGAGTGTACGTTCAACATCTCCGCTATGGGCAGGATGGGACACAAGGTCAGTTTTTATGCGGAATACATTTGGTTTGAATTAAGACTTTTACCTCTCCTAGACTGGTAGCCGCGCCAAGGCTAGAGCCCAGTATACCATTCTGTTTACCCATAGCTGGATCTGGAAGAAGAGGTGGATTCATGCCTTTCCCAAAGGCACTTGAGTGAACTGACACGTAGTCATGTCCACGATTTGAATTCGAGTCCCTAGGTCTATCAGTTAGAACCACGATAACCGTTACGTCACGGGCACCTCACACACACACACACACATATATATATATATATATATATAGTTTTGTTTGATTTTGTTTACTTGCATATCAGTCTGTGTGGGTTATTCATGCCAAAACCATCCCTGTAGAACAGCAGTGCAACTATTTAACCCATAGCTGGGAATATATATATATATATATATATATATATATATATATATTGTGACGCGGTATAAAATATTTATCCCTGGACGGGAGTTTATTTTTCGCACATGTGAAGTCGGGGCAGCCTGGCACTTGATCCCTCGCAAAATAAGTTCGAGTTAAAATTCCATTTTTTTGGCGTAGGGGAACTGGCAGATTATGTGGGGGTTAATTTAGGGCTAGACTGACTGCCGCTGGCAAAAGGGCTCCCAAATTTCACATTACACACACACCTACCAGGCCACTACCTCTTCCTACCCCTAGGATAATGGAAGATATGGGCCTCTAGGTTTAGATATCATAATATTTATTATCGTAGTCGACAATTCCGGTTTCCTGTATAATATTTTTAAAGGAAAGAATAGGGCAATTTAGCGAGAATAACATGAGGCGAATGAAGCTGAAAAGGAGCATGCAAAAGACAACTTGATAGGCAGACAACACAATGAATAAATTTCGACACGAGGAGAGATATAAAATATAACAAGGTTTTTAATACATGCGCACACACATATTTAATGTGTCGGCTATATTATCAGCGGATAATATCAAAAATACAAATGTCTTTCTTCTTTTTTTCTTTTCTTTCTTCTTTATTCGAATTGAGAGCGAGAGAGAGTATGTAATTGCAATACTTAGAAGGGTGGAGAGAGAAACAGTCTTAATGTTTACTTAGCTTTTTAGCGGGTTCCTTCTTAGAGTATTTTCTCTTTTACGGGCTAGCGGGATTTTATATAGCTCGGCTTGAATGCGTCTGTCATCTTTTCCAAGAGCTCGATGTCGCTTCTTCACCCGGAATTTGGCATGAGACTCGCCTATCTGTTCATGGTGAACTCCGTCCACTAAACTGATATTCTTTATCCCTATTTCCGCAGACGAAAAAGGGTGCTACTTCCGCTTAAGGATTCTAGCCAATCACTTAGCCTCTTTCGTTTTCCCTCCGGTCACAGAATGCAAACATCTGTTGGCTTTCATTCTGACCTGGATTTGTTATTTCGGCCGCGAGGAATTGACCTACATTCCTATTCCTCTTTTTAACAGTCAGTCTTTGGCGGCCAGTTAATTCAAACTTGCAGGGGTAGGGGAAATTCCTTATTTCTCTCCTCTCAGTGGTAGATCACGTGACAATATATATATATATATTTAAAATGAATAGGACCGCAAATGAATTTCAGTGTGGTATTTTTGGGTTTTATTTTCTCTACAAAACAAACACTTAACTAGTCTTTTGAAAAGGACCACGACGTTCAACATACTTAAAACCTTAAAATACTACATGAAAATTCATTTGCGGACTTATTTATTTCAAAATATTACTTTTCTCTTATTGAACTTAGAAAAACAATTATATATATATATATATATTATTCTTTTCTGCTTTTTCAGATTTTGTTTTGTTTTTGTTGTTGTTTTTTGTTTTTTTGGGGGGGTATTTTTTTTGGCGTCTACCTTTTTTGTTACATCGTTACCATTTCTTCCATCTTTTTCTCATTTGAGCCATTTTTGTTCTTTCGTTTGGTCCATTCTCTCTCTCTCTCTCTCTCTCTCTCTCTCTCTCTCTCTCTCTCTCTCTCTCTCTCTCTCCTTTATTCTTCTTCTCTTTCTTTATATCATTCAAAATTTTGTCTCTCAATTTTTTTTTCCTTTGGTCGCACTCACTATTCATTCCTATCACTTCTTTTTGGCAATGTCCACTCCCAATAAAATTTATGTATTTACCCAACCCCTCCGCACAAACAAGATATAACCCTAGGTCAATTATTTAAGCAGATTTAGCAGGTTTGAATTCAGTGTTTTCCTTCTTGATCGGTTGCTATACCAAGGTTAAAGATCGCAGTCCGCCATACTATTTACCCATAGCTGAAGGAAAAATAGTTGGATTCACATACCTTTCCCAAGAGTATTAACGCTTAGAGAAATGCAGTCTCGTCCAGGATTTGAACTAGGGTCACCGTGGCCACTTCCTACGACAATAACCATTACACTACAAGCGCCTCCAATTGAAATATATGCATATCTATATTTCATCTTTGTACTTTGCACAAAAATTGACCTTGTGTCTCATCTTGCTCTTGGCAGTAGGGTTGGTTAAATACAATTATGTTCTTCTTCATTTTCTTTGCTTTTAGATTTTGTTTGTTTTTCTTTTTTCTTTTCTTTTTTTTATCTGATTGCATTTATTTTATTTTATTTAATTCATTCATGTCGTTCCTCATTTTCCCCTCGCCCTCACACGCAAGGTCAAGGACTGATTCGAGACGGGATGGCCCCCGGCTTCAACTGGGCCACCAGCAGGTGGGCGATAATGTCATTGACAAGCATCGTGTTATATAATTACGGAATTTTTTTTTTTTTATATAAATCATTTTTCGTTAATTATATTCTATCATTCAGTTTGGTTGGGCTTTGAACTATTCGGCTCTTAGTTCAGGTGCACAGACATTGGGTACAGAGGATATGACAATCACAATTGTTCTAATAAACCCTAGATAGGAAATGTGACTGGAGTGTGAATTACGTCATGCCCGGAAGCGATGAGTATTTGGAGATTTTGAAAAAGACGTCAGTTGGGTTTTTACTCTGGGCCAGACGAGTTGGTAGTTTACTGGGGACCAGTCCAGTTGGTTGTCGAATGGAGACCGGTCGAGTTGGTAGTCGACTTGGACCAAGTAGACGGATAGTAGAAGTTGAGTTAAGACAATGATTTTGAGAAGTTGAAGTCTAACCATGGAGTTCTGCAGATCTCTACCGACAGAGATCTTAAACACTACGGGATGCACAGCGCTTTTGTGGGGTCCGACCAGGCATTTGGAGTTTTGTTAGTACAGAATGATCAAGAATTGTATCTCTCTCTCTCTCTCTCTCTCTTCGCGTGTCAAAGAACCGAACTCAGAAGTCAAGAAGTTAATAAACGTTCGTATGTGAACAACGGAGTCGCCTGTGTATTTGAGTCGGCCTATTGTGTTTTTGCATATGTATAACGTTTGTGATTGATATGGCTATACAACAATTGCATAGCACTAGACTCTCGGGTTGAGTTCAAAGCTATAAACAGGGGAACGTGCCGGACTCGCGTTATATATCGAGTGACTCCAAGTCCAACAGTAGACTCATCTAGCTCACATTGCACTTAGTGAGCTGATGACTCGCATACAGCCAACAGGGCTCGAACCTCAGCTCGTTCCCGATGTCCCCCTCGTAAAACCCCCACTTTAGAAAAGACCTTGTTTTAAACCCTGTTTGGTGGGAGGCAGAGATAAATATCGCCTATGAATAAATACACCTCACCAATCAAAAGCAGATATTATTAGTGATTATTTATAACCAAACTCTAGATTATTGAAACTCTATAATTAAAAATATGTAAGTACAGTTTAACTGTAAAAAACATTTCTATTTTAAGCTATTCAGTTTAGTCAAACAGTTCTATTTCAAACAATTCAGTTTAGCATAAGTATGCAGTTTAGTTCTATTTAACCTAGGGCCCTTATCAGGTGCTACCATTCCGGGCCAGAGTGGACCTGCGAGCAATGGCAATGAAGGGGTGCTCCGCATTCCCCAAAGCTCCAGCATTACGGGAACCTCACCATCAGATTGTTTAGTGTCATATCCAGGACTCTCATTGGCGGGGTCATTGCAGTCAGTGTATTCTACAACCCCAGTCGACTGGGCAAACAACTCTTGGGAGGTTTTCTTGTGCTTAATGCTGTAACGTAAAGAGCATTTGATTCGTGGTTGCATTAACTCTCTGCAAAGTTGCAAAGTACCTCATTAGAGTAAGATATATTGAAAACGCCTCTGATGACAAGGAATAGGCCAAGAAAGGTAATTATATATATATATATATATATAGGGTGTCCCAAAAAGATGTATACACACTTTAAATAATTTTAAACCAGATGTTTGTTTTTTTCTTTGCAGAAGAGGATTTTTATTTTCAGCAAGATGGGGCACCCCCACACTACCATCGCGATTTTACATCCTTCCTTAATGAGAGATTACCAAACAGGTTGATTGGACGGATAAGTTTTGTTGAATACCCTCCCCGTTCACCAGACCTCACACTACTATACTTCTTTTTATGGGGATACCTAAAAGACAAAGTTTATGCATTGAAACCCACAACAATTTTTGAATTGAGAGCAACCATTGAAAGTGAATGCATGCAAATACCGAGGGAATTGCTTCATGATGTGTGCTACACCATCGCTTCGCGTTATCGGCGGTGTCTGGACCAGTATGGACATCAATTTGAGAAACGGCAGTGACAAAACGACAGAAGAATGTTGTTAAATTCTTTTACATGTTGAAAATGAAACAAATAATAATAAAAACAGTTATTTGCAGTTATTTGAAGTGTGTATACATCTTTTTGGGACACCCTGTATATATATATATATGTGTGTGTGGTGGGGGGAGTAAAAAAGTAATGCTTTTTTCTTTCGTACTGGAATAACTACCAACACAGGAACATGTATCATACATCAAAATAAAGCTGTTCCTCAGTGGCTCGCAACATAGTTACCGTTTCTCTCAATAGGAAAGTCCCCCCTTCGAATGAGAATAGGTATCCTTGTCTGTTCTTTGAGCCACCTCATCACTACAGTTTTCACTTCATCGTCACTGGTATAATATTTGCGCTTAAACCCTCTTTCACGGGGACGTAGAAATGATAATCTGAAGGTGCTAAATTTAGTAAGTATGGAGGATGCGGTAAAGTTGTCCAATGAGACGATTGTCTCCCTTGTCCTGATGCTTGTTTGTGGTCGAGTATTGTCACGCAGAAAGAGGACATTATCAATTGGCAAGATTTAGCCCCTTCAGACAATCATCTCTTCAGCTTCATGTAAAAGGGTATAAGAGGCAAGCATTATGCCAGTAACTAGGAAATGAAAACGGCAACGATGAAGTGGCTCAAAGAACAGTCAACAGAATTTTACGAGGCAGGGAAACATGCTCTCATTCGAAGATGGAACGTAGCTATTGAGAGAAACGGTGACTATGCTGAGAAGTAGGGATGTGGTCCATAGGAGAACTGCTACATTTTGATACATGTTCCTGTGTCAGTAATTATTCATGTACTAAAAAAGGCATTAATTTTTCACGCACCCTTATATATATATATATATATATATATATATATATATATGTGTATATATATACTTACCTTATATTGCTGAATGTTAAGCAAGGCGGTATCAAGTACCATTTTTAAAGTCTTTGGTATGACGCGACCTTGGATTGAACCCAGGTATCCCGGACAATTGGCGAACACTCTAAGTATATATAATAGTATATTAGTTATAATATATATATATATATTTAATATCCTGTCAGTGTCCACGGGCAGTGGGTGTGGATTATTCTTTACATGGAATATATGAGGAAAATCATATAAATCTATGAGAGTGCTCAATGTATGGCTATTGTTAGTTCCCTATTTATTCGCTGGGGTATAACAAAATTCACATTCAGAGCGTATATAGTACTATTTGATGGAAACTCAAACTCGGTTAAGTCATCATAATAAGCATGTAAATAGTCATCTGACGAGACGGAGAGTATAGTAATATTCTCCGCCGAAATAAATTTATTACGACGACTTAACCGAGTTTGAGTCTCCATCAAATAGTACTATATACCATCATCATCATCATGTCGTGCCGCTAGCACGGATATCCCTGACCCTCTCTCGTCACTTCTCCCTATCATTCAATGCTTCTGGCAGGTCTTAAGGGCTACATCCCGTATCCTCACATAGCTGCTGTATGTATGTTCAAGCTGGTCGTCCTACTTTTGCTTGGCCATATGCGGGGGTCCATAGGAGTACATCACTGATGAGTTCGTCCTTGCTTCTCCAGCAGTGTCCTGTGTGTCTGGTTCGTCTAACTTGTATAGTTTTCGTGACGGGAGGCAGTTGGCCGTATAGTTGGTGCTCAGGAAGGGTATACATCCAATTATTCTCCCACCATCCGTGAGTAAATAGTAGGATAGACTAGGCACTTTAACCTTCGTATGGCAACTGGGCAAGGAGAAAGAAAACACAGAATTCAAACCAATTAAACTCAGCTTGAAAAAATTGAACTCTTGTTACATCTTGCTTATGCAGACGGGTTGGCATATATATATATATATAGAGAGAGAGAGAGAGAGAGAAAGAGAAAGAGAATGTGTGTGTCTGTGTGTGTGAGAGAGAGAGAGAAGTTTTTTTCAACCTTCTCTGCTTCAATCAACATCATTCTCTAACTCACTGAAAATTTAAAATACACGACGAACTACAACCCCACCTCTCTCTCTCTCTCTCTCTATGACACACACACATACACTTACCTTTCTCTTTCATATATATATATATATATACATTATTTTCTTTCCGATTTTTTTATTTACATCCCTCGTCTATTACTACTTGTCACAATGCCCATCAATTTCTCTTTTACAGAAATAAAAACATCATGGCCACCAGTTACAAAGCAACAGGGTCAACAAGCAAAGACGTTCACAATCCGTGCAATTTCATTTAAGTCGACAAGAACAATTGATTTTCCAATGACAACGTAACCAACTTTTATTTTATTTCATTTATTTTTTATCATTCATTATTCGATGGCAATTTCTTTACGGTGACCTTTTTTTTCGTAAAGACTGCCTTCAACAGCCATTAAGTTTGGTGTCAAGATCTGTAGAATCTATATTGTATTTATATTCAACTGTGAATATATATATATATATATATATAGGTGCCGATCCATACGTTAAGATAATCGCGACATGTAGAGTATAATATAAATATCACGATTATCTTTATTTCATATATATATATATATATATATATATACGACTGTGTGTGTGTATAACAAAAATTAATGCATATAAGATATATATATATATATATATATATATATATACACGAGAGTTGTTCAAAAGGTTCTAAGCCTCGCCTAGAGAAACGAGTCATTGGCGAACATTTTTGTTTGGGCAACAGAAGAGGGGAAGACAGAAGTGTAGAAAGTTATAATGAGAGAGGAAAAAAAGAAAGTGAAAGAGTAAAAGATAGTGAGAGGTGAAGAGAAAGATTACGTTGTGCAGTGTGGTGTAACTCGTCAAAAACACACACACACACACACACACACACACACACGGACTGACACACACACACACACACACACGGACACATCTATCTGCCTATCTGTCTTTTTGCCTTGAATGGTAACAAGTGTCACCAAGACAACGAAATTTTCCATCTTTCAGTTCTGAGAAAAGTTTATGTGACCGATGGTATATAAATTCATGTAGTATTTTCTTAGTAGCTTAATTCAAAATTAATCATTTTCATCATCAACAAGGCGTCTACTGCACAGGTTCTCTCTCGCCGACCGTCCCTCTCAGCCATCGCTCTTGATAAGTTCTCAGAGGGCTGATAAACGTAAATTTTTGCAGGTCGACTAACACTGATGCGTCCATATGTAGAAGTCTATAGCATATCTTGTTCGACGTTTTTGGATGGTTTATGCGATGAGAGGTAAGTAGCCGTACAACAGCTGTTTTATGAAGTGCTGCTTCCAAAGATTTATTCAAAACAGCGTCATTGTGTATTTACTATCCAGATTTTTTTCCAAGCGTTTCGTTAGAGTCCAAGTGATTTGACCATACAGTAGTACTATTACGGCAAAAACTTGGATGAATTTCCGTTTATTTTCCTATTAGTATTTAATAGTTTTCTCTTCTGAGAAATTTTAAGGATCAGCGTGATCGCTATTATTATCAAATGGTACATTGGACAAGAAATTGCTTTAATCTCTTGGAGCATATTCCGCTGTCAAAAATTTCGCAAACCATGTGATAAAAAAATAGAAAACTGTTTTTTAAGCGAGAGTGGTGTTCTCGTTTAACTAAGGCTTCAAGGAATACAAGAGTCCAATCCTTTTTTCTCTCTGTGCATAAAATACGTGGTGCCTCCAAATGAACAGCTACAACAGGAATTGGAATACACCCTACTAAAGCCTGATTGTCACAGCTGGTAAATTTCAAAATTGCAATCTGGACGTGAGGACACTTTAGAAGAACGATATGCAATAAAATTCTGTTTTAAACTTGGAAAAAATGCCACAGAAACATGTGGAATACTTCAGACTGCTTTTGGAGCATCTTGCATGAATCGAGCATCGGTTTTTGGGTGGCATAAGAGATTCAAGGAAGGCAGGGAGTCTGTGAGGGAGGATGAGAGGTGTGAGAGGAGTAAGAAAGTCAATACACCAGAGTTGATTGGCCAAAGGGTTAGGGTTAGGGTTACTATGTTGAGGTTTTTAGGGGGTTCAGGAAGAGATTCAGTCGGAAGAAGCCAGCACTCTTCAAATCGAGTCAGTGACATTTCCACTAGGACAATACACCAGTCCACAACTCCATCCTTGTCACAGACTATTTGACCAAGATGGGTATCAAGACAGTTCGTCACCCTCCCTATTGTCCAGACCTTGCTCCCTGTGACTTTTGCTTATACCCTAAGCTCAGAAGCTGTCATTATGAGACAATTGAGGAGATGAAAGAGGCTGTGACGAAGGTCATTGACACGCTCACACAAGAGGACTTCCATTGGGCCTTCCAGAAGTTGTTGGAATGGTACAACAAGTGCATTGCAGCCAGAGGAGATTACTTCGAAGGGGACTAGAGTTTCATGTGTGTACTATCAATAAAAGTGCCCATACAAAAAAGTCTGGAAACTTATTTAATGATCCTCGTAGTTGGGAAGAGTGAACTATCTAGCTTTGGAATATATTTATCCAACCCCTCCACCACAAGCAAGATGTGACCCAAGGTAAGCGCGGTTTTCCTTCTAGACTGGTTGCTGTACCGAAATTAAAGGGCCCAGTCTGTTATACTAGTTACCCATAACTGGGGATGGGAAGAATAGTTGTATTTAGACGTTTTCCAAGAGTATTAGCGCTGAGTGAAATGGAACCAGCCGCGTCGAGAATTTGAACTCGGGCCGCTGTGTTCATTTTCAATGACGATAACTACTACGCTGCAAATAAAACAACTAATCTAAGGTGAAGACAATTCTGCTCTGAATTTATCTCTTAGACAACATCTCATGGGCCAGCAAGGCAAGATGAGACTCATTATTCCAAATGTCTCACAGATCATGAAGAAAACTTCAGTTTCTGACGTGGATCAAGAAAAAGGCTGATGAATGTAAAAAATGAAGTGAAAATGTTTGGTTTCTTTGTTTTTATGGCATATCAACATTCGTGAGTTATTTTATGCCAAAGCCGTCTTTGTAAAAAAAAAAACAAAACGATTGTGATGTTATTTATCCTATTACGGTGAGAAATAAGGTGGTTCATACCTTTCCCAAAGGTATTGGTCCGAAAATCGACGTAATAACGCGACTGAAGTTCGAACTAACTCACTATGGTGTCGCAATCTAGTATGTTTACCACAAGGACTTCCTCCAACTGTTTAATGTAATATTGGTTATTAGTGTTACTGGTTAACGTTGATTTATTCTATGAGAGCATTTTAAGCATAGAGAACAAAAGTTTTGCTTTTACAAGGTCTTTCCAGACTTGTTGCATGTTCTGAATTGAGAGAACAAAAAGTTGCCGCGATAATCGGAGAAGTGAGCGCAAGCGCAAGCGCGCGGGTGTGCGTGTGTGACCAATGGTAATTAGTGCTCTTGGTATAGTCATCAAAGGATTGGTACAGAAACTGGAGGACTTGGAAATAAGAGGACGTGTAGAGGCCATCCAATTTACAGCAAGCAGGGGTCGGCCTGGAGACTTGAAGAGACTTGCTGTCACTCAAACTCCAGTTAGAAACCATCAGCTAACGTTGGTGTGAAAAACTCGAAAAGGAATAATAAAGAGGACTTGCCAGCATCGAAGACAGCGTTCACGCATCGATACAACAACTCGAAGACGACATAGAAAAACACGAACGAGGACTGATAACGGCCATCAGAAACAATACTGACAACACGATAGATAACAGAACGACAAAAACCATGAAACAAAAATGGGAAAAAAACAACTCTATGGGCGTTTTAAACGACTGATAAACAACATCTCACACGACAAAACCTGAACCTGGCTAAGAAAAGGAAACCTTAAGAGAGAAACAGAATCTCTCCTAATGGCCGCACAAAACAATGCTATAAGAACCAATCATATTAAGGCAAGAAATAAGACTCAACAAAATAGCAAATGTAGGCTATGTGGTGACAAAGATGAAACCATCAATCACATAATAATCGAATGCAACAAATTAGCACAGAAAGAGTACAAGACTAGACATGACTGGGTGGGCAAGGTGATCCACTGGGAAATGTGCAAGAAATTTAAATTTGACCATACCCGCAAATGGTATATGTACAACCCAGCACCTGTCCTGGAAAATGACACGCATAAACTCCTATGGGACTTTGACATACACACAGATCACCTAATCTCGGCCAGAAGACCAACAAAAAAAGAGAATTTGCAAAATTGTCGACTTTGCTGTCCCGGCTGACCACAAAATAAAACTGAAAGAATGTGAAAAGAAGGATAAGTACCTCGACCTTGCTAGAGAATTGAAAAAGCTGCGGAACATGAAAGTGACGATTGTACCAATTGTGATTGGTGCTTTTGGCACAATAACTAAAGGATTATTAAAAGGCCTGGAGGACTTGGCGGACGGGTAGAGACTATCCAAATGACAGCATTACTGAGAACGGCCAGAATCCTGAGAAGAGTCCTGGAGACTTGAGGCGACTTGCAGTCTCTCAAACTCCATTGATGTGAAAAACTCTAAAGGAGTAAATAATAATGATAATACTCAGTACTTCTTAGCTTAATTGTTACTATCGCAAGAAATGGAATGAGCAACCCAAGTTCAAATCCTAGACGGGGTTGCTTGAGCTTCCATTCGCGGTAATGCTTTTGGGATAGGTATCAATCTATCCGTTCTCCATCCCCTTCAGCTATTGGAAAATAGACAGTCTGCTTTCTTTACCTTTGGTTCGGCAACCAATCTAGGAAAAGGAGAACTCTAAATCCAAACCACCTTTACTTAAAAACTGACCTTATTCAACACACCCATGTACACATACACACACACACACACACACACACACACACACACATATATATATATATATACTTATTCTATGAATAAGAAGAATTCCCTTTGAAGAATTCCATACCAGCTATGGATTAAATAGTACGACAAATGATTTTCTACAAGGATGTTTTTGCCAAGAAGGTAGCTATGAACCAAACGAATCAACAAATAATGCATATGTGTAATAATGCAACGGTTATCTCTAAGTTCAAATCCTGGACAAATCTGTTTGCCTTTCACTTTACACTAATGCCCTTGGGAAAGGCATGAATCCATCTATTCTTCAACTAGCTATGAGAAACGAACTAAAAGCGTTTACCTTAAATCTGTTTGCCGTTACTTGAAGATCCAAGCAACAATTGTCATAACGTTTACTTTTATTGTTGACTACTTAGCCTACAATAAAAAGTAAGTGAACAAGGAAAGTGGACTGTCTGATAATTATAACAACAGTTGCATGAAACTTTAAGTCACGGTAAATAAATAATTTTAGGGTAAATGTGTGTGTATGTGCGTGTGCGTGTGCGTTACTATACATATACTTATATCCCTATTCATATCTATGAGGACATTATTAAAAAATTTTATATGTATGTGTGTGTAAGAATGTAATCATATATTTATAGTATATGTTTATGTGTATACATTTAGATAGATAGATAGATAGATATGCAACATATTAGTGTTTATACATACACATATGTTTGTGTGTTCGTGTATATATGTATATGTATGTGTTTGTGTTTACGTATATATATATGTTTGTAACCATACATATATATACATATATATAGGCGTGTTCGTGTGTTTATATATATATATATATATATATATATATATATATATAGAGAGAGAGAGAGAGAGTGAGAATTATTTATTCATATATATGTACGAATGTTTATATCTATGTGCGTTTTTGTGTGTATATATATATATATATATATATATATATATATATATATATATATATATATGTATGTATGTATGTATGTATGTATGTATGTATCTTGTACTTTACTGTCAATTACTTTGCTGCATATTTTCTGTTTCCTGTTCACCTTTATTTCACTGATATCAACCATGTCTATACGAAGCTGCTTCTCAACACATACGTTCAGACAGAAAC
>OY757917.1:43416656-43671656 GCA_963585895.1 Sepioteuthis lessoniana | reverse complement strand
TAATAAGAAAATATTTTAAATAAGAAGTAAAATCGAAAATATGATAAAAATGAGGAGGCAATATTCCACAGGAATATCGTTGATGTTAGTGTTGGTTTTACAGTGGCTTCTCTGAAGCGGTATGTTGTTTCTGTCTGTGCAGGACTTTAAAAGATTTAGTAACCTTGAAAGAGAAAGCTTTCTTGCAATATTCAGATTTTAATATTTAAAAAAAAATCAAGATCCACAAGCACTTTCAAATTAAGATTTCGACCGAGTTTAACAAATCGAGATAAACAAGAAAATTTTAAGCGAAACTCATTTTCAAAACCAGAAACTTTATCTATCTCTCTATCTCTCTCTCTCTCTCAATATATATATATATATATATCAAGTAAGTAAAGTTGGTGACTGGAGTTGAGGGTGACCCGAAGGCTTTCTTTTCATTAGCTACTACACCGAGGCGTAGAAGAGGGCGCTACTCCTTTCCCTGGATTGCTCTACTTTACCTTTGATCAGTACCTTATTATGCTGAGTGTTAAGCAATGAGGCATTGATTACTATTTTTGAGTTTATTATGACTTAATCTGGTATTGAACCCCGGTTTCCAGAGTCATTATCGAACAGTCTACTCCATATATATATATATATATATATACAACCTTATATATATCCCCCTATATATATATATATATATATTCAGAGTCTGCCCAAAAATGTATACATACTTCAGGAACCTTATTCATCCATGTTACCTACCATAACTTTACCTTTATGGAAATGATGAATTTTTATATAAAGAAGACCTGCTACCTTATCCAAATGAGAATTTGCAAGAACACTGACTTGGACAAAGAGGTGTTGTCGAGTATCCATCACGTTCTTCTCATTTAACACCTACGGATTTTTACCAATGGGAGACCCTAATTAATATTGTGTATCTCAGAAAACCGACTATATTAGTTGAATTATAACAAGAAATTGAAAATGCATGCGCAACACTCTCACTGGACACTTTAGCTAACGTTACCCAAGCAGTAGTTCGCCGTTCACAAAAAATGACTGGAAGTCTATGGCCACTACTTTGAGCATCTCATGTAATTGTTGAGTCCAAAATTAACTTGTATTAATCTCATGATGTCTTAATAAATTCAATATTAAGATATTTATACAGACTTTTACCTTTCCAGAAAGCTTTCTTGCAATCTTCAGATTTTTATTTTTTTTAATATTTTAAGATTCCCCAACACTTTCAAATTCGAATTTCGACCTAGTTTAATGAATAAAAATTTAAAAAAACTCTGCATGAAACTCATTTTTAAAACCAGAAACATATATATATATATATGTGTGTGTGTGTGTGTGTGTGTGTGTGATGACTAATTCATATTGATAGATTGTAGCTGTCTCTACCCCCTAAATTACAATTCAAACATCCTGACTGATAACTAAGTGAAGTTATAGAAAATATACGAAAGTAAGGTGATAAGGTAGTAATACATCTGTATATCGTTGGATTATTGTTACATACAGGTGTTCGACACTTAGGCCACTCTTTGAGTCAACATAGCTACAACAAAGTGACAAGCATGGCTAAATCACTGGTGACTATGCTTACTGCAATTCTTATTTCAGAGTACTTTTCCCGTCAAAGGATAAGTATAAATCAGCAGAGGTTTGAAGATGGAGCTTCTTTCTCCTGTTTTGATTCTGGGGTTAACTTCTGGAAATGTTGCTTTCTTCGCGACTTTGTCACTAGACTGGAGTCTCTTTTACTCTCTCTCTCTCTCTCTCTCTCTATATATATATATATATATATATATATATATAAAGTTAAGGTGGTGTAGACATGAAATCAACTGCACTTAGTGATTGTTAGTTGCTTACCTATGCAATCATCAGACCAAACATTGTTAACTATGTATCTACGCTCTCCAAAATTTGATGTATATGCCTTATCACCGATATTTATTCATGAATATAGCAAATTATATGTTTTTATTTACCCAATACCTCCGCACGAACAGCATAGGACACAAGGTCAGTTTTTAAGTGTAGTTTAAGAAGTTGAAATTCAGTTTTCTTTCTCCTAGACCGGATGCAATACCAAGGTTAAAGAGCCTAGTCTGCCCTATTTATCAATCGCTGGAGGAAAAATAGTTGGATTCTTACTTTTCCCAAGTGTACTAGAACAATGTGAAAGGAAAACAGCTTCGGCCAATTTTTGATCTCGGGGCATCGTATCCATCGTGCAAATTATATATATATATGTGTGTGTGCGTGTGTGTGTGTGTGTGTATGCCAAACTATATATATATATATATAAAGATGGTAGTTGTAGGTCCGAAAAAAGAATAAGGATAAATTTTAAAATAGGAAGGTCCACGAAGAGATTTGTAGTTTTTGAATTTATTTATTTTGTTCTTACATATGTGTTATATATATGCATGTTTCCAGCTTGCTGCTTTCGTCAGAGAACATATGTGGCACAAGGACTTTTTAATGGGGTACTCAATAAGACTTGAACTAACTCATGTTTCCAGTATAAATGATCCTTGGTTGGTCAAACTGGTTTATAGAGGGGTCGTTGTTCCTCTTTCCTGGAGTGTGTTTACTTTGGTCTGCTTTACCCGTCTTTGATAATTGATATGTTTTGTGTGTGTGTGTGTGCGTGTGTGTGTGTGTTGGCGTTGGAGATAAGAAAGAAAAACCAGTTCGGAAAATCAAACGACGTGCAGCCATGTCCTGCTCATATCAACTGCAATCACCATAGTTTTCGCTTGAAGTATCCATATAGTTCTTCTTCTTCTTCTTCTTCTATAATTTATTTCTTCTGCTAAGTACCATTTTTAAAGTCTTTGGTATGACGCGACCTGGGATTGAACCCAGGTCTTCCAGACAATTGGCGAACACTCTACCCATAAGGCCAATAGAACAACGATGAAAAATTAAGAAAATAAAAAACAAAATCCAAAATCATCGAGAAAACAAAAAGCAACAAATCTAGAAAAAAAAACATAATTAAAATATCTAGAAGACAAAAAAGATGATAAAATATCTAGAAAACTCCCAAAACCAATTTTAAAAAATAGAAAACAAAAATCTACACCCTAAAAATCTTGACAACAAAAGCAACAAAAAAGTTATAAAATAAAAAACAGTAAAAAAAATCTTATAAATAAAAACCATAAAATATCTAGAAAACAAAAATCCACAATCAAAGAATCTTGAAAACAAAAACAATAACAAATCTAGAAAACAAAAAAAAAGCAAAAGAAAAAACAAAAAAGCAATAAAAAATCTTGAAAATAAAATACAATAAAACAATCTAGAAAACAAGAAACAACAAAAATCTACAAAACAAAAAGCTACAAAAAATTATCCAAAAAACACAATACAAATCTAGAAAACGAAAATCAACACTCAAAAACTCTTGAAAACAAAAAATAGAAAGAAAAACAACTGTATTGATAGTTGAAAGGACTAACAAATGAAATTCCACCTGCGATAATCTTGACATGACAAAGAAGATGAAATTTCAAGGAGAAAAACTGGATCTGTCCTAGAAAATTAGGAGCATAAAATTGTACAAGAGACGAACGTTTGACTAAACATGGATCTGTCCTAGAAAATCAAAAGCATAAAATTGTATAAGAGACCAAATTTTGACTAAACCTGGATCTCTCCTGGAAAATGAGAAGCAGAAAATTGTACAAGAGACGAACGTTTAACTAAACCTGGATCTGTCCTAGAAAATGAGAAGCATAAAACTTTCTCTAACCTTCAGATACAAACGGATCATCCGATCCCGACCAAACGTAGTGTCAATATACAATAAAAAAAAAGAACTTGACATCAAGTGAATTTTGCCATCCTAGCAGACCATAGAGAGAAAATTTTAAAATTTTGTAAAGATATTCAAATACCCAGATCTTTCTAGAGAGCTGAAAAATCTGTTGAACTCTAAGGTCACAGTAGTACCAATTGTACTTATTGAGATTTAAACTCACGCTCCTCCCACCAAAGCTTCAAACTTCATCGAAGCTTATTTATCGTAAAACGTTTAAAACAATCATTATCATGAGAGCGTGCAGACGATATGGATTCCCTTGACTCTTTCGCACCATCTCATCCCTATCGGCTATCGCTCTTGATAAGTCATCTAGAATGCACCCAGTATCCACACAGAGTTAATGAATGTAACACTGATGTATCTAAGTGTAGGAGTCCGGAACAGAATGTCCTAAAATATCCAGCAGTACCCAGCATATCTTGTTCGTTTTACTTGGATAGTTTGTGATACTGGAGGAAAGTGGCCGTATAACTGCTATTTTGTTGGGTTTCAGGATTATTCGAAACAGCACGCAGTATCGTAGTTCTCATTAAATTTTTCTCCAAGCGTTTTAGTAGAGTACAAGTGGTGCAGCCATACTATAGTACTTATATGGCTCCAGCTACGGTCGATAATAAGTCTATAGCTGTACATGTGATCTTATTATTTTAATTACGGCAGGCCTGATAGCCATTCTAGTAGAAATAAATAATAACGAAAAATGAATTTTCGAAAAGAACCTATAATGTATCTCAGTGCACTTTCTGTTAATTCTTACATAGGTAATACCCGTGTGTGAAAGGTCATTGCATTTTTTTCAATAATTCGAAAAGTCCCCTAGCCTGGTATACAGCGGTTCAAATGTTCAAATGGGGTTTAGAATATGCTGACTGTATTCCCTGCCGAAGGTAAAACCCCTCATCCAAAAAGGAGGGTCCTAAGTATGACACTAAACTACTTCTGGTGGTGATACTCCTGTTCTGGAGCCCTGGAAACTGAGGAGTATTCTTTCCTTGTTGATATTCCCAAGTCCAGTCTGACCCGATATGTTAGGGTCCTATCTATGGTTCAAATTGGCCTGTTTGAATATCTATGGTTCAAATAGGTCTGTTTGAATATTAGAATATCATATAAAAATGCAATCATTTTCATTAGATAGGAATACTTAAACCACACAAAGTTTGCTACCTTTGTATTAGATAGGAATACTTGATATCATATAAACCTGTGCAAAAGACTCTTAAGAAACAAAAAAAATGTAAATATAGATGTACGCAATTCAAGGCATTAAATAACCTCAGACGTGTTGACATGCCGTTGAAATCAATCAATCATATGTATAAATTAGGTTTATGCAAACGTTCTCCACAATTATTTTAAGTCTAGACTGATTATGATGCACTGGAAACTTTTGCCTACATCGAATATGTTTTTGTTTTTTCTTGCTCCGAACTTCTGTTTGTATCACAGGAATTTATTTATTTATTCATCTATTTATTCTATCTATTGCATACCTTTTAGCCTGTGTTATTCGGGGGTTTTATACCCTGAGACTACTGCGCAGTCTTTGTACAGAAGCAAATCCCAATGCAAATGGATATGCTATTTCCTTTAACACCAAAACTGTCTTTTTTGGATGCGAATTTCATTTAGCCTTTGTGCATCTTAGAAAGACTTGACGTCAGTATAATTGATCACTATGTCCTCACTGTGAACGAGAAGTAGACAAAAAGAAGCAGCCATCTTATTTATTCCAGTGATAGATATGACAATACGAAAGTACGGCGCGCAACAAAACTTAATCAAAATGCAATATCCCTATATTATTGCTGGTATTTGAGCTATGAATCTAAACTCACGCCATTATACTTAACAACTTTCTTTATTATCTCTATAAACTCCAAAAGTTACTCAGCATATTTTTCCTGGCAGGACTTCCATTTCGTCATGTCTCACCAGTCAACCTATGGATGTTACTTTGATACTTAGATGTTACTTAGATATCAACCTTTGTCGGTCATTTAATTCCAAAGTTATCGTTGTCGAATGGTACTATTTAATCCATACCTGGGAGAATAAGTGGGTTTACATCTTTCCCAAGGGTATTAGTCTGAAAGTAAACGTAATACAGCGTCTGGAGTTCGAACTCGCTCATACCGATTTCTCAGTTCAGCAAGTTAACCACTACGCCACAGGGACTCCCCCTTTAGTGGTTATGCTCCAGTTCTGGAGCTCTGAAGAGTTTAGAGTCACTCCTTTCATTGCTATTACTTCCAGTTCCACTTAGTCGTGGAGTGGTGATTCCTGTTATGGTCTCATCTAATGTCTAAACTGTTTTCTGTCGATGCCCCATCTCTTTTGTTTCGTCGCAGACCACACGCTGTTTCGCTATGAAAAACAAATACAAAAACATTTCCTATTGCGAAGAACAAATACCAAGCCACTTTTGTGAGCACACTTCATTTTTTTCTTCTTAACTACGGCGGCCTTTCTTTTACACTCGGGAGTAATTATTTGAATCTAGAGAGAAAAAATACGCACACCATTTTCACACGTGTGCTCCTCGACGTGTGCTCCTCGACTGATTAAATTTCAAACTATCTTTAAATTCTAGGACTTTTTGATCACATGACCGAGTGTATCCAATCCTCGCCAAGCTCTCAAACTGATATCGGGGTCATACCCAATAAATCATACTCAATTTGCCTTAATGTCTCTGAGTACAATTTCTAATACAATTTTTCAAATTCTACACCACCTCACAAATAATAGATACTGTTACTTTATAATTCAACCCTGGATTTCCTTCTTAAAGGATTTTTACGATCCTTTCCATTGTTTTGATTGACAGTTTTTTGGGGTTTTTTTTGTTTTTTGTTTTTTTTTGTTGAAGCCATGTTTCCTTTTAATTAGATGTACCCACCTGCTTATTTAGGTCTGCAATAAAAGTCTTTTAATGTCGACCGATATCTAGGGTCCCGCTGATTTTTTTTAGAGTAAATTACAAGATCTTCCGATAATTTCTTTCTTAACACTGGATCACTTAAGAATTTTAGTGCTTTTAATATCGTTCGTATTTTTATCAAAGATTATTTTTTTAATAACAGAATTTCCTTGTGTTGTAGTTCAGCTTTATCTTTTGAAATTGAGTACATATGTACACTGAATTTCACGGAAAAGTCTATTCTCGTTCACGTTTTATGTAATAACAGGACATTTTGTCAAATGTCACATCACTTAATTAATACTTCTAAACTGAAAAATTGTGAATACAACATATGATTAAACGAAGAGGTTACATCAAGATACGGCATGCCTACAACTAACAAGGTCTGGTGATATGTAAAATACTGCTGAGGCACTTTGAGTAAGGGGCAATGATGTGTTGGCTCCGAAACCATGACTGGCCCAAGAGTCATCATATGGTAAAGGCCTTGTTGGCCACACAGCTGGGTTTTCGTTTCTGCAGCCACACATACACACACACACACATGTATAAAGAGATAGAGTGAGAGTAAGAGAGAAATAATTTAGAATAGAGTAGATATGGGGTTAATGTTATTTAGTGACTATTGTCAGTAAGCGATAAAAGATAGATAGATAGATAGATAGATAATCTTATATATATATATATACACACACGTGGTGAATTCAATAAGTTTCCAGACTTTTTTGTACAGGCATTTAAAATTGTCGTAGACTCTTGAAAATTCACTATGTTATTGCTATACATCTTATGAGATGACTGATCAATTTTTATGATTTCAGGTTCAAATGAACAGCTACAGCAGCAATTGGAATACACCCTACTAAAGCCTGATTGTCACAGCTGGTAAATTTCAAAAATGCAATCTAGACGTGGGGACACTTTAGAAGAACGATATGCAATAAAATTCTGTTTTAAACTTGGAAAAAATGCCACAGAAACGTATGGAATGCTTCAGACTGCTTTTCGACCATCTTGCATAGATCGGGCATCAGTTTTTGAGTGGCATAAGAGATTTAAGTAAGGCAGGGAGTCTGTGAGGGATGATGAGAGGTGTGGGAGAGTATGGAAGTCAATATATCAGAGTTGATTGGCCAAAGGGGTAGGGTTAGGGTTACTATGTTGAGGTTTTAAGGGTGTTCAGGAAAAGATTCTGTCGAAAGAGGCCAGCACTCTTCAAATCGGGTCAGTGGCATTTGCACCAGGACAATACACCAGTCCACAATTCCATCCTTGTCACAGAATATTTGACCAAGATGGGTATCAAGACAGTTCCCCACCGTCCCTATAGTCCAGACCTTGCTCCCTGTGACTTTTGCTTATTCCCTAAGCTCAGAGGCTGTCGTTATGAGACAATTGAGGAGATTAAAGAGGCTGTGACGAAGGTCATTGACAAGAGGACTTCCATGGGGCCTTCCAGAAGTTGTTGGAACGGTACAATACGTGCATTGCAACCGGAGGAGATTACTTCGAAGGGGACTAGAGTTTCATGTGTGTACTATCAATAAAAGTACCCATACGAAAAAAGTCTGGAAACTTATTTAATGATCCTCGTATATATATATATATATATACCCCGAAGCAACACTATTGTTTGTTAATTGCTCCAAGGTATTTGATTTCATACACAGAGGGAAGATGTAGCTTCTAGCTTATGTGCCCTCCCAAGAAACTGGTACAACCATTATGATACTCATGAAAACTCGAAAGTCAAGATTCACTCACCAGAAGGAGACAAAGACTTTTTCGACATTGTCGCCGGAGTTCTGCAAGGAGATACATTAGCACCATATCTGTTTATAACCTGTCGAGACTACGTGCTTAGATTGTCGATAGAGCTAATTTTAAGAAATGGCTTTACACTGAAAAAGGCAAGAAGCAAACGATATCCCACAGAAACTATAACGGATGCAGACTATGTAGATGGCATAGCGCTTCTTGCAAATACACCTACTCAAACGGAATCCCTGCTGCCTAGCCTGGAGCAGACAGCAGGAAGCAATGGCCTCCACGTGGGTATTAACAAAGCGGAGTACACGTTGTTTTAATCGAGAAGAAGCCATCCCCACTCTATGGCGATGTTCCGAAATAAGTAGATAAGTTTAAGTACCTCGGTAGCAGTGTATCATCTACCGAAAGTGATTCTAATATGCACCTAGTGAAGGCGTGGACTACTTTCGACAGGCTGTCATATGGAAGTTTGATCTCTCTGATAAAATAAAACAGGATCTTTTCCAAGCAGTGGTTGTATTAATACTAATGTATGGATGCACTAATGGACACTGACAAAACGACCGGAGAAAAAGCTTGATGGGAACTGTACAAGAATGCTACGAGTTATATTGAACTAATCCTGGAAACAACACCCAACAAAACAACTGCTGTACGGCCACCTACTCCTCATTTAAAAAACTATCCAAGCAAGACGAACAAGACATGCGGGACACGGTTGGAGAAGCAAGGACGAACTCATATGACGTTCTACTATGGACACTTTCACATGGACATGCAAGTGTTGACCGACCAACAAGAACTTATCTACAACAGCTCTGTGCAGACACACAATGCAGTTTGGAAGACCTGCTGAGAGCGGTGGATGGCAGAGAAAGAGAGAGAGAGAGAGAGAGAGAGAGAGAGAGAGAGAGTCAGTGAAATCCGTGCTAGCTGCGTGACTTGATGATGAGGATGATGATATATAGGCAGATAGATAGATAGATAGATAGATAGATTAGACTGAGAGAGAGAGAGAGGGAGAGAGAGAAAGGAGGAGAAGAGAGAAGGGAGAGAAAGAAATGTACTAAACTGAGATAGATAGATAGATAGATAGAAGGAGAAACCGTTGACTCTGTAGCTATGATATTTTATAATAGCTCAATCACAGATATGGAGCATTCTCCAGATTACACCGCATTTGGTCTGCCACAAACCCTCCACGTAAGATAATGACAACCATTTAGTTATAATATATATATATATATATATATATATATAATGTAACAGGAAGAAATATAAATATATATATATATATATATATATATATATAGAGAGAGAGAGAGAGAGAGAGAAACAGAGCGAGTGTGTGTGAGTGTGTATCTGTGTGTGTGTTCGCCAATGGTCCAGGAGACCAGGGTTCAATCCCAGGTCGAGTCATACCAAAGACTTAAAAATGGTACTTGATTCTGCCTTTTTTAACACTGAGCATTATAAGGTATGGATCAAGGGTAATGTAGAGCAATCCAGGGAATAGAGTAGTACCCTCCCCAACACCTCGGTGTAGTACTCATTGAAAAGGGAGCCATTGTGTCACCCTCGACTACGGTCGCCAACTTTAGATAGATAGATATCCACTGATTTTATCGTAACTTCAAGACTCTCATACTTAACTTTAGTCTTTTTCGGCTCAAACACATTAGATATTTCTAGCAGGAGAAAGATTCATCATCATCATGTCATGCTGCCAGCACGGATCTCCCGGACCCTCTCGCGCCACCCGTCTCTATCGTCCATTGCTCCCGGGAGGTCCTCAAGGCTACATCCTGTATTGGCACAGAGCTGTTGTATATAGGTTCAAGCTGGTCGTCCTGCCTTTGCCCGTCCATGTGAAAGGGGTCTGGTTCGTCTAAGATTTAATTAAGAACGGATTTCACCAAATTTCAGCACTCAACCGCAGAGTAATTTATTGCAAATCAAAAATAAAAGGGATTGTCAGTGGTCAAGAACAAATGCCAGGTTAATTAGGAAAACAGGGCTATTATACAAGATGCTAACCAAAGTTTCTGGTATTTGATGATGAAATGTTTAATTGCGTTTCCAAACACCTAGTTTTTACTGTCTTCTTCGAAGTAGTCTTTCCCAGTCATATATACCGTGATACCAACGGCTTTCAATGTTTCTAGGAACAAATCTGTACTGTATTTGAGGCATTAGCATGGTTCAAATCCCCCAAAATCTTAAGAACTTCCAGTATATTATATAATTATAAATTCATTATTATTTTATTTTAGAAAAGCATTGCAGACAAAATAAGTTTGTTGAAAATAAGTACAATTTCAGACAGGGCAAGTTTGTTGAAAATAATGTATATGTTTTTATGATAGAAATGTAATTCGAATCGAAAAGAAAAGGGATTTTCAGTGGTCAGGAATGAAGGCAAATTTTACAGGTAGAATATAACTATCAGATGTACAGGGTATCTCAATATACAAGGGACCCATGCGACTGCTAATAACTCTACTTATAATAATGTGTTGTTTTTGCTTTGTTTTTTGTTTTTTTTTGTTTCAGATTTGAAAATAGCCTCGGCTCGTGCCCGACCTCCCCCTCCCCTTAATCCTCACTTTAAGCCGACCTTCGGGTCATTGACCTTGTGTCAAGTCCTGTCTGGCAGGAGGCAGCGACAAATATCTCAAAGAACAAAAAATGTTTGTTCCTTTGTTTGTAACACAGGTTTGGCCAATTAACTTACGTAAAACTTGCGACAGACTTACAATAAAAGAAAACAACTCTCTCTCTCTCTCTCTCTCTCTCTCTCTCTCTCTCTCTCTCTCTCTCTCTCTCTTATTAAAAAGCAATGGTTGGATTTTATTCTTTTTTTGTATTTCTTTGTTCTTTTTTAAAAGACTTCCCATCGTCTTAATAGAGTCTGTATAGGTATTTGTAATATTAAATGAAACAATGACACAAAAATGCAACAAGCTATTTGTTAGACTGTCGGTCTATTAATTGCTTAGATTTAGTTTGTGTTTATCAATCAGTTTCGACTGTATGTGTATTTTGGGGTCTGTTTTTTTTTTATCATTTGTTATTTTTCTCTCTTTGAACACATTATTTACTGATTTGCTTTCATTCCATCTCTTACCTTTTAAAAGTACAGTGGCTCACTGCCGGAATATTGTCTTTTGCGACTGTTAAGAGAAATCAAGACAAACAAAACGAAACAGTGATAAGATTACCTGACACAAGAGCTCTTCTGTGATGGAAAGTAAGAAAATATCACTGCGGTAATTTTCCAAATGATTTTCTCTGATTTTTGTTTTTGTTCTAGTGTTAATCCAATAGCAAGGTATAATTGCTTAGGTCTTTCAACTACCTTTCCCGACGTAAAAGAAAAAAAAAAGAAAAGAAAGGAATAAATAAAACAAGGCAGACAGGTGAACAAACAAACTAACGAAAAAAAAAACAGAAAAATAAAGATACTGACGAACGAACAAGCGGGTTAAACTAGATTGAAAGAGAAAGAAACAATGGGAAGAGCTAATTAAAAATAAGTCGTGAACCACGTGATTAGAGATCACTTTCATCGAGCTAATTAGAGGAGACCCTATATTTTGTAACTTTTGTTGCACCCAGAAAGGAGCAACAATCAGCTCTCTATCGTGCAATGTGTAACGTCACTTCCGGCAATTAGGCTAAGAATGGAATGAACATGCTGACTCCAAATTATTGTTTGAGGGTGTCCTAATGAAATCATGCATCATACGCTCTATAAATAAAGTTGAATATATATATATATATATATATATATATATATATATATATATATATATATATATATATATATATATAACGGATTAGTTGTTTATACGGCTTATATGATATAAAAATACATCAGATAGAAGTAAAGTAAAGTAAAGTGGGCGACCCTAGTCGTGTGCAACCAGAAGGCTCCCTTTTCAATAGCTACTACACCAAGGTGTACGGAAGGCGTTACTCCTTTCCCTGGATTGCTCCATTTTACCCTTGATACGTACCTTATATCGCTGAATGTTAAGCAAGGAGGTATCAAGTACCATTTTAAAGTCTTTGGTATGACGCGACCTGGGATTGAACCCAGGTCTCCCGGACCATTGGCGAACACCAATATCACACACACACACACACACACATATATATAATCTATTTAAGATAATATCCCCACTCTACCAAATGATTTTTCCGGGATAAATCTAGGAGTGAGTCCCCATGGCGAAGCGGCTAACGTGATGGATTGCGTCTTTGTAGTAAACAAGTTCGAACTCTAGTCATGGTATTACGTTCACGTATACCATTTAAAAAGATGTAAAACCCATTATCCCACAGCAGCTCTTTGTTAAAAAAGCACAATAACAGTCCTTCTATAGTAATGGTTTCGGAATCAAATAACCCACAAAGACTGAAATCCCATTAAACAAATAAACCAAATCGAACCGAGAATCTAGTTCTACTTATCTATCTGTATATTTACGATTTTTATCATTTTAATATTTGCTCAGCTTGTGGAAATTGAACACCGTCTTAGTTATTATTAACTCGGTATTATCTAATATTATTTAAATGATTATTCAAAAACCTAATTTGGTATTACATATTATTACCAACATTCTGAGAAGAAGGACTACCTTTCCTGCTGATAGACCAGGAGAGAGCCTGGCATGTTACGTTTTATTAACTCCCTGTATTTGATAAGCTTTGGAGTAAGCCTGAGTTCTATGATAGACTGAAAAAATACAATGACTGATATTTATACAGCATCATTGCTTCCAACAAAGACTTCATCAGCTGATTACTCTGTGTTCAGGCATGGTTTCGGGGTCGAAGCATCATTATCACTAACCCAGAGCGCCTCAGTAGTAACTCACGATACTACCAGACTTTGTTGGATTGACGTCACTTTATGGGATTGCCTTATATGTATAGGGTGTCCAGAAATGTATTTACAATTTGGCCAGTGACCGAATACTGGTAATCCACAAAACATTGTGGGTTGATTGATTGTTTTCATGGCATATAAACCTTTGTAGGTAATATAATACTAAATCTTATTTATACAGATATTAAAAAATATGATTTATTAACAAATAATTTTTCGGTTACATTTTTAAATGAGCCAAAACTCATTTGTTAGCATACAGTTAATGGTTTCAAGTATCGTTACTTAACAGGAATAGTCCTATTCAATATTTCTCATTTGTTTGCACAAAGTTAAATGGTTTCAAGTATTACTATTTAACATTGATAATTCAGCTTAACATCAGTTTTTTGTTTGCAAACAATTAAATGGTTAAACAGTTCTATTGGACCTATAGATGGGACCATAACAGGTGCTATTTAACATAAGTAATTTGTCTGCACACAGTTTAAATGTCAAACAGTTATATTTAACACATTGTACTACTCCGGGTCAGAATGAACCTGGGAGCAATGACACTGAAGGGGTACTCTACATTCCCCTAAGCTCCAGGACTGGAGTCTCATCATCAGATTATTTAGTGTCATATTCAGGATACTCGTAGAGTAGGGGTCTTACCCCTCTGAAGTGATGTAGTTGGTGTATTCTACAGTCACAACCGACTGGACTACACCGCAGTGTAATCCTTGGTAAGATTATCTGGTATTCAACAGTAACATGTAGATTCTAAAGTGTCAAGTAGTTGTAATTGTGGCATTTAATCAAGCCATTTAAATTTGTAGCACAAAACCTACAATAACCAATGGGTTGCGAGTTTGTTTGGATTTTATGGCATATCAACCTTTGTAGGTTATTTAATGCCAAATCCATTTTTATACAAATAAACAGTTCTATTTCAAACAGTTCAGTTTAGCATAAGTACACAGTTTAATTGTCAAAACATCTCTATTTCAAGCAATTCAATTAAGTCAAAAAATATTTTTTCAAATAATTCAGCTTAGTGTAAGTAAGGTTTTGGTTTACTCACAGTTAAATGCAAAAACTGATCTATTTCAAACAATTCAATTTGGCGTAAATACAATTTCAGTGTCAAAAACAGTTCTATTTCAAACAATTCAGTTTAGTATACAAAAAAGTTTCATCTCAAAATATAAGTTAAGCATAAGTACACAGTTTAAATGAAATCCGCAGTTTAAATGTCAAAACAGTTCTATTTCAAGCAATACAGTTTAGCAGAAGTACGCAATTTAGATCTATTTGATCCGTAGATAGGACCCTATCACGTACTACAGCTTTGGGACGGAGTGGACCTGGGAGTAATAACAATAAATAGGTACTCCTCATTACGCAAAGTAATGCTGGACATTACTGAAACTTCACTATCAGATTGTTTAGTGTCATATCCAGGATACTCGTTGGGGGTGGTCTTACCCCTCAGCAGAATAGCAGTCGGTGTATTCTGCAGCCCCAGTCGACTGGGCAACATTGGGCTGCGAACAGCAATTGAAACAAACGGCATCCGAATACCAATAGAAAAGTCACGCAAACTTAAGGAATTGCAAATTTCACAAATCAACAATGCCTCGAAGAAAATGGGGAAAGTCATGGGGTATTAGTACTATGTGAAATGCAATCAGTCTCGTCCAGGATTTGAACTCGTGTCGCCATGTCCATTTCCTACAACGATAACCATTACACCACGGGCACCTCCATATCCACTTATATATTGCCCAGTCGGCTGGGGCTGTGGAATACAGCGATTGCACCTCTGCAGAGGGCTAAGACCCCACCACAACGAGAGTCCAAGTTATGACACTAAACAATCTGGTGGGGAGATTCCAGTGATGCCAGAATGTGGATTACCCCTTCATTGCCATCACTCCCAGGTCCACTCTGGCCTGGAGTGGTAGAACCTGATAGGGTCCTATCTATAGTAATCTGCGTACTTATGCTAAACTAGATTACTCGGAATAGAACTGTTTTGATATTTCAACTGCATACTTATGCTAAACTGAATTGTTTGATATAGAACTGTTTTTGACATTGAAACTGCACTTACACTAAATTTCATTGTTTGAATTAAAACTGTTTGACTAAACTGAATAGCTTGAAATAGAAATGTTTTTGACAAACTGTGTACTCATGCTAAACTAAATTGTTTGAAATAGAACTGATTATTCGTATAAAAATGGATTTGACATTAAATAACCTACAAAAGTTGATATGCCATAAAACCCAACCAACCAACCACTTATATATATATGTGTGTGTGTGTGTGAGAGAGAGAGAGAGAGAGAGAGGAGAGAGAGAGAGAGAGCTTTTAAGCCTTACTTAATTGTGTCTGCATATTTTAATCGTACACGCGCGCGCACACACGCACGCACACACACACACACACGCCCACACACGCCCACACACACATATGATAAAGCAAATTCTTTAAATTTGCCTAGAAGAGAAAGTGGGATTTATTCGTCGACTTAAATGTTTATACACATGCACAAATGTGCATCCTAACCTAATCCCTTATTTTCAAGTCATTTAGACAAGGAATTATGCCGAAAAACATTATATATATGTGTTTGCGCGTGGGTTCTTGCGTTCGCATGTGTGCTTATATGTGTGTGGGTGTTTCTGCATGCTGTAAGCATCATTGATGTTTGTGGTGAGGGTGACGCAGTTGCAATTAATGAATCGACTGTTAATTGCTTAAATGACAGAGAGACAAGCAATAGAACTTGTTTACAATGCAAAGACACTGAACAACACGCCCAGAGCGTCGCTACGATTGTGTAACGCCTCTTGCTGAAACTGTGATGCCTAATTGACAAGCGATAAGCTTGGTTATTACATAGAAAAATGCAACTGTTAATTTGTTTGAGACAGCCACCACCCTAGCATCCTGACATTGAAGATTCCGGATTACTAATCAGAATAAATAAATAAACTGAGAACAATTCAACAAATTTCGACTGAAATTTGCGCTAACGAACAATTTGGAGAGGATTTGATGAAATCGTATTGCTGACAAAAGAACGCTTCAAAAGTAAATTGAGCAAGCATTAAGATCCATTAGCGTTAGGATATTGAACATTTTTATAGTTTTCTTTTCTTTCTTTCTACGATTTTTTTTCTTTTCATTTGATTCTAGTGAAAAACATTACCTATGAAAAGGTTCTATATTGTGAAAGAATGATCTAATTGAATTAAGTGGTCCACACTTTGAAAAATCATCCAATTCTATTAAATAGGTTTATATTGAGTAAAAAGAAACCTAAACTAAATTAAATGGTCCATATTTTAAAAAATGAATCAAATCTACTTTGGTTTGGATGTTTAATGACATATCAATCTTCGTGATTTATTTAATGACAAAGCTATCTTCGTAAAAGAACAGTAAGGGTACTATTTAACTCATAGCTGGGGACGATAAGGGATTTCATACCTTTCTGAAGGTGACGAATCATACTAGAGAGTGAGATGCTGAGCTCGCCTGATACTCCCTGAAAGCTACTCTCCAGATTTGCCACGAGCACGGCCTCGGAATCCATGGTTTTAGGGCTACATGACTTTGCCTTGATGGTCAAGGTTTTTGAAACCTGAGTGAAATTTCTTGAACCATCTGGTTACTGCACTGTGGTCAACTTTGCCTTCACCTTTTGGACAACAAAATGTTTTTGAAAGGGAACGTGATAGCGAGACCGGAGTTTGAACTCGCAATCCAACATTATAGCCATTACACCACGAGTCTTTCCTGTCAAATCCATCAAATAGTACTAAATTTTAAAAGAATCTAAGATAATTAAATGTTACTTAAGATTTTTTTTGTATTTCTATTTTTTCTGTATTTTAAAACTCAGGGCTGTTCAGGTTTTTTTTTTTTTGGTTTTTTTTTAATTATTTTGAAATAATGATACATGTCTATGAAATGTTTCTGTATTTTGATTAGATGACCCAAATCTGTTAAGCGGGTGACCTTTAAAAAAAAAAAAAAACATACACATATCTACTAGGATGATTCAAAAGCTTTGCAATATTTTGGTACGTGCTAGATTGCAGTGCGCATATCACGTGACCAACGCAGTTCAAGCCTTGAAAAGTACCCGTCTGTGACTGGTAGTTGGTGCGCTGGCACGTTGTGCATTGCTTTACTTCGTGTGTGATTTGAAAGCTGTATACATGAACATGCAACGTGGTCTAGTTCGTGAACTTATGTTTTACGAGTTCGAACGCTGCCGAAGCAATCAAAAACATTTTGTTGTCCAAAAGG
Organism: Sepioteuthis lessoniana; assembly: GCA_963585895.1. Lineage (NCBI taxonomy): Eukaryota > Metazoa > Mollusca > Cephalopoda > Myopsida > Loliginidae > Sepioteuthis > Sepioteuthis lessoniana. The sequence continues at coordinate 43,653,922 of OY757917.1, read as the reverse complement.
TGAAGGCAAAGTTGATCACAGTACAATAACCAGATGGTTCAAAAAATTTCACTCAGGTTTCATGTAGCCCTAAAACCATGGATTCAGAGACCGTGCTCTTGGCAAATCCGGAGAGTAGCTTTCAGAGAGTATCAGGCGAGCTCAGCATCTCCCTGTCTAGTATGATTCGTCACCTTCCCAAACTCGGTAAAAACATCTGGAGATGGCGAATTCTATCTCATGTTACCAAAATATTCCAAAACTTTTGACTCATCCAAGTAATCTTCGTACCAACTACCTGGATACTACCAACCACTCGTCACAAACTAGCACGTACCAAAATAATGCAAAACTTTTGACTCACCCAAGTAATTTTAGTACCAACTATCTGGATACTACCACCCACTCGCCACAAACTAGCACCCACCAAAATATTGCAAAACTTTTGACTCACTCTAATATTAAACTGTGTATACTTTTACTAAATTATGTGACCCATATTTTTTAAAGAATGGCCCAATTAAACTATTCGTATTTTTAAATAATGACTCTTGCTTATTCAACTGTCCATAGTTTTATTAAATGACCCAAGTCCATTAAACCATTTATATTTGGATTTAATAGAAATAAGATAGAGTTTTGGGGGCATAGTGGCTTATGTGCTGGACTGTAACATCTTAGGAAGCGAGTTCGAAATCCAGTCGAGCTATTACGTTCACTTTCAGACAAATACCCAGGGATAATTATGAAACCTTTATTCCACCAAATATGGGTTAAACAGTACAATTACTGCCCTTCTACATGGATGGATTTGGCATTAAATAACCTATGAAGGTTGATAAGCCATTAAAATTAAATATGTAGAAAAAAGAACTAAATAACAAAGTATATTAAGTAGTCTATATTTTCAAAGAATCACTTCAGTCTTAAATTCATCCATGGGTAATTAGTGAGTCAGATTCGGCTCTTTAACCTTGGTGTAGTAACTGGTCTAGGAAAAGAAAAACTCGAAATTCAGGTCTGTTTAAAATTGACCTTGTGTCGCATTGTGCTCGTGTGGAAGGGTTGGGTAAATGCATATATATGTATTTCTATTAATTTATATTTCACATAGCACAAATACCCAATGGAAAGAAGGCCAGTCGGCTGGGGCTGTAAAATACACCGACTGCATCTCTGTGTCCTGATATACGACGTTAAACAATCTGATAGTGAGGCTCTATTAATGCTGAAGCTTTGGGTGATGCGAAGTACCCCTTCATTGCTATCCACTTTGACTCGGAGTGGTAGCACCTGATAGGGTCCCGTTTATGAGTCAAATGGAAGTTTGACATTTAAAGTGTAAGCCAAAAATAACTGATGCTAAATTGAATTACTTGAAATAGAACTGTTTGGTCATTTGTGATTGATTTTTAATTGAATTGTTAGTGATACATTGCAATTCCTGGAATCATTTAACTGTGTACAAAAGTATGAGCTTAGGCTCGTCTAAAAACTTTATTAACAAAATGTATTTACAAATCATATATTTAATATATATGTATAGAGAGGTTTTGGCATAAAGTAACTTACAATGGCTGTTATGCCATAAAACACAACCAAACATATAATTAATATATGTGTATAAAAAGGATTTAGCATTAAGTAATCAACAATGGTTGTTATGCCATAAAACCTAACCTAACCAAACCAAATCATATATATTTAATATATATGTATAAAGAGGATTTGGCATTAAGTAACCTACAATGGTTGATATGCTATAAAACCAAACCAAACCAAACTATTAGAAAGATATGAATCCAATTATTCTCCCGCCTGCTATAGATAAATAGTGGGTCAGACTAGGCTCTTTAACATTGGTATATTCTGACCTGTTAAACACGGCTTAAAAAATTGACCGTGCGTCGCATCCAGCTTGTGACTGAGGTTTGGTTTGGTTTGGTTTGGTTTCTTTGTTTAATGGTATATCAATCTTCAGGGGTTATTCAATGACAAAGACATCCTTGGGGAAAAACAGATGTGGTACTATCTAACCCAAAGCTATAGTTTCATTCGCTTTGCAATGGTTCTAGTCCGTAAGTGAACGAAAGTTCGAACTCGCCTACAACGATGTCACAGTCTAGCTCGTTAACCGAAGACTTCACCTCGTGGCGAAGGGATTGTTTGTTTGTTTGTTTTTTTTATGGCATATCAGCCTTTGTAGGTTATCTAATGCCAAATCCATTTTTATACACCAAAACAGTTCTATTTCAAACAATTCAGTTTAGCATAAGTAAGCACTTTAATTGTAAAAAAACATTTCTATTTCAAGCTATTCAGTTTAGTCAAACAGTTCTATTTCAAACAATTCAGTTTAGCGTAAGTACAGTTTCAATGTCAAAAACAGATCTATTTCAAACCATTCAGTTTAGCATACAAAAACTGTTCCATTTCAAATAATCCAGTTTAGCATAAGTACGTAGTTTAAATTTCAGAACAGTTCAGTTTCAAACAATTCAGTTTAGCATAAATACACAGCTTAGTTCTATTTGACTCATGAATAAAACCCTATTAAGTGCTACCACTCCAGGCCAGAGTGGACCTGGGAGCGATGGCAATGAAGGAGTACTCCGCATTCCCCAAAGCTCCAGCATTACTAGAGCCTCACCATCAGATTGTTTAGAGTCATATCCTAGACACTCGTTTGGTGGGGTGGGGGGTCTACTCATCTGCAGAGGTGCAGTCGATGTATTCTACAGCCCCAGCCGACTGGGCAAATGGGTAAGGGTGTGCGTAAGTACAAGTAGTCTGGGTAAAAACAGATACCTCATTTTTCTATAGAAGCTCTTGGAGATAGTTTTAGTTATTTTGTTTGAGGTGTTCTTATTTTCTGTTAAATAGGACATATAGTGTAGATACAAGATAATCAGTTGGTATAGTTAAAAGGATTTATAAAAATTACGAACGGCAAATAAACGAGCGAATGCTTTTTTCTGCATATAAAAAATAAAGGGAGAAATTGCAAAAAAAAGAAAAAAAAATCCAGGAAGGAAAGCAGAGATGCTTTGCCTCTTCAGTGCCTTATTAAGAATTAATTCCTTAAATGCTTCTTATTATGATTGCTTGTTTACGTGGCTATTCCGCTTGTGTTGCTAGTCAAGGCCTTTTCATTGCTCGTATTGGCGAAGGTGGGATGTTCCGAGGGTGAAGAGAATTGGAGTGGCTAAAAGTGAAGGGAAAGCACGCAGACAGACAGAGAAAAAAACTGAGAGAGAGAGAGAGAGAGAGTGTGTGTGTGTGTGTGTGTGAGAGAGAGAGAGAGAGAGAAACAGAGAGAGAGAGTGTGTGTGTGTGTGTGAGAGAGAGAGAGAGAGAGTGTGTGTGTGTGTGTGTGTGTGAGAGAGAGAGAGAGAGATGGAAAAAAATTTAAAAGAAAACGACAAAGAGAAGTTAGTTGCACGTGATACGTAAAAAAAGAAAAAAAGAGAGAAAGGATGTAAGAAAGACATTAGGAAAAAAAAAGAAAAAGACCAAAAGAAAGATCTTGATATGTATTAAGAAAGAAACAAACAAACAAACTAACTAACTAACAAACAAACAAAATAAACGCGAATACGGAAAGAAAAAATGATACCCATAAAAAAGAAAATGAGGAAATACAAACATTGGAGATAGATAGATAGATAGATAGATAGATAGATAGAATAAGTAATGTTTTCGAAAAGAAAGAAAGAAAGAAAAGCAGCTAGAAACGTGTAAGAAAAAAGACAAAATTATTCAAGAAAGAAAGACCAGTGAAAGAAAAACTGTTAAAGAAAGAAAGAAAGAAAGAAAGAAAGAAAGAAAGAAAGAAAGAAAGAAAGAAAGAACATTGCGAGAAACACGTACGGAAATAGAAGAAAGTCACTACAAGAAAGAAAGAAAGAAAGAAAGAAAAAAAAGAAAGAAAGAAAGAAAGAAAGAAAGAAAGGTGCAAAAATTCAAAAAGGTGACCGGAATTTAAAAAAAAAATAATGAAACTGTGATTAAACCCAAAAGACCACTTGAGAAAATAAAAGAAAGAAACAAGAAAAAAACAAACAAACAATCCAACAAAACAGAAGGAAAGAAAAACAGATGAAAAAAAACAAGAACTACGAAAGAGACAGAGAGGAAAACACCGAACGCTGAGAGACAGAGACAGACAAAGAGAGAAGTTCATAAGGCCCAACTGACCAGGAACCGGAAGTGTTTTCTCGCTGTCTGCTCGATCCGAATCTGAGATGATGGATCGAGTCTCTCAACTGTCACTGACAAGGAAACGTTGAGGAGCGAAATGACGAGAGGGAAGGAAGATGGTGCTTGCGACGGGGGGGGGGGTAAGATTTTTGAGTGGAAGCAAAAACGAAGAATAAGGAGGAAGGAGACAAGCGTAAGTTGGAAAAGTTGTTCTCGAAACGCTGGCGACAGAAAGCTTCTATCTCTCTCTCTCTCTTTCTCTCTCTCTCTCTCTCTCTCTCTCGTCCTCCATTTTGACTTGAAAAAGAAAGTAGCGGGAAAAGAGAAATCAGAAAAACGAAAGAGATGATTTTTTTACTGATTTTAAAGAATAACCGAAAAAAAGTGATGAATCTTTGTGTGTGTATGTGTGTGTGTGTGTGTGTGTGTGTGTGTGTGTGTGTGTGTGTGTGTGTGTGTGTGTGTGTGTGTGTGAAAGAGAGAGAGAGACACACACACACACACAATCTCTCTCTCTCTCTCTCTCTCTCTCTCTCTCTCTCTCTCTCTCTCTCTCTCTCTCTCTCTCTCTCTCATTAGATTTTGATTCAAATGTTTTTTCGGGGGGAATGAGAAAATATCTGTTGTTCTGCAGTAAAAAATCGCATGTAGCTGTGAAAGAAAGAAAGAAATAAACAAACAAACAAATAAATATTTTAAAAATAAGATTATAAAAAAAAAGCAATGTTTAAAAAAACTAATAACCTATGTTTAACGCCACAAAAGAATAGAGAAAGAAAGAAAAGTTTATAAAAGGAAGAAGATAGACGCATCGCAAGACAAAAGAAAGAAAGAAAGAAAGAAAGAAAGAAAGAAAGAAAGAAAGAAAGAAAGAAAGAAAGAAAAGTATTTCAGACTATTAAAAAAAGATGCAGAAAGATAAGCATATAAAAGAAATTGTGTTTAAGAGGACAAAAAGAAGAAAGAAAGAAAGAAAGAAAGTGAAATATTCAATGCATTGATTGAAACTGCAGTATAAATAAGATGGGTCACTTAGTTTGTTCGTGTAGACCGATTATAATTTGTAAGAAAAATATATTGACATCAATTTATTATCTAATTTAGAAAATCCGCTAATTTCTCAGCGTCTCGGCTCTTGGAAGTGCACTAACATGGCTTTAGCTAGTAACAACGACTATTTGCCATTTAAAAAAAAAAAAGAGATTCCCATTCTAAACTAGGGAATAAGGTTATTATTTCCAGAAATCTCATCTACAGCAAAGAACATCATCAATGCAGCCCAAGAAATAATATCAATCATTGCTTAATTACAATAATTTCACAATTTCCGTTTCTGCAACTTATTCTTCTCTTCTATTATTTATTAAACAGACACGTCAAAATTTTAACGATCATCCGCTAGTATCGCGAGATCACAAGGCCTGAATCTCGGCACAGGTCTGGGCAGAGTTGTATTATGGAAAACCAATTCTCTTGTGGCAACATAGACTCTTCTGTCCCTGTGTGTATATCACTAATAGGCAAACTACGTCTCTCAGTGTTTTTGAAATGACTCTCCCACTACTTAGTTGTTTCTTTTATGGAAAAGATCTTTTAACCGAAGAGAAAAAAAATCATCTTTTCCCTATTTTTAAAGCAGATACTTACGGGTATGGTCTTCTGTTTTTAAAATGGTTGAGGTTCTTTTAACAAAATAATTCCCTTGAATTTTTTTTAATCGTGCAACTCGCTTCTTGATTATCCATATCTTATGCGCCCCAATTTTTGAAAAAAAAAAAAAGTTGCCCATGCCTGGTGTGATAATGCATATGTGGTATAAAGGTTACCGTCGTAGGAAATGGACTAAGCAAACCAAATTCAATACCTGGACGAGGCTGTTTGCATTTCGCATAGCGCTAATATATCTGGGAAGTATGAATCCCAATATACTCCCTAAACCTATAGATAAATAGTAGGGCAGATTGGGCTTTTTGACTTTGCTATGGTAACTGGACCAGGGGGACGAAAACTCGGATTTCAAACCTGTTAATCTCTGCTTAAAGAAATTGACCTTGTATCGCATCCTAGTCGTGCGGGGGGGAGGCTGAATTTGGTAAATATAAACAGTATGTATGTATGTAGTTAGGTAGGTAGGCAGGTATATAGATGAGTGTGTATCATTATTAGAACAGATTCCCTTGATTTTCTTTCACCATCCGTCCCTTTCAGCCATTGTTCTTATTAAGTACTCTAGACGGCACCCAGTTTCCCCACTGAATTGATGATTATAAGTTTATGCTGTTCGGTCAACATTGGTGTGTCTGAATTCAAACCAGCTTTACCGTAAGCAGTTGCATTGTGTCGCCAGGAATGAAAATATTTGTTGTCGACAATTTAGACACAGACTAGGGTAGAAAACTGCCCGGCGCCTAAGTTCATATTTCATAGTGTCACACGACCCCTAACCCCGACCAGAATAAATATGAAGAGAAATTCTCATCAATAAAGACCGCCATAAGATTTTAATCTTAATTTCGAGTTCATTTTTTTTCTTTTTAGGTGCATTGACCCAACCCCTTCGCCACGGGCAGGATGTGACACAAGGTCAATTTTAAACGCTGTAAAGTTGTTTTGAATTCAAAGTTTTCCTTCTTCTAGACTTGTTGTCATCGAAAATTGATATCCCATTAAGACAAAGTAACCTAGCCGCACCTAGTAAACAGATTCATCTAGAATTTGAACTTACACCACCGACTCCATTTCCTATGATGAAAACAATTACACTACGAGCGCATTGTTTCTTATATTTCAGCTTGAATGCATTTGTAACTGTTGTATAGTGGCTCGTACCACGTGACTTCCGGTATCTTGGAGGAATAAAAGACATCGTGTTTCGTATACACGGTCGGTACATAAAGATCTCGGTCAGTAGTAAGACCAACAGCGCGAGACTTATAATATTTGTTGGACTGTACCACTTAATAAATAATTAACTCTATTTCACTGTGTATCTCTTCCTTACCACCATACAACAGTAACATATACAGAGGGGTCGGTTTGTGCAGAACCGGACTTGCTGGTGATATGAAATCTTATGACAGCAAACAATCGCTGATCATACACAATCACTGATCATACACAATTTCTTTTGTTACCCGAACGACAGCTATGGAAGCCTATACAGGAACAAGAGACCGCAAGATACACTAGTGATGTTAAACTTGTATGCATCTAATGAACCCTCGAAGATGAAAATTAGTCTATTGGAGTAATTTGACCAGAAGCAAGAGATGAGATAGTTGATCGCTAGTCAAAACTGCAATTGTTAGCCGAATTGGAAAATGTATAATGATCTTACTAACAGTAACGTTGTTGGTTCTCTCGCAAAGTTATTTTCTCGAAAAGTTGAAGTAATGATTGGCAAAGAGGTGACATGAACGAAGTTGTCATTCGATTTTAGTCGTGAAACAATTCGACAAATACGTTACAAAAAATACACATATTTATTCTGGATTTTACAAGTTCTTTTTAGACCAATGAAGGAAATATTGATTATTAGCTCAACCTCAACTGGGGATAGGAGCACTTTGCCTTAAGCTCCAAAATATGTCTGTTTCTCTTAACGTCTAAAAGTCCTGATTTTTTTTAGAGATTGCTGTTTTAATTCGTCTGTGACTATCTACAGCCAAACACAACGACATTCACGGATGGAAATTCTGAACTATGACCCACTATCTGTCAATCACGCTTACTGAATGTTCGTTACATCTTCTAGGTTGGTGGGATAAGATATTATATAAGATTACAATGAATTGTTCATGTGTAGTATCTAAGAAATGTTCATTCTTGTTTCAAACGGAAAGACTTATCTTTCTTTTAGCAGAAACATTAACAAATATTTTGCAGCCTTTTGTTTATTCCTGTTTACTATTTCGTGTTTTGCACAGCTGTGACTACTGTAGCAGCTGCTGTTGTTGCTGTTGTTGTTGCTTGACCATTCTCTTGATATAAGCCATAAGCTCCTTCTTGTATGGAATTAATAGCCATCGACGTTGCATTTGGGGGAAAATGAATGTACTAATTACTATAAAAAAGCCTGACTCATATGCGGCATTTTATGCGCTTTTTCCGACATAAAGGGATATTTTTTCCAATGTTGAATTCACTGTTTGGATTTGCCTATTTTGAACTTTACTCTTTCTGGATTTAACGCTGAACTGGATTGTGTAATATTTATTGACTCGGGATTTAATACCAATCATTTGTATTCTTGTTTTATATGTCATACCTACCAACAGTTTTTTGTGTTTTTTCTTGGAGTATTTTTCTATTTGGTTGCGGGTCTTTTTGGCTTTGTTTTGTTGTTTCAATATATGTTTGCCTAATAGATATTAAGTATCGATCTTTACCGAGCAAGAGCGGATAACCCAACAAGTATTTAATATTTATTTATACGCTGCAATAATCTTTAATCATTTCATTAATCATTTAAAAGGCGAGCTTAGAACATCCAAACTGTAAATTTTAGTCGCCCTCAAAGACATGCGTAATAGCTCACACTTGATAAGCCAAAAGAACTTTTTTGCAAGCATTTAACATGATTACTACAAACTGTGACAGCTTACTATGTAATGGGGTCTTTCCAATAACCTACTGGATATAGGAGTGATCAACAGATGGCAGGACAAAGTTGGTTGGTTTGTTGGTTGGTTTGGTTTTTTTTTTTTTTTTTTTGGCATATCAACCCTTGCAGGTCACTTAATGCCAAATCCATTTTTATACAAATAAGCTTTATTTCAATCAATTCAATTTAGCATGAGTACACATTTGTTAAAAATATTTTTAGTCAAACAGTTCTAATTCAAAAAATTCAATTTAGCGTAAGTACAGTTTCAATGTCAAAAACAGTTCTATTTCAAGCAATTCAGTTTAGCAAAAGTACACAGTTTAGTACTATTTAACCCAGAGATAGAGGTGCCCGTGGTGTAATGGTTACCGTCGCAGGATATGGACACGGCGACACGAGTTCAAATCCTGGACGAGACTGATTGCATTTCACATAGCACTAATACCCTTGGGAAAGGTATGAATCCAATTATTCTCCCTCCAGCTATGGGTAAATAGTAGGACAGACTAGGTTCTGAAGAACCTTGGTGAGGCGACTAGTCTAGGAGAAGGAAAACTCTGAATTCAAACCTGTTAAACTCCGCTTAAAAATTGACTATGTGTCATATCCTGCCCGAGCGGAGGGGTTGGTAAATAGGATTTAACCCAGAGATAGAGCCCTATCAGGTGCTACCACTCCAGGCCAAAGTGTACCTGGGAGTGATGGCAATAAAAGGGTACTCCGCATTCTCTAAAGCTCCTGCATTACTGGAACCTCACCATCAGATTGTTTAGTGTTATATCCAAGACACTCTTTAGGGCGGGGGTTCTTACCCCTCGGCAGAGAAGCAGTCAGTGTATTCTACAGCCTCAGCCGACTGAGCAAGACAAGGTTCAAGTCCTTGTGTTTGTTCTTTTGTCACCAGGTTCAAGAGATAGATTCTTCGTCACTCCTTTCTTTCCTCAACGTTTTTTTTTTGTTTTTTGACAACGTTTAGAAACTATCAGCAATGTTACTATATATATATATATATATATATATATATATTTCTTAAAGGCTTGCTAACAGCACGGATTCCCTTGATTCTCTCTCTCTCTCTCTCCCTCTCTCTCTCTCTCTCTCTCTCTGCCAGAGCTCTTAAGTCGTCTAGATGGCTCCTGGTGTCCGTATAAAGCAGATCAATGTAGGTTTGTGCTAGTCGGCTAATACTGGCATGTCCATACGTACGAGTCCACCGGAGAACGTCGCTTATAAGTTCGTCCCAACTTTCCCCAACAGTCCCCAGCTTGTCTTGCTCGTCTTACTTGGATGCCTTGAGCTGTGGGAAGTAAGAGACCATGCAGCTGCTTTTTCTATGGCTGCTGCTTCCAGGATTTGTTAAAAATAGCACGTAGCATCTTTGAGTAGTTCTCATGTAGCTTTTTCTCCCAGAATTTCATTAAAGTCCAACAGGGACAAGAACCATAGTGTAGTACTGACATGGTTACAGCTTGAAAAAATTCCCGTTTTATTTTATCAGAGAGATCATATTTACATATGTTCGTTACCCTATCAATAGCAGTTCATGCTTTACTCGTGCATATGTAGACATCGTTTTCAATAGATGAGATATTGCTACCAAGGTATATACATAAATATTATTAGTGTTTACACTATGAATAGACAGTAATGCCCACTGAATGAATCCTATGAAACAAACTCCTTCTAATTATGTATATATAAAGCAAGTAAAGTTGGCGACCGTAGTTGAGGGTGGCCCGAAGGCTCCCTTTTCAATAGCTACAACACCGAAGTGTAGGGGAGGTCGCTACTCCTTTCCCTGGATCGCACCACTTTACCCTTGATCTGTACCATATAATGCTCAGAGTTAAGCAAGGACGTAGCACGTACCATTCTGGAATCTTTGGTATGACTAGACCAGGGATCCAACGCCGGTCTCCCAGGCCATTGGCGAACACCTTACCCACTAAGCTAATTGACCAGTATATATATATATATATATATACGAGATCGGATCAAAAAGTATCGAGACTGAAACGGTAAATATTTTGAATTTAAAATTTTTCAATTTAAATTAAGACGTGTGCAAGGTTGATAAACTTACAAAATTGGCTTGAATGGTTTGGTTTGGTTTGGTTTTATGGCATATCAACCATTGTAGGTTATTTAATGCCGAATCGATTTTTACACATATAAACAGTTCTATTTCAAACAATTCAGTTTAGCATAAGTAGTTAGTTTGGTTCTATTTGACCCATTGATAGGACCTTATCAGATGCTACCACTCCGGACTAGAGTGGACCTGGGAGTGATAGCAATAAAAAGGTACTCCGCATTCCCGAATGGTCCTGTATTGCTAGAGCCTTACCATCAGATTGTTTAGTGTCATATCAGGACACTCGTTAGACGGGGGGTCTTACGCCTCAGCAGGGATGCAGTCAGTGTATTCTGCAGTCACGGCAAACTGGGCCAGGCTTGAATGGTGCAATGTTTAACGAGCTTGGATAGCGCATTATTGTTTTTGAGTTTAACTCTCACTGGCTCCTCCATATTTCTAACCAAGAGTTAAACTAACCTGAACTTTGAAAATGACAACTTATTGGTATTTCGGAAGCACATAGCATAATGGTTACCGTCTTAGGAAATGGAGTCGGTGATCTGAGTTCAAATTTTAGAGAAAGCTATTTTTGTTTTCCTTCGTACTAATGTTTCTTTTCATTGCTATGGATAAGTCGTAGGTCTCTTTAGCCTTGGCACGATAACTAGGCAAAAGAAAACTCTGAATTCAAACCTGCTTAATTACGTTCAAAAATTGACTTTATGTCACATCCTGATCGTGGCGGAAGGGTTGGGTGAATGAAAGCTTATATATATATAATAAAGGGGTGATGTCTAGACAAGTTAGTACTAGTGCTTGGTTCTTTTTTATAAGCAGCCTTGATACCATTTCAAGCTGTTTTTTGGTGAAATATAGGATTGAGCGAGCACGTCATCGTCCATATTCACCACACTTTGCTCCTCCTTGCGAATTTTTATGGTTTCCTCAGCTGAAAAAAATCATCCTAGGTATAAGATTTGAGGACGTGAAGGACTTTAAAAGAAAAATAATTATATGAAAAGAGAAGTTCCAGAGGTCTTACTACAAAGTAGAAACTCTCCGGAATAAGTGTGTTGAATACCATGAGAACAATTTTGAAGAAAATTAATGTCTAATTCATTGTTCATTTCTGTCTTGGTAAATACAGCTTCAGTCTCGATACTTTTTTAAAACACCTCACAAAATACTATATCTATCCCATAATGAATGTTAGATTTAAGTCAAGAAATGTTTACAAAAATGTACCAAATTTTGGGGGGCGAAAATAGTTGCATTCATTGTTGATTTTTGTCTCGGTAAATACAGCTTCTGTCCCGATACTTTTTAAAACACCTTACAAAATACTATCTCTGTCCAATAATGGATGTTAGATTTAGGATAAGAAATGTATTGAAAATGCACCAATTTTTATTGGACGAAAATAATTGTATTCATTATTTATTTCTATCTTTTGCAAATACAGCTTCAGTCTCGTTACTTTCTGAAAACATCTCATTTGGTTAAAACTGTTAAACACATCATCATCATCATCAATAAAAACTTGACGATTTTCAGAGATGATGATATCATTGTTTTCATTAGATATCTAACATTACTTCCAACCACCATGATAACCTTCTCCAAACCATCTGCATTTCAAACAATATTCCATCAATACCATTCATTTTTCTCAATAAGCAACATCACTGGTTTTACAACCACGAAAACCCGCATCGCTATTCTTACCCCGACACCGATCGACGTCATCGCTACTCACATTTCTGCAGCCACCACCTCCATCATCACGTTTTCAGTCTGCTTCTCGATATCCAACCCGCCTTCACTAACTCTCAAAAGCAGAGTCGATAAAATACAGATTAATCCCTATGCAAAGAGACGGTAAGTACTGGTCTCATTAGCAATTGAACCAACGGAAATTAGCGAAGAGTTGGTAGTCATGTTTCGGATCGACAGGAAATCTTGCAGTGTCGTCCGAACAAAACTCAACTGAAGAAAGATTGGTACCCACCGGGAAGTTAACCATTATCTAAACACCAAGTTATCAAAATTAATTAAGCCCAGCAAAGGAGAACCATATTATCCAAATTATGTTTCTATATCAAGGTACACATACTGTACCGAAGTCAAATGGTTGAACAAGCTCGGTAAGTCGATAGGTGGACTGGGTGTGTAAATAGATAGGTAAGTAGATAGGTAAGCAGGTAGGAAATACGTAGGAGGAAGGGAAAAGAGCTATGGGAAATAAGAAAAATAAAAACGAGAGATCAGCGAGTAAGCGATGGTAAAAAAAAAGGAAAGAAGGAAGAAGAAAAAAGAGATAAGAAACAGAGGAGAAAAGAAAGAGAAATGTTTAGAAAGAGATAGACAAGAAGAATGGTTGTATAGAAAGATAGAAGAAGAAAGAGAAGAAAAAAGAGATAAGAAACAGAGGAGAAGAGAAAGAGAAATGTTTAGAAAGAGATAGACAAGAAGAATGGTTGTATAGAAAGATAGAAGAAGAAAGAGAAGAAAAAAGAGATAAGAAACAGAGGAGAAGAGAAAGAGAAATGTTTAGAAAGAGATAGACAAGAAGAATGGTTGTATAGAAAGATAGAAGAAGAAAGAGAAGAAAAAAGAGATAAGAAACAGAGGAGAAGAGAAAGAGAAATGTTTAGAAAGAGATAGACAAGAAGAATGGTTGTATAGAAAGATAGAAGAAGAAAGAGAAGAAAAAAGAGATAAGAAACAGAGGAGAAGAGAAAGAAAAATGTTTAGAAAGAGATAGACAAGAAGAATGGTTGTATAGAAAGATAGAAGAAGAAAGAGAAGAAAAAAGAGATAAGAAACAGAGGAGAAGAGAAAGAGAAATGTTTAGAAAGAGATAGACAAGAAGAATGGTTGTATAGAAAGATAGAAGAAGAAAGAGAAGAAAAATAGATAGAAAAAGAACGATAGTCAAGAGAAATAGAGAGAAGGGCGCAAGAAGTGGTAGATAGAAAGTGTGTTAGTCAAGAAAGAAGGAAAAGAAAAAAAGAAAAGAAGAAAAGAAAAAAGGATGGAGGAAGAGAAAAGAAAATAGGGTGAATCTTTAGGAGAGAAAGGAAGATAAAAGGATTGGATAAAAAGAAGGGCGGAATAAGAGGTAGACAGGAAAAACGTTAGTGGAGAGAGAAGGAAAAGAAAAGAGAGAAGGAAAAGAAAAGAGAGAAAGAAGAAAAAAGAGAAGGAAAGCAAAATCTTTAGGAGAGAAAGGGACGAGCATGGTAAGATAAAGATACGAAGAACGTTAGTAAAGAAAGCAAAAAGAAAGAAAAGGAAAGGGGAAGGAAAGCAATAGAGAGAATCGTTTGAAGAGAAAGGGGAAAGGGATGGGAATGGCGTAAAGGGATGGGCAAAATAAGAGATAGATGAGAAGAACATTAGTAAAGAGAGACGGAAAAGGTAAAAAAAAAGGAAACAATAGATAATATCGTAAGGAGAGAAAAGAGAAAGGGAAGAGAATGAGATAAGGATAAGATAAGAGTTAGATTGGAAGAGCGTTAACAAAGAGAGAAGGACGAAAAAATAAGAGAAGGAAGAAAAAAGCATGAAGAAGCAATTGAGTGAAAGAAGGTGATCGTTAAGTGAGAAATGAAAAATAAACAAACATGAAGAAAAGAGCGAGAAAGATAAAAACAATTTGAATAGAAAAAGTGAGAGAAAAAAATAGTAAGGATGTTAGTAGAGAGAGAATGAAATGAAAAAGGAAAAACGTAATGGAAAAAAATAAGAGTTAAGGATGATAAGACGCGCTATTGTAGGGAAAGATAAGCACAACGTTTTTAGACAGAATAAATCAAAAAACGCGGAAGAAGTTGGTCAATGAGAAAGAGAAAACAAATAAATGAGAGAATAGATAAAAAAAAAAGAATCAATAGAAGAAAATGATTCGGAATAAAAGTGATTGATTAGGGAACAAAGACAAAATAGATAGATTGCGATGGAAGCAAACTGAGACAGATAGATAGTTTGTGCGGTTTTTTAATGGCATATCAAACTCCTTTGGTTATTTAATGCCAAATTCATGCTTGTCGAAGAACAGTGGTGGTACGATTTAACCCGCTGCTGGGATGATGAGGGAGTTCATACCTTTCCCAAGGGTATTTGTCCAAAAGTGAACATAATAACGAGACTGAAGTTCTAACTCGCTTAGTAAGATTCCATAATCCAGCGTTTTAAGCATTACACCACGTGGACACCTCCAATAAACCAATAGATTAGCAATATGATTATTGTGAAGATGCTCCGACTGTACGGATTCCCTTGATTCTTTCTCTATCTATCAATCTATCTATCTATCCCATACACACACACACTCTCTCTCTATCTATCTATCTCTCTTTCACATACACACTCTCTCTCTGTCTCTGTCTCTCTCTTTCACACACACACTCTCTCACTCTATCTGTCTCTCTCTCTCTCTGTCTCTCTGTCTCTGTCTCTCTCTCTATCCCCCCCTCTCTCTCTCTCTCTCTCTACCCATCCATTCCAATTGGTCTCCACTCCCAAGATGTCATCCAGTGTCCGCACGCAGCTGATGAATGTGTTTGCTGGTCAGCCAATACTGGGATGTCCTTGCGTAGAAGTCGATCAGAGAACTTCCCTTATGAGTTCATACTTTTTTTCTACAACATGTCTTGCTCGTCTTATTTGAATTGTGCATGAGATGGGAGGTAAGTAGCCGTACAACAGCTGTTTTGTTGGATGTTGTTTGCAGGATTTGTTCAAAACAGCATGCAACATTCTTGTATAGTTCCTATCTAGTTTTTCTCCAAGCATTTCATTGGAGTCCACATGGTCTCTAACGAAACGGGTCAGTAGAGTAGTACTGACACAGCTACATCTTACAAGAGGAAATCAAAGTCGATAAAGGAAAAAGAAGAAATGACTGTACAGAACCGTTCAATGAAAGTGATTGGTGAGGAAAACGAAAAAATGAGACGAAAAAGTAGTAGTCATATACCAAGTTTGACACAAGGCCAGAAAAATGGGAAACCCTGTGAGAACCGAACTCACTAACAATAATCTGCTCATTGATATATATATATATATATATATATAAGTAAAGTGGCAGACGTTGTCGAGGGCAAACCGAAAGCTCCTTTTTCATTTAGCTACTACACTTTACCCTTGATCTGTGCCTTATGATGCTGAGTGTTAAGCAAGGAGATATCAAATACCATTATTTGAGTCTTTGGTATGACTCGACCTGGGATTGAATCCCGGTCTCCAAGTCCATTAGCGAACACTCTACCCACAAAGCCAATGGCGCCAGTATAGATAGAATGCATAAATTCTAAAAAAAGATTTTTTTTCGGTCATGTCTTGTCAGAGAAGACCGTGACAAAAGTAAGCATTACTGTGGAATAAAGAAATCTGATTGGTAGTTGACGAAAGAGGAAAAAAGAAAAAAACCAAAAGGGTAAAAAGAAAAAAAATTACCAAGAAGGATTGTTTAGGTCTTTTCATTTGGGGGGGGCTTCTTTTCATTTTTTTTTTTTTTCGTTTGTTTTTCTTCTCAGGCTAGCCTGGTTTAGTTGCAGTATAACCAGCGAATTTAAATAAAAGAAGATTGTAGAAACTCTCTTGCTTATACGGGAGAAACGTGAAACTGATCACTATTGACGAAGATCGACGTTATCGGGCTTTAAAACACATAAAACAAACCGAATCATATCAAAACCTTATTATTAAGTTTATCATAGTCTAATACAAGGTGAGATCCGCTGAGAATCGATCTCACGAACTATTCTCTGCAACTCTAGCTCGCTAATTGTTGCACTATGTCACACGTAAAAGAACGAAAAGCGTGTAAACAGAAAATGACTTCTTAATTCAGTAAGGGTTTCTTTTTTATTTATTTTTTGTTCGTTTGTTTGTTTGTTTTTTCTGTTTTTGTTTTTTAACTTTTTTTTTCCATGCGCATTATACCCTTATCGATCTCACGCAACATATGGCATATTAATCATCTCTCTCTCTCTCTCTCTCTCTCTCTCTCTCTCTATCTATCTATCTCTTTCTCTCTCATTAAAGTATATCCAAAGTTGATGACTGCTTAATATACAGGGCAATCTGTTTACAGTAAAATTGGTTGCTGACTAAGTTGAAATCAAAGGTGATAAATGGAATGTATCATTTAGAAACAGCTCCGAATCTCTCGGAATTTTTATTATTATTATTCTTTTAATAGGACAAAAGGAAATAAATGACGATGCGTAGGCTGATTTTGACCTAAATGTTCTCACCTGTTATATAGAGATCGCCGTTAATTCTTATGGACCATTGTATCCGAATTAGGTTAGGAAAGGGGAAAGTTGATAATGGAACGGAGATGAACGAGAAGTGGTTGAGAGAGTAAGGGAAAAATCCAAGGTGGGAGATTGTTCAGTGAGAAAAGCAAGAGGGAGTTTAAAAAGATAAGAAAAGAGGGTAACGGGGCTAAAAAATAAAAAAAAGAGCAAGTGAGTGACGTGGAAAGAAAGAAGGGGAACAAAAATAGAAAATAAGAGAGAATAATCAAAACAGAAAGTGAAAGTAGGAACAAAAGAGTGGAAAGAAAATCAAAGAAAGAAGAGATTAAAAGAAAAACTACATTATAGACTATAATATAAACTTTCTAGGCAGCATCATAGACTTTATAGGCTATATTATAGTCTTTATAGACTACATTATAGACTTTATAGACAATAATATAAGTTTTATAGACAACATTATAGATTTTATAGACCATATTGTAGACTTTATCATATTTACCCAACCCCTCCGCTCGGGCAGGATATGACACAAGGTCAATTTTCAAGCGGAGTTTAACTGGTTTGAATTCAGAGTTTTCCTTCTCCAAGACTAGTTGCCTCCCCAAGGCTGAAGAACCCAGTCTGTCCTACTATTTACCCATAGCTGGGTATTAAAGCTATGTGAAATGCAATCAGTCTTGTCTAGAATTTAAACTCGTGTCGCCGTATCCATTTTCTACGACGATAACCATTACACCACAGGCACCACTATATTGTAGACGTTATAGACTACATTAAAAACTTTATTTACATTATATTTCAAATTTTATAGAATATATTATAGACTTAATATACTTTACTTTAGACTTCAGAGATTATATTATAAACTTTATAGACTAAATTATAGACTTTATTAACCATATTAGATTTTATAAACTACACTAAAAAAATTATAGACTATGTTATAGACTTTATTCTATATTACAGAATTAAAAAACGATATAAACTTTTAAAAATATATTCTTGATTTTATAGATTACATTATAGAATTTACAGACTATATAATGGACTTTATAGAATACATTATAAACTTTATAGACAATATTTTCTAATGCACTTTTGTTATATGTATGTTAGTTCATGTGTGTGTGTGTTTGTCTGTGTTTGTCTGTGTCTGTGTGTCTGTGTGTAGTTTGGCAGCAGTCGTTCATTTAAGCATGTTTCATTAAATAATAAAGACAATTTTTGTCTGTATAATGTATTTAAGATCCTTTCAAGTTTTCTGATAAGTATCTTGGTTTCCAACCTGAAACTAAGACACCAATCAGAAAACTTGAAAAGACCTTTAATTAAACAGATAGATAGATAGATAGATAGATAGATAGATAGATAGATCATATAATTTGCTATATTTATGAATAAAGAGTCCTCGAAATAATGTCATCGAGCACATATATCTAAGGTAGGATATATATATATATATATATATATATATATATATAATGATCTCATAGGTAAGAAACTGAAAATCACCTAACCCCATTGACTCTATGTCTAAGCTATCCTAACTTATATATATATATATATATATATATATATATATATTCTTTCTATTTAGAAATGGAGAATACATTAGTTGTTTGATATTCTCCACTTCTGAAATTGTTGGTAACCTTTTAAAATACGACGTTCATCTCTATTATTAATAGTGGGTAGGTGGAGATTCAGAGGTCATCTGGTTCGTGCTTGTAGGCGCAAATATGAATTTTAGCAAATGTAGGCGTAAGTGTGTGTGTGGAGGGGGTTAGACTTTGTTAGTTTCCAATCAACTTGCACCCGAATTTGATTGTCTTGCAATTGTAGCTAAACATCAATATCAATTAGAATTAATAGTTAGTATTTGTATTTATTGGCTGGTGTGTCGGATATGAATTGATAACAGGTTATCATAGGCGTTTTGGCTACTTTCCCTTATATCATACTATTTTCAGCCGCTTTGCAACACAGTGTGATAGATAAATAGATAGATAGATAGATAGATAGATGAATCAAAATTTTCCGTTTTTTGCTAGTAAGTAAAGTAAAGTTGGCGACCATAGTCGAGGGTGACCCGAAGGCTCCCTTTTCAATCGCTACTACACAAAGGTGTAGGGAAGGGTGCTACTCCTTTCCCAGGATTGCTCCACTTTACCCTTGATCCGTACCTTATAATGCTGAGTGTTAAGCAAGGAGGCATCAAGTACCATTTTTTGAGTCTTTGGTATGACTCGACCTGGGATTGAACCCAGGTCTCCCGGGCCATTGGCGAACACTCTAGGCTCACAAATAAACATGCAATGTAGTCTAATTCGAGAAATTACGCTTTACAAATTTGAACTTTGCCATATTACCGAGGAAGTAACCAAAAACATTTGTTTTGCAAAAGGTGGAGCCACAGCTGATTATAGTACAGTTAGCAAATGGTTCAAAAATTTTTGCTCGAATTGCAAGAGCCTCAATGATCAAGCAAAGTCGGATAGGTCTAAAACAGTGGATTACGAGGCCCTGTTCCAAGCCTCAGAGGCAAACCTGGTGAGTAGCACTCGAGGCGAACTCGGCATCTCACAAAGTCCCATGTTTTTCTTTACTTTCACGATCTCGGCATCTGGAGCGGCTGAACTGTGCCTCTCTTACCAAAATATTTCAAAACTACTGAGAATGAAACAGATCTGTCTGTGGATGACTATAGATATATACTCCCCTACCCCCGTAGGGTCGAGTTCTCTAGCGAAGAAGTAATCGTGTTGCCATTAGCGCCTTTGCAAGTCTCTTCGTATTTGAATTGAGATCTCGGCGGCCGTTGAACGGATGTATGTAAACAATAGTAATTGTGATTCATAACCGTTTAAAATGTACTTCGTAGCTAATATCTCCTCGTGGCTAAATGGTTAGAAGCTTTGGCTTGGCGTTTGAGTCAACCGTGTTTCGATCCCAGCTACGGGGAGATACTGTCTAGCCACACTGATGAGTTCTGATAGAACGAAACAGATCTGTCTGTGGATGACTATATATATATATCATCATGTCGTGCCGCCAGCACGCATATCCCTGGCCCTCTCTCGCCACTCCTCTCGTTTATTGCTTTTGGCAAGTCCTCGGGGCTACATCCCGTATCCTCACAGAGCTGCTGTATGTAGGTTCGAGCTGGTCGTCCTGCTTTTACACGGCCATGTGTTGTGGTCCACAGGGGTACATCACTTATGGCCTCGTCCCTGCTTCTCCAGCAGTGTCCTGCATGTCTGGTTCGTCTAACGACTGCGTTTCATTTTATCTTTCAGGTCTGATTTCCATGTGACCGATAGCTTATCGATAGCTGTCCATGCCTTTGTTAGCTGCGTGTCCATGTCTTTTTCGGTTGATGAGACACTGCTTCCTAGACAGGTGAACTTGTCTACTAGTTTCAGAGAGCTTACAGCCTAGTGTGGAAATGTCGCCTGTTTGATTGAAGCACATGTATTCCGTTTTGTGTGCATTGACATGGAAGCCAATGCCAGAGTATGCAATAGTGTTTCAGCTTGGACGGGTATATTTGCCAGAATCGCTATGTCATCGGATATACTGTCATTACTCGAGTGAAAGGAATAACATCACATACATTCTATTATAAATTTCTTCTAAAATCATTTATTCTAAATGTATATTACGGGCGTTAGTAATAGAATAAAAGCGTTACAGATGCTAATCGTAAAGGAAAAGCATTACAGGTGAAATAGAAGAAAAGACTTAAAGATGCTAATCATGGAAGAAAAGCAATACACACGCTAATTATTGTAGAAAAGCAGTACAGACGCTAATTATGGTAGAAAAGCATTATAGACGGTAATTATAGAAGAAAAGCCTTTGAGATGCTAATTATAAAAAAAAAAAGCATTACAGACTCTTATTATATAAGAAAAGCATAACAGACGCTAATTATAGTAGAAAAGCATTTCAGACGTTAATTATAGTAGAAAAGCATTTCAGACGTTAATTATAGTAGAAAAGCATTTCAGACGCTAATTATAGTAGAAAAGCATTTCAGACGTTAATTATAGTAGAAAAGCATTTCAGAAAAGCATTATAGTAGAAAAATTATATAGTAGAAAAGCATTTCAGAAAAGCATTATAGTAGAAAAATCTTACAAACGCGAATTATAATAGGAAATTTTTCTGATGCTAATCATAGATTGAAAGTATCATTGATGCTTATTCTGGAGAAGAGTATTAAAGATACTATTTATAGAAGAAGTAAAGCCTTTCATAAGAGAAAAGTCTAAAATGATTAAACAATTTTGATAATCTCATAGTAAAACCTATCACAATTAGTGAAATAATAATTTTCGAAAAATGTAGTTTTATAAACGCTACTTCCCAATGCTTTCGCTGTAAACAACTTATTAAAAATCCAAAATCTGCAGTTTAAGCATTGGTAACAAATTAATTATCAATCAGAATTTTAAGAATTGCAAAAAATATATTTTGCTGTGGAAATATTGCCATATATCTTTTCTATATATATGGCTATATCGTTAAAGAACTTTCCAGACCTGTTTTGAAACCTATGAAAAAAACATTTCGAAAGTTGTATGGAATTAAATTTTATCGATATTTTTTTCTTTTGTTCTATGAAAAGAAAAAATTAGAGAAAATTCTGATGGAATATTTTTCGAATAAACAATTTGTGACAATGAGAATTTAATATATAATTTGCATAAAAGCATTTAAGGTGAAAAACGCTTCGAGTTTTAAATACTACAAAACATCCGTTAATCGTTGAACACCAATAAAATTCAACTAAGTAACAAAATTATTCATCCAGGTATTCAACACATCATTTCTCAAGTTTCTTTAAACATTCCTAAAAAAATCAGTAATTTTTTAATGGTTATTTCTTTTCTGGCCAAACCGAAAACTTTTCAACTTCACCTCATTTTTTAGGGGCTTCCATATAAACCTTCGGTCGGTTGGTTGTTTTGTTTTATGACGTATCAACCCTTTTCGGGTCATTTAATGCCGAACTAAGTCATTTTGATAAAAGTTTCAAACAATTCAGTTTAGTATAAGTAAAGTTTTTTGTTTACACACAGTTAAATGTCAAAAGTTAATTTCCTACAATTCAATTTAGCATAAGTACACACTTTAGTTCTATTTGACCCATTGATAGGACCCTATCTGGTGTTACCACTCCGGACCAGAGTGG
Organism: Sepioteuthis lessoniana; assembly: GCA_963585895.1. NCBI lineage: Eukaryota > Metazoa > Mollusca > Cephalopoda > Myopsida > Loliginidae > Sepioteuthis > Sepioteuthis lessoniana. Next base: position 43,631,591 of record OY757917.1, on the reverse strand, counting down.
ACCAGGAAGCGATGGCAATGAAGGAGTACTCCATTCTCCAAAGCTCCAACATTACTGGAACCCCAACATTAGATTGTTTAGTGTCATATCCAGGACACTCGTTGGAGGAGTTTTACCACTCTGTAGAGATGCAGTCAGTGCATTCTGCTGCCCCAGCTGACTGGGCCATATAAACTTTAGAAAATGCAAAGATCTTTCCCCACTCTATCAGAGATGGTTTGGTAACTCACTGAAATAACCGACCTGAATTATTTACACATTAATATATGTAGTAACCAAATTGCAAATACGTGTTCGTCTACATCGTTTATCTCCGAGATCAGGTGACAATTTTCTGAAGACCCACAACGTCTCAATATATGTGTGTGAGGGAGGGGAATATCTCATAGTGCTAATATCTTGGGGAAAGCTATAAATCCAACTACTCTCCCCACCGACCTCCCAGCAATGGGTAGAATTGTAGGACAGACTAGGCTATTTAACATTGGTATGGTGACCAGTCTAAACTAGTTGTTCTCTGCTTTAAAAATTGACTTCGAGTTACATTCTGCCCGTGGTGGAGGGGCTCAGTAAATACATACAGTGTGTGTGTGTGTGTGTGTGTGTGTGTGTGTGTGTGTGTGTGTGTGTGTGTGTTAGTAAACAATTACCCGTGCACACTTTAATAGAGAACAGCTTACCTACTCTACCTACCTACAAAACACAAATGTTCATCAATGCAACACAAACGGCAGGGGTAGAAAAGAGAAAAACAATCGATACACAAATATAAAAAGAAACGGATCTCAATTAGCAAGGATGAAATTAGAGAAAAGCCCAATCAGCCTTATTTGATTTTTATAGTCATTAACGAACGCCCATCGACTAGAATCGGCCACTGCTGTGTTTTGCATAGCGACTCGTATCGGGCCGGGTTTTCTTTAATTGATTCTCTTTGCTGGAATCGGAACTGAATGGTCAAAGCAAACATACGGAGACCTCCTAGACTAATAAGCATTTTTTTTATTAAATAAAAGGAATATTTGCTTCGCGATTCCGTAGTTCTGAAAAGAGCCCAACAACAACTGGGTCAAGAAATGTGAACTTATTTTGGCCTCTTCTTTCAGTAAACGTAATAAATAAATGCTGAGAATTTATGTTTTACAAGCTGCCGTTTTCTGGTTGGTATCTTTCCAGTTTGGGTGATTAACTGCCAGTGGTTCTTGTATGATACTACAGAGAAGGCAAGCAAAAAAACATAGTGCAGGCCTCATGAATATCATCAATGCGTGCTGACAGCACGGAATTCCTTCTTTCTTTCTTTCTCTCTCTCTCTCTCTCCCTCTCTCTCACCCGCTCATTCCATCCATCCTTATCGTTCCTCACTCTTGATAAGTCCTCTCGACGGCATCCAATGTCAGTACAGAGCTGATGGATGCAAGTTTTGCAAGTCGGCCAAGATTGGTGAGTCCATAGGAGAACATCGCTTAATTCGTGGGAATTCGTTCTGAACCAACACCCAATTTGCACGAAAAAAACGAAAGTAGTCAGTACTGACAACTTTTAAAACACCCACATGCAGATGGATGTCAGTCTACAGTTTTTAAACTACGTCCAGTTTTGCAATATGGCGGTATTGGTTGGTTGGTTGGTGGGTTGGTGTTTGTTTGAGTGGTTCTTGGTTGGTTGTTAGATGGTAAGTTGGAAGTAGGTTGATGGTTAGTTGGTTGCTTAGTTAGTTAAAAGTTAGTTGGTCGTTAGTTGGTTGGTTGGTTGGTTAGTTCGTTCGTTCGTTCGTTGTGGTTCGTTGTGGTTGGTTGTGGTTAGTTGTTGGTTGTTGATTTGTAAGTGGTTGGTTGGTTGGTTGTTGGTTTTAGATCTATTTTGTACCGAAAAGTCAATTTCCAGTCAAAAGTCAGTTTCTAAATATAGACTATTTGAAATATAAAACATATCAAATGTCTGAAATACAATATATATATATATATATATATATGTGTGTGTGTGTGTGTGTGTGTGTGTGTGTGTGTGTGTGTGTGTGTGTGTGTGTGTGTAAAATATATAAAATATTTGAAATATGAAATATATAATATTTGAAGCATGTAATATATAAAATATTTGAAATAAAAAAATAAATAACTACTTAACTGCGTCTCAGTAGAGAGGTAAGACCCCCCCCCTTTAACGAGTATCCCAAATACGACATTAAACAATCTGATCGTGAGTCTCCGGCCATGGAGAATCGGGGAATATGGAGTACCCCTTCACTGCCATTGTTCCCAAGTCTACTCTGGCCTGCAGTGGTAGCACCTGGTAGGGTCCTATCGACGTGTCAAATAAAACCTTTTGACATTTAAACTGTGTGCAAACAAATGATTAATGCTAAATTGAATTGATTGAAATAGAACTGCTTAGAATCAAGAGAAACAATGGATTGAAAAGAGAAAGAAGAATGAAAGAAAGAAAAGAAAAGAAAAGAAAAGAACGGAAGAATAAGAGAAAAGGAAATAGAAGATAGAGGCGGGGAAATGTAAGGTGTAACGTGGTCTGCTATAAGAGAGAGAGTGAAGGGAAGGTCAATACCCTAACTCCTTTATTTGAATCAACAGGCATTAAGACTGACCGTTAAAATGGTCGGGGAAAGAAGGGGCAAGCTATTTGCACTCTGTGCCCTGTAGTCTGTTGAACGAAAGAAGTCTAGGTCAATCAAGTGGCGTGACCTGACGAGGTGGTGGAAGAGGAAAAGTCGGGTGATTGGTCCACAGGCTCTTCGCGCCAAAAAAGCCATCTCGCGTTAGAGAAATTTGAAGAAGAATTTTAGTTTGGACAGAAGCCAGCGTTAGAACAGCATGCTGAATTCAGCCGACTCCGGGAAGGTCACTCACCCGTAAAAAGGAGAGAAAGAAATCTGAAAAATTGAATACCCGTCAAAGATAAGTACAACTCAAACCGTTTTCCTTCTACAATTCTTAAGTATTGGAAAGTTATATGTATTTTTAAAAAGTGGAAAGGTTCTGTTTCATCAATAGTTGAAATCTATTGAATGAACATTGCTACATGCTTCAGTCCGGCGACTTAGACACTTTTACTCAAGCCAGAGAAAAAGAAAGAAAGAAAGAAAAGAGAGAAAGAAGAAAAAAGGACTGTTGACAGACATTTTTGTTTGATGTTTTCCTGTTGGCTCAACATTTTGTTATATCTTAAAAAGAAAAGAAAAGAGAAAAAAAGAACTGTTTCTTAAATCTCATCAATATTTGTTTGGTCGACGCATATTAAAATTTTGTTATATCTTAAATGCACCCTTGTGTTGAAATCTTTTGGTTGTATTATTTTCTCGGTCGATTTGATTTCTTTTGCATGCATCCTGTCGCAGCCTCGTACCGCTAAACGTCTTATTGCTTCCTTTAAACATTACAAGAGAATTTTGGAAATCTATCTACAGTTAATATTATCTAACCTAGAAGTTCGTTCTTCCGTGATCTGAGGCAGTATGAAGACAAAGGACTTGGTGGTGTATGTGAAAGTGAATTGGCACCCCCTTACCAATGTCTGAGGTCAGTTTAGCCCCGATTTAACCTCTACATTATTTGTCTGAAAATAGGAAATAGGAGTCTTGACTGGGATTTATTTTGTGGGGTGTCAAGTGCCAGACTGCCCTTGGCGATACACATTCTACGTAACAGCCTTCTACAGAGGACAATGACCGAGATATCGATCTCTTCAGATCAGAGTAGAATTCAACGTCACAAAGAAAAAAGGAGAGGGAGGAAAAACAAGCTAACAGTGAACAAGTCCTGGAGACAGTACCCCACAAAGCAGCCAGCAGCTATATGGCCACTTACCACCTATCACGAAAACTATAAAAATTAGACGAACCAGACACGCGGGACACAGCTGGAGAATTAGGGACGAGCTCATAAGTGATGGAATCCTGTCGACCCCTTCACATGGACGAGCAAAAGCAGGACGTCCAGGTCGAACCTACATACAGCAGCTCTGTGCCGATACAGGATGTATCCCTGAGGATCTGCCGAAAGCAATGGACGATAGGGAGGTGTGGCGAGAGAGGATCAAGAATATCCATGCTAATAGCGCAACATGATGATGAAATTGATAAAATATTTACCGGAGAAAGGAAAAAGGGAGAGAGAATTGTAAAGGGGAAAGCTAAGATATATAAATGAAAAAAAGGAGTAAACTAGAAATAATGGGGAAAGTGCGAAAATATGTATGTAATTTGATTAATTAATTAATTAAATTTTGAATATATTGTAACTATTTAAGATAAGTTCATCCAGATACATCGAAATGCTGAAAAATCTCGGATGATTATTTACATTTCTACAAAGTGAAATTGCACCGGCTTCAAAAATTTGTTTCAATGTTTTGTTGTGGATAAAAGCTAACATAGTGGCAGCATTAAAATCAAAGTGGTGATCAGACTTAGAAATGTGTTGGAGAAGTGCATTATTAAGATTGCCAACTCTAATATCTCTCCTATGTTCACACGAACGTTTATGAATGTTTCTAGACATTAGAACTGACATATTACAGCATTGACTTTCTTTCACATTAAATTCTTTTCTTTGGTTACTCTGTAAATCAATTTTTCTCTATGTTGTTGGATTTATTTCCATTATTTACTCTATTTAATGTAAATGGATAAACAGGATTTGGCATTAAATAACCAACAATGGTTGATATGCCATAAAACCAAACCAAACCAAACCAAAATATAAAACATTTGAAACATAAAATCAATAGAATGTAAAATATTTGAAATACGAAATATATAAGATATAAGATATTTAATACATACATACATACATATATATATATATATATATATATATATATATATATATATATATAATGATATTTGAAAAATAGTATCTGTAGAATATGAAATATCGTGAATACAAAATATATAAAATATAGAATATCTTAAATATGATACATATAAAAATGAAATATTTAGAATATAATATATATAAAACATACAAAATTTTAAACATGAAATATATGAAATATGAAATATCTGAAATAGGGAATATGAAATATCTTAAGTTTAATATACATGAAATTAAGAATCTTTTAAATGTGAAATATAAGAATTTTGTAAAATATAGAATATTTGAAAAATGAGATATGAAATATTTGAATTATAGAATATATAAAATGCAAAATAAAAGTCAGTTCCTCAGCCCTGGGTTAAATACTATCCTTGCTGTTCATCTGCAAGGATGGCTTTAGCATTGAATAACTCACGAAGGTTGAAATGCCATTAAACTATGAAACCAAACCAAACTATAAGTCCATTACCGTCTCTAATTATAAGTGTTTCAACAATGTGTCTACAATTATTTTAGAGGGGTGAACCTTTTATGCTGAGTTATAATATCAATGTTAAAAGAGCCAAAGGAAGGGGGGATGAGAGTCTTAACCCTGTGCAGAGGATGCAGTCCTATTCTATGTCTCACCGACTGGAAAGATTTCAGTCAGTTTCTTCAGTCGATCAAGGAAAGATATTCTTTCATAGATCGTAGACTACTCCCAATGCCTTATTTAGATGGTGATTTGTCGCTGTCCCGGAAACTAACAGACTGATCCTTTTCCAGAAATCCCCTTGTCTCGTGTCTGACCGCTTCTCGCACCTACAACAAGATTTCTCGTGATTGACCCTTTTGTTGTCAATCACATCACTGGATACCAGTATCGCTGTTGATGGGAAACGGTATTTGTCTTGCCTCCCACCGGGCAGGACTTGACACAATGTCATTTTATAGAGGGAATTAGGGAGGGGAGGACCGTACGCGAGCAGAGACTCGAGCGGTGCTGGATAACGCTGCTCATAGAACCACAAGGTAAATGTGAACAATGCACACCTTTGCCAAGTTTCCCGGCCCGTATGCCAGGTGACCCTGCTGGTCATAGCTTCAAAGGTCTAATCCTATACTTGTTATTGATCTGTCATCCACCAAAAGGTGGCCCAACCGGAACCGGGGGGTCAAAAAGCCACGTGGGATGCGCCAACTATGTTATAGTATGCATATGAGGATGTATATCTGGCCAGCATTTTCCCTTTTAAACGTTTTATTAAATAGGAAAGATACATCAGTTCTAGTCTACGTGTGGGTCATTTAACTTCTGGATGGAATGAATTTAGGAAGGTGCCTAGTACTTTTCATGACGATGTAATATGCCTCTTTTCTGTATTTACTGTACACAACTGGTATATACGGAATTTGAATGTTTGTTTTTGTAATTTTCTCTGCCTCTGTGCGCATAAGCTTGTCTTCCATCATCAACAAAAAACGTCTCTTACTCCGGCCAATATTCACGTTTTGTGTCTGCGTTTTCCACGCGAACTCTTTGTACTGTACTCTTGCTTTTGTCTCTTGCCTAACTCTATGTGTGTGTGTGTGTGTGTGTGTGTGCATCAGCCTTTTTACAGTCTTTTTCCGCTGAGTCTGCGGCGTAATTAAATCCCGATGTACGTGTAAATGCTTTACATTCATTTTGGCGCTAATTCGTAAATTGCGGCTATGTCAATAACCCCTATGCCACAACGGCCGACAGACGACAACACTTTTGCCTTTCGTTTCTCTTTAGTTCTCTCTCTCTCTCTCTCTCTCTCTCTCTCTCTCTCTCCTATTTTTCGTTTCAGATAATTTTTTAGTTCTACTCTTTATCTTATAATTCTTTCTTCTCATTCCTTCGTTTTTGTTTTTTCATCTTCTTCCTTTCTTTACTTTCTCTCTTTTTTCTTTTATTTTTCCCCTTTTTTCTTCTTCTAGTCTCCCATTCGCTGTTTTTTCTACTTCTCTCTGTTTACTGCTTTATATATTCATTCTTTCCCCCCCCCCTCTCTCTCTCTCAACTTCTCTTTTTCTGCTTCTTCGTTTCGTCCTCTTTTTCCTTTTTCTTTTTCTTTTTTTCCACTTCACCGTTTCAGCTTACTTCTTTCTATTCAACTCTTCATCTTTAAATTCTTCCTTTTCATTTTCTCTTGTTTCCTCTTTTTGCAGATTCTTTCTTTTTTTCCCCTGTCTTTCTTTCTTTCTTTCTTTTAATCTCTTTCAACTTCTTCCCTCTCATTCTCCGTTTCATCTCACTTTTCTGTTCCCCTCTTCATCTCTAAATTCTTTCTTTTCTCTCTCTCTCTCTCTCTCTCTCTTCTTTTTTGTTTTCCAACTTCTTTCTTTCTTTCTTTTTTTCTACTTTCAGATTCCCATTCAGTTTCAGCTTATTTCTCTTTTTGTCAAATTCCCCTCTCTCTCTCTCTCTCTCTGTCCACTTCTTCAATCCCATTCTACGTTTCATTTTTTTACTTTTTTCCTCTTCTTCTCTGAATTCTTCCTTCTCATTCTCTCTTTTTAACGTCCTTTTCTTTCTTTATCTTTCCTTTTTCTTTTACCTTTTTATCATCTTCCTCACTCTCATTCTCCGTTTCATCTTCCTTTTACCTTTCTATTTTTCTCTTAATCTTTAAATTCTTTCTTTTTACGTCTCTCTTTTTTCTTTTTTTCCCCCTTTTTTTAATGGGTACTTCTTTTTTCTTACTTTTTCCCAATCCTATTCTCATCCTTTTTTGTTTATTCAATTTATTCACTGGTTTCCCTTTCAAAACTAACCCCTATCGGTGTGAACTAAAATGCACTGACTATATTCGCTGTGGACTGGTAAAACCCAACCGCCACGACGCACAAAAAGCGTAATACATAAAAATGTGTATCTCTCTTTCCCCATAATTGTTTTTCGTTCGTCTCTTTATTAACTTATTTGTCTAGCCCCCATCTACCCACTCTCTCTCTCTCTCTCTCTCTCTCTCTCTCTCTCTCTCTCTCTCTTATACAGGGCTTAAAAGACGCCGATTCCCCCCATAAAAAGGGGCGTCCTATGTATGACACTTAACTGTAACCGGTGTTGAGTCTCCATTTCCGAGGCTCTTGTTAGTTTAAATTCCCCCCTTTCATTGCTATAACTCCCAGGTCCACTCTAATCCAAAGTGGTAGTACCTGTTAGGGTCTTATGTGTGGGTCAAATGAATATGCTTGTGATAATGTTTAAAATTATTTTAAATTTGATTTATACCCTTTTTTTAAAACATTAATATTGTAAATAAGAAATGTCTGTTTATTTAAAATGATTGTGAACTACATTTAATTGCTTGCAAATTGTTAGTATTCGATAGGAATACTTGAAACCATATATTTGGATAGTAATTACTTGTATTACGAATAAATAAATAAATACTACTATATATATAGGCTTGTAAATTATCAGTATTATACAGGAATAGTTAATTGGAAATATAGAATTGTTTGCAAATTATCATCATTATTATTATCATTAGATTGGCAATCATATAACTGCTAATTATTTGTATTAAAAATAGTTGACACAAAAATGGTTTACAGATTATTATTATTATTATTATTATTATTATTATTATTATTATTTACCCATAAGAGTTTTTCACATCAGCGTCATCTGATGGTTTTTCACTGGAGTCTGAGTGACAGCAAGTCTCCTCAAGTCTCCAAGTCTCTTCTCAGTATTCTGGCTGTTCTCAATAATGTAGTAGTTTGGATGCTCTCCACTCGTCTGCCAACTTCCAAGTCCTCCAGTCCCTTTAGTAATCCTTTAGTTACTGTTCCAAACGCACCAATTACAGTTGGTATGAATGTCACCAGCATGATCCATAGCTTTTTCAATTCCCTAGCCAGATCGAGGTACTTATCCTTCTTTTCTCATTCTTTTAGTTTTATTCTGTGGTCAGCCGGGACAGCAAAGTCGACAAATTTGCAAGTTCTCTTCTTTTTGTTGATTATTAATCGGTCTGGTCTTCTGGCCGAGATTAGGTGATCCGTGTGTATGTCAAAGTCCCATTGGAGTTTACGTGTGTTATTTTCTAGGACAGATGCTGACTTGTGCATAACAGGAATAGTTAATTAAAATCATATAATTGCTTAAAAAAAAGGTGACTTTGGTATTAAATAATCCTGCAAGGTAAAATCAACCAACTATCTTTTAAAACTACCTGTCTCTTTTCTTTTTTAACTTCATTCCTCATTTTCTTTCACTTGCTTTTCCTAATAAATCTTCTGTTTTCTTTTTTCTTTTCATTTTTTTTTTTTTTTTTTTTTGGTATTTCTTTCCTTTATTTTCTATGTTCTCTTCCCGTTTCATTCTCCGCTTCTTTACTCTCTATTTTTTAACTTTTCTTCTTCTTCTTCTTCTTCTTCTTCTTCTTATTATTATTATTATTATTATTATTATTATTATTATTATTATTAATCATAGTAATAGTAGTATACATTTTCTTATTTTTATTTGTTTTTATATCTTCTTTCTTTCTTTGATTTTCGCGTTCTCTTCCTGTTCTTTTTACCTCTCTACTTTTTCATCTGCTCTTTCGTCTTCTTCATTCCTTGCTTCCTTCTTCGTCTATCTCGTTCTTTTTTCTACTCCTATACCTTTTCATCTTCCCATTCTATTCTTCTTTTTCTTCGTTCGTTCCTTTTTTTTATTTCAAATTATCTCTTTTTATTCCTCCTCCGCCTCCTTTATCTTCTTCCTTTCTTTTTTCTTTCTTTTCTTTTAATTTCAAATACTTTTCTTTTTTATTTTCTCCTTTTTTTCCTTCTTTCCTTCTTTTTCTTTTTATTTCAAACACTTTTCTTTCTTTCTTCTTCTTCTTCTTCTTCTTCTTCTTCTTATTATTATTATTATTATTATTATTATTATTATAACTCTTTTTTAATCCAAGTTTTTTTACTTCGCTACTATTCTTAAATTGTCACTCGTGTAAGTACTGAGTGGGCTATTATTGCTTAACTTCGGATTCATAGCAGAAACCATCGCTTTAAGTGTGACTTGGCCGTGAGCATTACATTAATTATTTATTATTTTCCTTTCCCCTATCCTAATTTTTCTATCCTGGTGTTTTATCGTTACTCCTACACTCCTTCTACATGAGTCATCTCTCTTTCTTTCTTTTCGTTGTATAGACAATCCTTCTTCCTCTTTTTCCTCTACTTCTAGTCCTTCTTCTTATTTTCCTTTTCCTTCTCCTTTATTTCATCCTACTTCTGTTCGTCCACATCTTCCTTCTTCTTATCCCATTTCTCAGCTCTTTTCATTTCTACTATTTTTAGTTTTCTTAATATGATTCTGTTTTTTTATTATTATTATTATTATTATTATTATTATTATTATTATTTAAATATTTATTTGTTCGTTTGTTTGTATCTTCGCCTCTACTTTCACTTTCACTTTCACAGTCCGATCATTATTTCATCCTCTATACAAATCTATTCAACCCGTGGCCGTCGGTCAACCCAGTCACTCGTGGCTCGCAACCAACAGCCCATCTGTTTATACGCTGCCGCAGCTGCGTTTTAATGTTAATTCAATTAAAGTTTTGATAGTCGCACTTAATTTATTCAAATTCTTCGTCGCCACGTCTCAGGCTGGAATTGAACAGTTTGCGCCTGCGTCCCTGACACGAGGCGAAAGACAAAATGAGTAATTGTGTCGAGCTGGTCGACGGCTGACTTGCGTCGAGTCAATTGAAAAAGCATTCCCAAAACGAGGCAATACTCCCCGAGAGAAGGCAAGTTTTCCTTTCCCTGCCTCGAATCGAGGATATCAGATAAATCCAGCACTTTTCAACACGATCAACGTTAAATTGGATTTAAAGCGTGAGTGTATGTTCTTTAATAAGTGTTCTATTGGTTTGAAGGATAAATATAAAACCGAATACATTTACGTGTGTGCTAGAGTGTTGATGTGGATTTAGTTGTGCGTGTGTATCTACGAGGGTTGCTCCAAAAATAATGTCTCCTATTTATTTCCATGAGAACTACAGCTAACACAGTAAGCATGAGGACGGTTATGGATAGAGCATGTTTTCAGCTATAAAGCAAGATTTTCCTACACGCTCATTGCCTTTTCTTATGAACATTTTCTCCTGCAATAAACAAGAGCCTGCACGCTGTGCGTGTGAAAGGGTTGCTCCAAAAGTAATGTTTCTTATTTATTTCGATGGATACTACAAAAGACACTGCGATCATAAGAATAATATTGAATAGAGCAAGTTTTCAGCAACAGAAAACTATCCTTCTGCATACCTACCACCTTTTTATGATATACATATTCGCTAGCAATGTCGCTTTCGTAAAAGACCGCTCCGACAATAGTGCCTTCAATTAATTTCATTGTCACCCAATCTTAAAGGAGGTTGGTTGGTTGGTTGGTTGTACCCAATTGAATTTTTTTGGCATATCAATCTTTGTAGGTTATTTAACGGCAAATCCTGTTTGTACTTACATATACATATATATATTAAATATATATGATCTGTACGCGAATATTTTGTTGATAACAATGAGTAGAGTGTTCGTTAATGGTCTGGCAGACCGGGGATCAATCACAGGTTGAGTCATACCAAGGCTGAAAAAATGGTACTTGATGCCGCCTTGCTTAGCACTCAGCACTATAAGGTAAGGATCAAGGGTAAAATCGAGCAATCCAGGGAATGGAGTAGCGCCCTCCCCTACACCTCGATGTAGTAACTATTGAAAAGGGAGCCTCCGAGTCACTCCCGACTAAGGTCGCCAACTTTACTTTAACTTTTACTTTGTTGGTAACATTCTTAAAACAAGCCAGAGCACATTTCTTAGCACACTGTTAAATGGTTTCAAGTATTTTTATTTTGCACTAATAATTCTTGTCTGCATTATTCATTCATTTGCGCACAGTTAAATGGTTCCAAGTATTGCTATGTAATACTAATAATTCAATTCAACTGTCATTCGTTTGCACGCAGTTAAATTGTTTCACGTATAGTACATGATTAAATAGTTCTTGTTGACCTATAAATAGGACCCTAACTCATTGTAGACTTGACAGTAATGGCAATAAAGGGGCTCTCCATTTCCACCATCAAATGGTTTCATGTCATAGCCAGGATACTCCTTGGGGGAGGAGTTCTTATTCTTCTGCAGAGATGCAGTCAGTGTATTCTTCAGCCCCAACTGACTGGGCTGGTTACAAAGGGTTATGCTCACAAAGAATAGCGGCCAAAAGTCCGTACTACAAGAATTGAATCGAGAAATTCTTTTTTTTTCTAATCAAATTTGTGTATTTGGAAGATTACATAATGCTCAACATATGGAGTTTTAGCCTTAATTAGGCAACGAAGCCTTGAAGAACGAAAACTTCGAATTCAAACCAGCTTTACTCTGTGTATAAATTATTGAGTCACATCCTGCTCGTGGTGGAGGGGTTAGATAAATCGATAAATTTGTGGGTCTTTCGACAACATAATTCTTCTGAAATTTGTGGGTGCTAATGGTCTTCACTTTTTCTTCTTTTTTACTTTTCTTTTCCTTTTTCTTTCTTTATCTTACTTCCCTTCTTTTTTACATTATTCACTCATTCTCTTCTTCTCGTCTTTTTTTCCTTTCACTTCCTCTTCTTCTTCACTTTTCATCTTCTTCTCATTCTTGCTCCTTTTACGTTTTCGTTCCTTTCTTTTCTTTGTACTTCCTTTCTCTTTTCTAATTTTCTCGTTTTTCTTTTTCTTATTATTTTTTTCATTCGCTCCTTCACTATCTTCTTCACATTCTTATTATCATTCATCCCTCTTTCAATACTATCTTATTATTGTTATTATTATTCATTTTCTTCTTTACTGAGTTCGAACTTCTGTCGCACTTTTGGTCTAAAACCCTTAGAAAAAGTATTAACCCCATTATCACTCCATATTTGTGTAAAATTGTACCAACCACTTACTTTATCTAAGCGCGCTTTAGGGAATGAAACCAGTGACCCGAGTTCAAATCTTGGATAAGGCTGCTTGCGTTCCATTTGGCTCAAATGTTCTTGGAAAATGCGAGAATCGACCGGTTCTCCCCACAAACCATCTATGAGTAAATAGGGTCTTGATAAGGCAACGAATTTAGGAGAAAGAAAACTCTGAATTCAAACTGGCCATACTCCGTTTAAAAATTGACCTGGTCTCACAATAGGGGTGTTGGATAAGTACATACTTTCGACATTTTCCCATTTATTCACGCCTCTTTTGATTTTTTTCTTCCCTTATATCAAATACATATACAAATATATATATTATATAACTCTTCCTCATTTCTCCAACTTTTTTCACCACACCCCGCGAACTACTTTTTCTGTATATATACATGAATAAACCTTAAACTGTAAACGTCCATCCATGGATGTTGGCTGGTTGAATATACGCACAGATACGATGAAATAATCTTCCAGATCCATTGTCGACCGTACGGCTGATTTTCCCGTTCTTCAAAATGGCTTTTTAATTCTCAGCCGTTCACTATCGAAGAAATGCGTGAACAAACACTCGGCAAATAATGGAATAGAAAAAAAGGAAAATATTTACCTTGCTAATAAGATCATCTCTCTCTTTCTCTCTCTCTCTCTCTCTCTCTCTCTCTCTCTCTCTCTCTCTTTTATAAACTTCTTTTACGATCCCTACTTTTTTTTTTCAATTTTTCTTCCATATCTTTCAATGTTCCTTTACTTCTCTTTCCGATCATTTTTTTTTTTTTTTTTTTTTTTTTTTTTTTGCTTTTGTTCTTTGAACAGGAAAGACGTTGACTCCTGCCCTCGTCATGAAACAGTAAAGACGCATTTTACTTTTCATTATCATCAAATAAACCTTTTACCATTTTTTCACCCTTTCTACATACTGCTTATTCATTGAACGGTTTGTACATATTTCTCGTTTTGGATATATTTATGTATTCTTTTCAATATTTTCTGTATGTTATTTGGAATCGCGCTCTACATAATGGTTATTGTCTTAAGAAATGGAATCGGTAACACGGGTTCAAATCCTGGACTTGACTGTTTGCGTTTTACTTCGCGCTGATATCCGAAGGCATGAATCCATGTCTTCTCTACACCTGGTTTAGTAAATAGCAAGGTAGACTGAACTCTTTGACCATGGTTGGTTGATTGGTTGTTTTGGGTTTTATGGCATATCAACCTTTGTAGGTTATTTAACGACAAATTCTGTTTATATATATATATATATAAATTGTTGGTACATGGGAATTTTAAGAGGCAAATACATAGAGACATGTGCAAAATTAGGAGATTACAATATGTAGAATTTATTGAAATAGCAAGGGCTTTTTCATCCGAGATTTGTCAAGCGACAGCCATTAGAAGTCGTTTAAAAACAATGTAAATAAGATTAAATAAAAGTGGGGTGAAAATAAGAATGATAACAAGACCAGGTGGGGAGGAAATATATATATATATACGTTTAACCTAAGTTTTTTAAGCGAGTACAATGTCAATAAAATTTTTGATAAGCAGGATTTCAATTAGTTGCTCACTAGTAAATAATTTCAATTCATCATATTGAGTGAGTAAGTCTTGTATGACCAATGCGCAATCGGGATATAATGACTTGTTCTCTTCTTGATTTTCTCAAAGCTGGTCTCCATTCTCCCAAAGTGGGCTGAATTTGGTAGAGTTTATTGTGGATGTTGTTATTCTATCGTTGTTGCCATTTTTTGTGAAGGAATTTATGGATTGTGGGTCTCATGTCAGTGTATGGAATCCTGAATTTGTCAGGGGTCAGATCTAAGGCCGATTTGGTTGCCGAATCTGTTCTTTCGTTTCCACTCACTCCAATGTGGCTTGGGATCCAACATCTAAGAATATCTTTACAATTTGAGATTGAGTCTAGTCTGCTCAACAATTTGATGATAAGAGGGTTCTCAATTTTTTTATTTCTAAATGATAGTAAGACAGGGAGTGAGTAAGAATATGATAAATTTCTTGTTTACTCTGCGAGATGATGTTGAGAGCTAGGTATATTGCACGAGTTTCTGCTGTCAAAATAGAGCTTTCCATTGGAAGAGCTTTCTTGAGAATTGTTTTGTTTAAAACAGTTGCGCACGCTGTTTTATTGTTGTCCTTGGGGCCATCCGTAGGATGGTGTTGGAGAATATTGTGAAATTTCTCTTGATAATTGCTGGGATGGGTTGTGGTCTCGGAGAGTTCATTCATCTCGAGAATCACATGGGTTTTTTAATGATCCAGGGAGGCGTTTGCGGTAAAGTGTTTTCATGTATATTATTTAGTGGTATTTTTTATTCTTGTAGGGTCGACTTCATCCGAAGACTAAAAGGTTTTATTGATTTTTATTTTCTTTCAAAATGTTACTTGTATTTAAGGTTGAGGGTGCAGTCATAAGCTAGTTTGGATGAGCAAGATTTCAGTTCTGTGGAATATTGGAGAGCCAATTTTCCCCGTCTTAGTTTAAGAGGTGGTTCATTTGCTTCTGTGTATAGATTTTCGACAGGCTATATGCTCCAAGGGCTAGTCTAAGTCCTTGGTGGTGAATGGTATTTAGTTCTTTCAAGTATGTCTTTCGGGCTGCACCATATATAAAGCAGTCATAATCGAGTTTTGATCTAATTGATAAGCGATATGATTTTAATAACGTTTCTTTGTTTCCCTCCCCCAATTAGTGTGTGCTATAGTTCTTTGTAATTGTATGGTTTTGTTACATTTTGTCCTCAAGTATTTAATATGGGGAATAACGGAGAGTTTGTGATCAAAAATGACTCAAAGGTATTTGTATTGTTCAACAATTAGTATTTCGGTGTGGCCGATTTTCAATACTGAGTCTAGGAGGAGCTTAAGTTTGTTGCAGAAGTGGACGAATTTGGTTTTTTCTTTTGAAAATTTTAATCCATTCTCTGTGGTCCATTTGCTGAGCTTATCAAGGCATATTTGAAGTTGTCTATGTTGTTCATGGTCTTTTTCTTCAGAGAAAACCTCTCCCATTCTTACTCTAAATCTTCTATCTTCTGAGAAGTTTTTGATAAATATTGGCATTCTGTCTTATAATCCGAGGTTTTGAGATCTTTTACAATGCTATACTTCCAGGTTGTGTCATATGCCTTTTCGAGATCGTAAAAAACTGCCATTGATGTTCTTTTTTAACAGAAACCTCTCTGATGAATATTTCTAATCGAATCAGGTGATTTATAAGTCTTCTTTGGCTTCTAAAACCAAATTGATATCCGGTTATGAATTTGTTGGTTTCTAAATACCAGATCCATCTAACATTCACCATTCTTTCCAGTGTTTTGCAGATACAACCGCTAAGAATAATGTGTCTGTAGTTTTTCTGTTTGTATTGTCTTTGAAAGGTTTCGGTATCGGTATTATTGGTTTGTTTTCATATTTTAGGTATATCACCGCAGTTTCATATATCATTGAAGATTTATAGGAGGAAATTTATGGAGAATTCAGATAATTCTTTCAGGAATTGATAGTGGATTTTGTCGGGTCCAACTGCTGTATTGTGGGCCTTGTAGAGGGATTCTTTTAGTTCTGCTATAGAGATAGGTTGGTTGTAGCTTTCGGTGTTTTGTTTTGAAATTTGATTTTAACTTTTTCTGCTTTTGTTTTGATGATTTGAAAACTTTTGCTTTGGTTTTTGGCGGATGAATTTTGAGAGAAAGTTTCGGCGAGATGATTTGCTATATTTTTCTCGTCTGTAACCTTTAGATTATTGTGACTTGGGTTTTTTTGTAGGAGTATTGTTATTTTTGGCCAGTTATTTTCCGAGTCAAATGCCATACATTTTTTTGGCTTTGTGTTTTGGTAACGTAATTTCTCCATGTATTTCTTTTGGAGTCTTTGATGATTTTTCGGGCTTTGGCTCTCCTGTTTTTATAAATGTTTAAATTTTCTCATGTTGGGTTTATTTTTAATCTTTTTTTAATGTTACTCGGCGTAATCTGACAGGTATTTTTGCATTCTTCATTGAACCATGGCCTATTGTATTTTGTAGAGGTAGGGCTTTTGGGTATATGTTCAACAGTGTGTTCATAAAATATAAGATGTCTTCCTCATTGTTTTTATTGGCTTCTGAGGTTAGTTGGGCAAGGCATGAAGTTTTAAATCCATCCCAATAAGCCCTTTCCATGTTCCAGCTTGGAGTTCTTTTACTCAATTCATCAGTGCGGTTTTCTAATAGAATCGGAAAGTGGTCACTTCCACAGGTGTCGTCATGTACTTTCCAGTTGTAATTGAGGAACAGGTTAGGGTCAAATATTGTTAGATCTATTGCAGAATATGTGCCTTCTGCTGGGTGCAGATATGTGTTTGATTTCTTGTTGTACATGTTCAACAGATGTTGATTTAATAATGATTCTATTACTTTGCCTTTTTGTCTGTTTTCTTACTTCCCCAGATCTCATTATGGCTATTGACTTCCCCCATTATAATGAAGGGACTTGGTAGTTGTTCTATTAGATTGTTCAGCTCCGATTCTTTGAATTCATCACTTGGAGGAATATATACTGAACACACGTTTTGTGAAGGGTTGCTGATATAGCAATTGCTTGCATGTTTTTATTTTATTGTTTCTTTTAATTGGATTTTGTTTTTTTATTGGAAATATCTTTTGTTTTATTTTTATTTATATCTTTGTTAATATCCGGAGGTCGGACTGGCGACCTTTGTGGCTTTTCTTTTGTTTGTTCAGTCGTTTTAGAGTTTTCTTCTGTGTTGGTTTTAGTATTTACTTCAGTTTTCATACAAGGCTCGATTTGTTTCGTTTCAGTTGAATGCATTCTTTGTAGGTTTTCTTGGAATGTTAACCATTCGTTAGCTTTTAAATTTATCAGTTTTTCTTTTAGTTTTTGGTATATATCGGTTGAAGTGCTATCCTGGGGTGGTTGATTTACTTTTTGTGCTACATTAGCATATGTTTTGGATCCCATATTGCTTTCGACAATTTTCCTTGCTTCAGGGAAAAGTATATTTTTTGTGTGTCTAATGAACATTGTTACATAGCCACAATTAACGCCATGCGTGAAATAGACATATAATGTTCATAACGATAGAACATATAAAGAACATAGGAATCTCGAAATGCGAAAACACGTAACGACTTCTTGTTTAGGTACGAAACCTTTTTATTAACTTTGAGTTAAAGGTTTCGACATAAGGAGGAGAGACACAATCTCGCTATGCCGACTTATTCATTTGGCCCCTATCTCGTGCGGCACCCACGGTGCGCAAATTCGTCTCGCCTCATCGAGCCCCAAAAGTCGAACCTCCTCGTTCGGCGTCTAGCTTCAACTCTCCCAACTTTCTTCAAATTCCCAAAAACCTCCGCGCGCTTCCGGTGCGTGACGTCATTCGCACCCTGTCACCCCGTTTCGTTTTGGGCTATTGTGACTTCTCTGAGTGACATGACCGCCGCCCGCGCGGACGTTAACACCTGCATCAAGTTTGCACCTAACTAACCCATGTGCTGAGCCGAAAGGTTCTCAGCCTAACTAAACCCAAAGACATGAACCGAAATCCCTCGGCTATTATATTACAACATTATTTCTCTTTCTTTCTTATAAATTTCACAGATTCATGAAAAGGCAGGGTGTTTCTCATAGCAGTTTAAACATTTTATGTTTTTGCATTCATTTTCCATCTTTCATTTTCGCCACATTTGCCACATACTTGGCGTCCTCTGCATATCTCTTTGTGATGTCCAAAGTTTTAACATTTGAAGCACCGCAGCTGAGCTGGTATGTACTGCTCTACCCTTTCTATCGTGTAACCAATTCTGATTTCTTTTGGTATTGATGGTTTCTCAAAGGTCAGAATGTAAATATGGGTCTGTATGGTTTCATAGTGACCTTCTGTATTCTTTTTTTCCTTCTTTTTAAAAGCCGTTTTAATTTCTTCCGGTGTTGTTAGTGACAGTTCTTTACATCTTACAACGCCTTTGGAGGTATTTAATTTTGCATGTAAGTAGGCACGGCATTCGAGATGAAATTTCCCCATTTTTAGTAGGTTTTCAGCATGTTTTTTTTGGTTTTTACTTCCACTAGCAGGTTTCCATTTCGGAATTTCTTTACATTTTTCAGATTAGATCGACTGGATATTATTTTTTCGATCAGAAAATGTAACAGTTCATCTAATTTTTATATCTTCTAGTGATTCAATAATGATGAATCTCGGAAAGTCACTTTCTGTTTCTGAATCAGAGTTGGATAAATATGTTTTGGATTTTTTTAAGGAAGAAGCCATGATTGGTGTATATTTTTCATTGGTCATATGCTCCACCAACCACCATATAGTGCAACTTGTGTAGAGAATAAGCCAGGGGAAAACCCATTTGCCCTGGCTGAGATGGGGATATATTACCACTATACTCATATCAAGAGCGAAATTCTGAGCCTCTGCCAATTTCTGGTTTTAAAGCCGTACAATTTAAGAGTGGTCAAAACTCTGCTCTCAACACAATTGACCCTAAGCCCCCGCCTTCTAGCACATATAAGATAAAAGGGTTGGGAATTGTTCCGCAAATGCAGATTGAATAGTCCATTCGGGAGAAAAGTAACATACAAGTGCTAAGACATGACGAAATTGATCGGATCAGTTCTCTTGCAAGGTCTAGATACTTATCTTTCTTTTAGCTTTCGTTCAGTTTTACCCTCTGGTCAGCCGGAACGACAAAGTCTACAATTCGGCAGGTTCTCTTTTTTGTTGACTATCACTAGGTCTGGCCGAGATTAGATGATCCGTTTGTATCTCAAAACCCAAGAGAATTTTGTACGTCTCATTTTCCAGAACGAATTATGGGTTGTGCATATACTATTTATTCGTATGGTCAAACTTAAACTTCTTGCACAATTCCAAGTTGATCCCCTTTTCCACCCAATCGTTTCTAGTCTTATACTCTTTTTGCGCTAACTTCCAGCATTCACTTACGATGTGATAAGCTTTAATTAACCCAATTTCTAACAGACTAATTCTTCATTTGTCTCATTTTGTTTTTTTTTTGTTTTTTGTTTTTGTTTTGGTTTTTTGGTTTTTTGTTTTGTTTTTTGGAGGGGCGGGGTCTATTTTCTGAATAGACTGTTTTGAAAAATTACTGTTTTTTACCTGAACTTGAAACGCCAACTTCTGGAAGTCCATTTGATGTCACTGTTGGAGTCATAAATTCCGTACTCACCAATGGAAAATATGTATTTCTTCCAAATAAAGTGCAAGACAATATGAATCCATCACGGTACTTACTAAGCTTTACTTCGTATGATACGCGACTAATTGAGATGTTAACAAAACTGTGGGAAGATCACACCGACCAAAAGATTCAGCCTATAAATCTTAGTTCTTTCTCTTAAATCGAACTCCGACCTCTGGCTTTGAAATGGACCCTTCTTCCTTTTTCCCAGACTGTTTATATGCTATCTTCGGATTATCTGTTTTTCTTTTTCACTTTTTCCCCTTTCTTTAATTTTCTTTCCGATTCACTCTCACTGTTCACTTCTTTGAATTTAATTTTTTCTTTATATTTTAATTTAACTTCTTTTTGGTTTTTACCGGACTTCATCTATCTTTTTCTTCTTCTTTCTTCTTTCGACATTAACTTCAATTTTAATCTTTCATCTCAAACATTTCATGTACAAATATCAAAGATATTACTCATTATATCTTGATAATTCGTTAATTTTCCCATTTTCAGATAATTATTAGATTTTTATTTCTATTTTCCTGTTCGCTCATTTCAGAAAATCCATTATTTCCCCCCATATTTGGATAATCCATTATTTTTCTACGTTCATGTAATTCAAGCTGTTGCTGTATCAGTACTATTGTATGGCTACACCTCTTGGATTTTAACGAAACGCTTGGCGAAAAAACATGGGAACTACGCAAGAATGATATGTGTTGTTTTGAACAAATCCTAAAAGCAACACACAATAAAACAGCAGGTGTACAGCCACTTACCTCCTATCTTACAAACCGTCCAAATAAGACGAGCAAGAAATGCTGGGCACTGTTGGAAATGGGACGAACTCAAAAGCAAGTTCTTCTAGGGACTCCTACACATCATAGACACATCATAGTCGACCAGCACTGAGCGAACACTGGGTGCCGTCTAGAGAACTTACCAGAAGCAAGGGCTGGTAAAAACTGATGGTAAGAGAGAGAGAGAGAGAGAGAGAGAGAGAGAGAGAGAGAGAGAGAGAGAATCTATGCTGTGGATATGCCTTCAGGAATATATATATATAGAGATAGATAGATATAGATATATAGATATATTAGGTGTGATCAAAAAGTTATGATACTAAAAATAATCGATATTTTTTCCTATTTTCGGATAAATAATTAATTATTCATCCTAGTTTTATGTAATTCATTATTTTCTCAATTTTTGGATTATCCATTATTTCCCCAATTTTTTTTCATTTTTTTGCGGGTTGGAGGTGGGGAGATAATTCCATTATTTTCTCGACTTTCAGATAATTAGATATTTTCTCCGATTTCGGATTGTTCAGAATTAGAAAAGTTTTATTGTAATAAACACTGAAATAATTATTATACTGTCCGTATTTTTTGTTTTTAATTTCAAATGGATTTTACGAGACAAATATCACAGACCGAAAAATAATCGCTTTTCTCATTTTTACGGCCGCGCAAATCAAAATGTCCCGTACGAATTATCTTCCGCTCTTATTTCAAAATTCCAGACAGCCAAATAAGATTAGTAAAAAAAAACATAGATATTGTTTTGAATAAATTAAAATAGATTACTTGAGTATAAGACGAGGTCAACAACCAAATCGTATGACTCGAATATAAGTCGAGTCCGTAAACGTTACTGAATGATAGGTTTTACTATGTGCATTTATATATACAAGAATATTCTCTATATCTTGTTACCAGATTTTCTCCTCTTTTTTTTACACATTTTTGCCATTTTTTTTTTTTTTTTTTTGTTTCATAATCTAATCTTTTCGATTTCCACTCGTTTCTTGAGATAAATGTTGCTATTTGAAAAGAGGGAGAAATAGCAAAAGAGTTGGGTTGCAGCCTCGAAGTACGCGGGTTCGAAATCTGCTTACACTTTTTCATTCACTTTCGACCTAATACCCTTGGTAAAAGT
This sequence comes from Sepioteuthis lessoniana, assembly GCA_963585895.1. Classification (NCBI taxonomy): domain Eukaryota; kingdom Metazoa; phylum Mollusca; class Cephalopoda; order Myopsida; family Loliginidae; genus Sepioteuthis; species Sepioteuthis lessoniana. The sequence continues at coordinate 43,609,633 of OY757917.1, read as the reverse complement.
ATAAGCCACCTGATGCCTTCTCCGATATATGGGTTAAATAGTGTCACTGTTGTTCAACCCGGATTGCTTTGGCATTAAATAACCCACAAAGGTTGATATCTCATTAAACAAAGAAACCAAATCTGTTTGAAAAATCTGCTCTCATATAAAACGCACATATACACATATGCAAGAGTCTTTCAAAAAGTTCTAAGCCTCAACCAGAAAGAAGAGTCATGGCTGAACATTTTTATTGCGATAACACACTACCAATACATATAAAACTAGAAAAACTAACTCAGATTTTTCTAGTTTAATAAGAAGTGGTAATGTGTTTACAGTCATAGGAAATGAACATGGCAGCCTGTTTGCAGTTGCCATCACGCTAATACCCTTAGAAAAGGTCTGATTCGAACTATTCTCCCTCCAGCTATGAGTAAATAGTAGAGTAGACTGGGTTCTTTAACCTTAGTATGGTTACCGGTCTAGAAGAAAAAGACTGAATTCAAACCTGTTAAACTCTGTTTAAAATTGACCTTGTGTCGCATCCTGATCGTACGAAGAGGTTATATATATATATATATATATATATATATATATATATATATATTCAATTAAGTTTATTCCTTCTAACGGTCTTTTAATCAATAAAATGTAGTTTTGTCCAGCCCTTCTTCAGTCAGAAGCGTCCCGATGATCCGTTTTTGTGAAACCTAGGTAGATTGTTTTCTATGGAGGCATTTATACACACACACACATATATATATATATATATATATATATATATATATATATATATATATATATATATATATCCTTCAGCCATTGTTTATATGTGTGTGTGTGTGTGAATATATACATGTGTGTATGCGTATGTATGTATACACACACACGCGCACACGCATACACACACACACACGCACATATATATATATATATATATATAGAGAGAGAGAGAGAGAGAGAGAGAAAAGCGTCTCGCGTGTCTAGCAACACTAAAGAGTTGTGATACAACGAAACAGTCTGTCTATGGAAGACAATATATATATATATATATATATATATATATATATATATATATATATATATCAGTATCACATGGACAAACAATGGTTGGACGATCAACTAGAACCTATCTATAACAGCTCTGTGCCGATACAGGATGTAGACTGGAGGACCTGCCGGGAGCGATGGACAATAGAGACGGGTGGGGAGAGAATGTCTGGGAAATCTGTGTTAGCAGCGGGACATGATGATGATGATGATGATGATGATGATGATGATGATGATGATGATGATGATGATGATTCTTACTTATATATCTTATTTTCATATTTTTCTAAACTGAATGGCTTGAAATAGAAATGTTTTTGACAATTAAACTGTGTTGTACTGATGCTAAACTGAATTGTTTGAAATAGAACTTTGTATAAAAATGTCTTAGGCATTAAATAACCTACCAGGTAGATATGCCATAAAACCCAAGCAAACATTTTTTTTCTATCCCAGTACATATATATATATATATATGTGTGTGTGTGTGTGTGTGTGTGTGTGTGTGTGTGTGTGTGTGTGTGTGTGTGTGTGTGTGTGTGTGTGTTTGCGTATATATATATATATATATATATATATAGGAGGGAGACACTATGAAAAATTGAATTGACGTTTTTCGCAATAAGGATAAATATCCCCGTTGGATAAATAAATTTAATCGTTAACGCATTAGATCAATGGTTGGAATTTCTGTTCCTGTCTGCATTAAAGAATAAATCCTGATTGAGTTGTTTCCAACAAAAAAAGACGACTCTATAAGAAAAATAAATAAATGAATAAATAATAACAAAAAAACAAACCAAACGAAACTTTAAACATAAATACGGTATTTTAATTTCATTTTGATTTCATTTCCCCTGTAAAATTCCCATGCAGTTCTGACACAAAACTGTCTATTGAGGAACAAAAACGATTAACAACTATCAAACTATATTAAACTTTGATTATTTTATTCGACTAAATTTACCAAAAAATCAAAGTGATAAATCTAAGATACAGTTCATTAATTGTCGAATTTTATTTATTTATCAAAAATTCAAAAGCAAAATAAAAGGTTAAAAGGAAAAGGACTTATTTAATTTTATTTTATCTTATTTTATTTTATTTAAGTTTATTTCGTTCAAGTTTATTCAAGTTTATTCAAGTTTATTTGGGGGTGTCTTCGTGGTGTAATGGTTAAAGCGATAGACTGCGGAATCATAGTACGCGAGTTCGTACTATAGTCGCGCTATTACGTTCACTTTCGGGCAAATACCCTTGGGAAAGGTATGGACCCCCTTATCCTCCCAGCTACAGGTTAAATAGTACCACTACTGTGTTTCTAGGAAAATGGCTTTCGGCATTAAACAACCTAAAAAGAGTTGATATGTCATTAAACAAAGAAACCAAACCAATCAAGTTTATTTAACTGGAAACAAAGTTGTTGTTAGAGTTATTTTATTAAGATAATTAATCCAAAATGTTAAAAATATTTTTGGTAAATATCGTTAAGTATTAGTATGAGTTGAAAATTATTTGAGGATTAATTAACGTTTCATCAATATTCATTCATTCTTTATAATATATTTTCATTTTTTTTACTTATTCATCATTATATATATATATATATATATATATACAAAAACGATATTTTCAACTACAAAGTAGAAATAGAATGAATAAAATCAGATTTTTTAAACGTTGATGTTGTGAGAAGGGAGTAAAAAGGAAAATGCCCAAGGATATAAACAAGCAAATAATAATAATGGAATTCGGCATACAAAAATGTGCAATGCTTTTAATAAAAAAGTGGCAAACGACATCTGACTGATGGAATGGAACTACCAAATCAAGACAGGATTAGAACGCACGGAGAAAGGAAACGTACAAATAATTGGGTATCTTGGAGGCTGACATCATCAAATAAGTGGAGATGAAAGAAAAAATTAAGAAAGAGCATCTCAGGAGAACTGGAAAGCTATTCGAGACAAAACTATGAAGCAAAAACCTAATCAAAGGAATAAACACCTGGGCTGTATCCCTCGTAAGATATTCGGGACCATTCTCTAAGTGGACCAGAGAAGAACTTAAGAAAATTGACCAAAGAACAAGAAAACTAACGACCATGCATAAGGCATTATATTCCAGAGACGACGTTGACAGACTCTATGTATCAAGAAAGGAGGGAGGAAGAGGATTTACCAGCATCGAAGACAGCGTTGACGCATCAATACAACGACTCCAGGGCTACATTGAAAAGCACGATGGGGGACTGATTACAGCCATTAGAAACAATACTGACAACACGAATGACAATAACTAGGAAACAAAAATGAGAAGATAAACAACTCTATGAGCGTTTTAAACGATTTATAAACAACATCTCACACGAGAAAACCTGGACGTGATTAAGAAAAGGAAACTTTAAGAGAGAAACTGAATCCCTCCTAATAGCAGCACAAAACAACGCCATAAGAACTAATCATATCAAAGCGAGAAAAGATAAAACGCAACAAAATAGCAAATGTAGGTTATGTGGTGATAGAGACGAAACCATCAATCACATAATCAGCGAATGCAGGAAATTAGCACCGAAGGAATATAAGACTAGACACGACTGGGTGGGCCAGGTGATCCACTGGGAGATGTGCAAGAAATTTAAAGTTGGCTATACGAACAAATGGTGTATGCACAAGCAAGCGTCTGTCCTGGAAAATGACACACATAAAATCCTTTGGGATTTTGACATACAAACAGATCACCAAATCTCGGCCAGACGACCAGAACTTGCAAAATTGTGGACTTTGCTTTCCCAGCAGACAACAGAATAAAACTGAAAGAAAGTGAAAGGAAGGATAAGTACTTCGACCTTGCGAGGGAATTGAAAAAGCTCTGGAACATGAAGGTGACAATTATACCAATTGTGAGTGGTGCTTTCGATACAGTAACTAAAGGATTATTAAAGGGACTGGAGGACTTGGAGGCTGGAGGACGAGTGGAGTCTATCCAAACCACAGCATAATTGAGAACGGCCAAAATACAGAGAAGAGTCCTGGAGACTTGAGGAGAGTTGCTGTCACTCAAACTCCAGTGAATAACCAGCTAAAACTGCTGTATAAAACTCTCAAAGAGTAAATAATGATAATAATAATATGATCAAATGGTATATGCACAATCCAAAATCTGTCCTAGAAAATAAAACGCACAAACTTCTCTGGGATTTTGAGATACAAACGAATCACCTTATTGCAAGCCGGAAAACCAGACCTAGTGATAGTCAACAAAAAAGTTTTATGTTTTTATGGCATATCAACCATTGTAGCTAATTTACTGCTAAATCTTTTATTTCTATTTAGTTCTATTTCAAACAATTCACACTGTTTAAATGTCAATCGGTTCTAATTGACCCATAGATAGGACCCTATCATGTGCTACCACTCCGGGTCAGATACTCCGCATTTCCCAAAGCTCAACCATTACTGGAACCTCATCATCAGATTGTTTAGTGTCATATCCAAGACACTCGTTGAGTGGGGGGGGGGGTCTTACCCCTCGGCAGAGATGCAGTCGGTGTATTCTACACCCCACCCAGTCGACTGGGCTTAACAGAGTGGAATAAAATTGCTTTCCAAAACAGCGTCTCCAAAAACTAGCCGGCTGGTATAAGCTTATTGTGTTACTGACAGTTCCACGATTATGTATCAATCAACTCTCTCTCTCTCTCTCTCTCTCTCTCCCCTCTCCTTTACATATATATATATATATATATATATCAACCCTCTCTCTCTCTCTCTCTCCCTCTCTTTCCCCCTCTTTTTATCTTTCTCTCTTTATCTATCTATATATATATATGAATTTTATAGAATTAGTAATATAACTTGAGTCGTGCCTGAATTTGAATGTGACTATCTAAAAAAATAACGTTTTCATTCATTGTTAATTGTTTGGTAAATACAACTCCAGTCAAAATACTTTTTAAATACAACTTCTCTATCTCTATCTCTCTCTCTATATATATAAACTCTCTCCCTTAGATTTATATGGAGTTCATGTATTCTATACACGAATAATCCACACCCATTGTCTTCGAACGCTGAGTGGATATTACTGATAAATGTATATATATATATATATATATATATATATATATATATATATCAGGGGCGGAGACGGGACTAGTGCTACTCGTGCCCGGCACGACCAATAACTCGGTCAATGTTATTCAAAATGGATTAAAAATCATCCATTAATTTCAAGCAAACATACTTAGTCTAATCTCAATTAAATTATGTATCTAATCAAGTTTCGATAACTAAGTAGCCAAAAGTTCATAAATATATCTGGGAATAATACAACGATGCTGTTTTAAACGGATGTCTTTGTTCCGGCCACCGTCAGATTCATTGAACATCCCATAAAATCGGCTATAATGTTGAACGCGCTATCCGTGCCAGGCACTAGACCCTTATAATAACAGTAATGTTAGAGAAATACGCTTTTGGCTGTAGCCAATAGCAAGAGCAACCCTAACTCCGTGCTCAAAAACCTTAGCACATTCTGACTGCTGATAGATTTCTTGGGAAGAGGGAGAGGGACCGAGAGAGAGAGAGAGAGAGAGAGAGAGAGAGAGAGAGAGAGAGAGAGAGGATAGCAGATTAGAGCCGTCGCCGACGTCATCATCATCGCTATGGTAAATGTTGGTTAAACGGCGTGTTTTAATTCGTTTTTTCACTAACAGATCTCTATTTCTTTAATGAATGTTGCATATATTACATTCTGTAACTAAAATTTGTTTATTTGAATACATTTTCAACAAATAATCTTTATTTTAAGCAAAATTGAAACTACTAGCTGTGTCTGTGTATATTGTCATCAGTTTCTTTATTCTAATAAACATATTTTTCTCGTCATAGTAATGAACATCTTCTCTTTTCTTCTATACTTTTGAAAGGAAAAAAATTATCTTATCTACTGTATTAACAAGACTACAAATTATATAGTATCTTGATTGTTTACAAAAAAACACCATGCAAAGTACGTTTGTCAATCTGTGCTATACAATGGAGAATCACGCAATAGCAACTATGATGACTTACTTTGGGTCCACGGACCACGGGTTGGGAACTGAAGTTGACAGAGGGCGGCGTAGGGGCACGAGTAGCAAAAATAGGCTAGAGTCGCCACTGATATATATATATATATATATATATATATATATATATATATATATATATATAATGTTTTATCTTAAAAGTTGATTTTTTAATTAAATTCGAGCTACAGGATTATCAAATGATGAACAGTACCAAGGAGGACGAAGTTATCCTGTAATATGTATTTTATAAAATTTAGCTGAGAGTTATCCCAGCCTTATTAAGACTCGTATTTTTCTGAAATATCACATTGCACAATTCTGACTGAAACTTTCTTTTTGCTTGCATTCGATCAGCAACCGCTTCCTCAGAAGCTAAAACAGCCACTCATGTTTCAACGAAGGTCTCTGTTGAAAATTATCTCGCCTTGCTCATTGCAAATTTTCCATTCTTGGTGATACGGTTTCATTTTCTCAAAATCGGATTAGGGATGAACCCAAGGATAAGGGTGATGCCAGGTTTATGATGCTTCCCACAGCTGTTGTAAGATTAAGCCAGAGTGATAAAGACGTGGTAATGGCGTCGTCGGCTGCTGTTTTAACGTCTGTATTGAATTGTTTTTATTTATTTCCGATACGTTAGTCAGCGTCGGCCGAAAATTGTTCCAGCAAGATAATTTCCAAGATATTCATTTCTAGAAACCTCGAAATTCGATCAGTGACCAATCAATTTTGAGTTATTGTGAAGTGAAAAGAGAAGATATGAATGAAAAGGTTTAGTTCCAAGACTAAGTAATTTTTGATTTGATTGAATCTAGCGCTTTGGTGCGAATAATTCATGTTAGGCAACATCAGAAAATTATTGGTTGGATTGATTAGACAGATTATATTTTATCAATAAGACGTTGATATTAAGAAGAACATAATCTTTATAACGAAGAGGATAGTTAATGACGAAGCGTATGCGATTAGGAACTGCTCCAAGGGCTCCAAATACGATTGGTATCACCGTCACCATCATATTCCATAGCTTTTTCAACTTTCCAGCTAAATCCAAGTATTAGTTTAACTTTTCCTTTTTTTTATTTTCTCTCTAGTTCACTAGAGATGACTAGTTCTTTTTTTCTTGCTAATTAATACAAAGTCTGGGCTTCTGATCGGGATTGGTGAACTATTTTTATCTTAAAGTTCTCGGGAAATTTATGCGTCTCATTTTCTTGGACAGATTCTGGTTTGAGCTCAACATTTATCAGCATGGCCAAATTTTAGTTTCTTGCAAAATTCCCCGTGGATAATTTTTCCCACCCAATCATGCCTATTCTTGCATTCCTTTTCTACCAGTTTGCTGCATACACTTATTATGATTAATTTGTTTTATCTCTGTCACCACATAACTAAGACTTGCTATTCTGTTGCGTATTATCAATTTTTGCTTTGATATAATTGATCCTTATGGCATTATTTTGTACTGCTATAAAAAGAGATTCAGTTTCTCTTCCTCTTCGGCCGCTAGTTCCAACTTCTACATTATTTCTACTCAGACACATACAGTGGACATAAGTCAGACAGAAAAATACAAACACATGCAATCCACTTAGATAATTTAGTATGTGACATTTTTTAAAAAATTCATTTACGTTACAATTTTTGCTTCTTTTTTGGGGATGGAATATCTCTTGGAGAGTTCTCGTAGCAAATAAGTAAGTTAAGTTGGCGACCTCAATCGAGGGTGACCCGAAGGCTCCCTTTTCAACAGCTTCTACACCGAGGTGTAGAGGAAGACGCTACTCCATGCCCTGGATTGTTCCACTTTACCCTTGATCCTCACCTTATAATGCTGAGTGTTAAGCAAGGCGGCATCAAGTACCATTTTTTGAGTCTTTGGTATCACTCGACCTTGGATTGAACCCCAGTCTTCCGGACCATTGGAGAACATTTTACTCATTAGGCCAATGACGGTGTTTGTTTGTTTTTTTCTTTCTTACCTTATGCCGGGCTATTCAGGTGTGTCTTTTTAGTCGTTGAATTATTATTATTATTAATATTATTATTTTACAGCTTGCAAATTTTTCACACTAGTTTTTACAGGTGGTTTTTCATTATCTAAGTGATAGGAAATTTCTTCAGGTCTCCAGAACTCTTCTGAGTATTCTAGCTGATTTTGACAGTGCTGTGGTCTAGATTGTCTCGATTCTTCTTCAGTTCTGTAAGCCTCTTTTCCAGGCCTTTGGCTCTTTCGGACTGAATTAGTTGATCTGCTTGTATATCGAAATTGCAGAGAATTTTGTACATCTCATTTTCTGAGATAGACTCTTGTATAAGCATATATCATATTTCACTGTCATCAAACTTCAGTCTCTGTGGATCACTTTCTCCACCCAGTCATGATATCTCCTGTGAAAGTTTTCTGCCAGTCTGTTGCATTCAATTATCTATATTATTATCATCATTATTATTATTATCATTATTTATATTATTATTGTTGTTGTTGTTGTTACTCCTTGAGAGTTTTTCACATCAGCGTTAGCTGATGGTGTTTCACTGGAGTTTGAGTGACAGCCAGTCTTCTCAAGTCTCCAGTACACTTCTCAGTATTCCAGCTGATCTCAATAATGCAGTAGTTTGGATGGTCTCCACTTGTTCTCTTATTTCCAAGTACTCCAACCAATCCTTTATCAATCCATCGGTGGCAGTACCAAAAGTACCAATTACAATTAGTATAATCGTCACTTTCATGTTCCACAGTTTTTTCAATCCCCAAGCAAGGTTGAGGTATTTATACTTCGTTTCACTTTCTTTTAATTTTACTCTGTGGTTCGCTGGGACAGCTAAGTCCACAATTCTGAAAGTTTTTTTTTTAAAGGGTCAGGTCTTCTGGCCGAGATTAGGTGATCCGTTTGTATCTCAAAATCCCAGAGGAGTTTGTACGTCTCATTCTCCAGCACAGTTTCTGAATTGTAGATATACCATTTGTTCGTAGGGTCAAATTTCAATTTCTTGCGCAATTCCCAGTGGATCACCTTTCCCACCATTACTATCATTATTATTATTATTATTATTATTATTATTATTGTTATTACTGAATTTCGTAACGTATTATTTCATCATCACCGCCTGTTTCTGATGCTCTCGACAAGAAAAGAAGCCAATTCAGATGATGATTGTATATGCTAATATCTATTTTGATTTTCGACCATTATGAAATCATCCTTCTTTTCCAGTTCACAAGACGTTGTCGTCCGACTCAGTCGATCGTCTGCCTAAATTGAATAGTCAGACGAAGAGACTTTCATGCTAATGTCGGCAAATTTTCAAATACTGATCCAAGAAAGTGGAACAAATTATAAAGTGAATAAAAAAAATCATACAGATAAAAAAAATAAAATAAAATAAAACAAAATAAATAAGAATAAGGAATGAAAGAGCTCAATGATTCTTCTTTTCTCCACAAGGTGGACACATATATATATATATATATATATATATTTGACACGTGACTTTCACGTAAATACAACTTAGACGCAGGGTAAACGCTTTAGTGCTTCTCTAATATTTTCTTGGATTTTTTGAAGGATTTTTTTTCTGTGTAGCGTAAAGATTTGTATATTTTTTGCGTATAAAATTTTTTCAGGTTTAATATTTAGTATTTTACTCTCTCTCTCTCTCTCTCTCTCTCTCTCTCTCTCTCTCTCTCTCTTTCTCTCTCTCTCTCTCTCTCTCTCTGATGACGACTCTGATGGTGTGAGAAAAAAATTATGACAAGCGATTTTCAAATGATGTATATTATTGCTTCAAAAACTAACATGCTTCAGGAAAATGACCGTAATAAATTGGTCGTATTTTATGAATTATCTTACGCTTGCTCTCTTTATTTTGCCTTTTTTTCTACTGGCTTTTATTCTTCGCTCATTTCTCTTACGAAAAAAAATCTTGCCTCTCGAATGATGGGAATATAGACATTACGTGTTTATTGAAGCAAGAATTGCGTCTGTTTCAAAGGTAGCCGTACGTGAAACAACCTTCTTAGAGCTGTGTTTACCCCTTAAATGTGGTCGTCTGCAGTTTCTGCAGGCATTGGTGGTTTTTAAAAAATGCGAATGATTTTGTTTGTATACTTCTTTCTATATATACTAGTTGAAAAACCTCTCTACACCGGGTAAGAGATCAAAATTCGAATAATATCTGGTTATAATGACCAAAAAACCATTCCTTAGTACTGAGAGTGGATTGGTAAGTGTTGTCTCCGTCAAGTTCATTAATAATTTTGTATATATTTAAATACGAGCTAAAGTACACGTCTCTGTCAGGGTAAGAATCAGATAAAGTTGATTATATCTGGAAAACTGTTATTTAGTGCTGATCGTGAACTGGTAAGTCTTGTTTTTGTATTGAAACACTATAACCAACCATAACATCGCATGGAATTCCATAAATATACATTACGGTGTATTTATTTTTTAACTCTTGTGTTTTAATATTCATGGTGACAGAATTTCAAAATTGTAGAATTTAGTAACAAATAATAACTACTGATATCCGTTTTGATTGTATATTGATCCATTAGAAAATAAAATCCGAGTATCTTCGATTTTGAAGCAATCTTGTTGTTTGGACAGTCTCAGTTTGTCGTCCGATTTCTAACACTTCCAGCTCTTTTACAAAGACTTTGGGGATCGTTCTAAGTGCACTATTCACAATTGGTATCAACGTTACCTTCATGTTTAATAATCTTTTTCAATTCTCTAGCAAGGTTTGAATATTTGTTTATCTTTTCGTTTTCTTTGATCTTTATTCTGTAGTCCACCGCTATGGCAAATTTCACTCTTCGTCAGGTTCTTTTTCTTTGTTAATTATCCCTAGGTCAGGTTTTCTGGCCAGGGTTAGGTGATCGGTTTATATATCAAAATCCCAGAGAACTTTATGCGTCTTATTCTCCAGGACGGATTCTGGTTTGGGCAAATAGCATTCGGTAGTATGGTTAAATTTAAATCTTTTGCACAATTCCTAGTGGATCCCCTTCCTCACCCAGTCATGTCTAGTCTTGTACTTTTTTGTGCTAGTTTACAGAATTCGTGGGTTATGTGATTAATCGTTTCGTCTATGTCACCACATAACCTACACTTGCATTTTATCTATTTTCGCTTTAATATAATTGGTCCTTATGGCTTTGTGTTATGTTGTTATTAAAAGAGATTCAGCTTTTTTTCTTAATGTTTCCCTATCTTAGTCATGTCCAGGTCTTCGTGTGTGATATTTCGCCAGTTTGTCTCTTGAAATATTCATACAGTTATTTTCTTCCCATTTCTGTTTCCCATTTATCGTTGTTCTGTTTGTCCTTATCTTGTCAGTGCTGTTACTAACCGCTGTGATTAGTCTTTCTTTACTCTTTTTAATGTGGTCTTCGACTCCTCATAGTGATGGAACCACGCTACCTTCAATGTTGGCGAGTCGTCTTCCTTCTATTTTTCTCGACACATATGATTTGTTAATATCTTCTCTCGGATGTAAGGACTTGTGCATCGTTCTTTATGGTAATTCTATTCTCGTTGACGTTCAGTTTAATGACTTAACATTTTTTCAGTTAATTCAAATCTTATAATTACTGAATTAAAACTTCGTAACTAAAGAGTTGTGAATACAACAAAGAACCTGCACCTTAATCTGGAATTGCCGGGATATGACGGGAAACCGACAAAGTCTGGCTGTATTTTAAATTACTGTTGAAGCTCGCTGGTTTGTGGTAATGATGCTCTGACCCCGAAACAAAGTGTAATCTCGGAGTCATCATTTGTTGTTGCCCACAGAGCTTTTCTTTTTCCTCCCTTTTTTCTTTTCTTTTTATTTATTTTTTTTTTTTTTTTTTTGCAGTATGTATATATATATATATAGAGAGAGAGAGACAGGCAAAAAGACAGACTCCAGAAAAGTCAGAGTTTTTTCCTGAAGATCATTGTTTAAAGACACCTCCGAACAATGTATTTCTGAAATAATTTTCAGTATTTTTCCAGTTCAAAAAGCATTGTATAGGGGGTTTGCCGCCAAGAAAATTTCCAGGATTTTATGATTATTGCAAGTACTGTAGCTCTATATAAATTCTAATACCGAAGGGGAAAATACAATGTACAACTCTTTTAATTAACCATATCAATTTTACAATATTAGTTGCCAATAAAAAAAAAAAAGAACATTTACGAATAGAAATTATTGGTATAAAAGTTAAATCCAAGTACGAATGAGTTAAATATTTTGCAGTATTTTGGCACGCGCAAGTCTGCAACAAGATTATCACGTGACCGAAACAGTTGAAGTTGTGGTAGGTAGCCACTGTGGTTGGTAGTATAGTGTTAGTTGGTGCGCTAATACAGGCATTGCTGCAATCCGTGTGTGATTTAAAAGCCACACACATGAACGTCGTGCAACATAGTCTAATTTGGGAACTTATTCTTCACGAGTTCAAACTGGATCATAACATCGCAGAAGTAACCAAAAACATCACTTGTGTGAAAGGTGAATGCACATTTGATAACAATACAGTAAGTCGATGGTCGAAGAAATTTCGTTTGGGTTGAAAGAAGTTCGACGATCAGGCAAGGGCAGGTGTATTAAACCTTGGAACAAATCTGATGAGCAGCACTCGGAGAGTATCAGGCGATCACGGCATCTAGTGTTGTTCATCACCTTGACGACTTTGGCAAAAGCATCCAGGTTACCTCAATAGTGCTTCATGTTACCAAAATATTGCAAAACTTTTAACTCGCCCTCGTAACAGAAAAGAGTTTTTGCAGTTATATTTTTCATAAAGTTATTATACTTCAGAGAAAAAAATTGCGATTGTTAGTCCTAACTAAGCAATAATGCAAAGCAATTATTTTACATTTCGAGATTGTTAGTCCTAACTAAGCAATAATGCTATGCAATTAAATTATATCTGCTACTTGGAGAACTAACTATTAACCTGATTAATAATGCTTAATTAGATGTGAACGATTATTTTATTAAGAAAAATAATTAGCTAATTTTTATCTTTTAAAGATTGGAAATCTAAATATTGTGCAATTAGTTACGTTATTAGAAAGTAGGTGTAGAAATTTTAATCAACCATTTCCTATTATTTACTTGTCTCTCAAAATAAAAAAAAATTGATATAAAAAGACCAAAATATAAATGAGCCAAATAGATAGATAGATAGATAGATAGATACTGAAATCTATAAAAATATATCTTTGCTTGTACAAAACAAACACACTCTTACAAAGAAAATAGGCATAAAATGGAACCCAGAATATTTACACTGATACATTTTTTTAATCATATGACATACGCAATATATACGTTGTTCCAAGAATACCTTATACAGTTTAATGTTTCACTGATGGGATGATACAAATGTCTATTTGTCATTGTCACGGTTTCTCTTCAAATCATTCATTGACAAAATCAAGTTAAATTCCCAAATTGTCCAATTTCCAAGATAACTCAAATTTTACGTCGATTTTTTAAAAAAATCTTTCTCAACCTCTCGTTTTCTTGCTTCAACGAATAACTTTTAATGGATATTACAACTCAACATTCAATTTATTTTTTCTCTCTCTTCGTTGTTTTATTTTAACAGGCATTTTTTCTATAAAAGTGAAACGTTAACAGCCATTTTTTGCTTTGGGTTTTGGGTCCAAAAATAATTTTCTAAATATCAAAACCTTGAATATCGTCGATTTTGGGGTAACCAGAAATAAAAAAAAAAAATAGCTGTAGACTCTAATTTATACCCTAATATCTATTTTTTGTGTGTGAATTTTTCTTCTTTTTTTTTTTTTTTTGTATTTTTCGTATTCGAACTGTTCGAATTTCTATTTCTTCTCTTCGCTTTTATATCCATGACCCCTACCCCAACATTTAATAAAACAATGATAACGAACTTTCATAATACCAACTTCAAGTTTTTGAATCCTTCTTACCATTTGGTTGGATAATATATTGAGTACAGTTCTCTCTCTTTCTCTCTCTCTCTCTCTCTTCTCTCTCTCTCTCTCTCTCTCTCTCTCTCTCTCTCTCTCTCTCTCTCTCTCTTATATACTTACATACATGCACGCACGAGAATCGGGTTTGAAAAAAATTCTTATTTTTACTTTTTTAAATTAAAATAATTTTTTAATTGAAATAATTCTTTTATATATTTTATTATATTTATTAACCAAGAAAAAATTTTGATATAAAATCTCCACCGTTGAAATTTTTTTCTTGGGTAATAAATATGATAAAATACATTTAAAAATTATTTTAAGTAAAAATTATTTTGATTCAAAAATTAAAAATAAGAATTTTTTTTCTAATCCTATTCTCGACAGAAGCAATATAAGAACACGCAAATAAAAATTTTGGCTATACATCTGATGATGGTTTCACAACCAGAAATAAATTTATAATGACACCGAGAAAGTGAATTTTTTCTTTTTGTTTTGATATTAAAAGATTTTTTTATCTCTGCACGTTGAGTATTGATGTATTTTTAATCCCAAATTAATTATACATCAATAGCCGTTGACATTGAGTACTCAAGTTGGATACTCCTACCCCTTCTACTTCGTCCACAGATTATATATATATATATATATATATATATATGAAGATTGTGGTTGGTCCAACAAGAGAAAAGTAAATATTTTAAAATGAATAGGTCCGCTAAAGATCTCAAACTTTTTTAGGGATATGGCCTTATTGGCCTAATGGTAATAGTATTTCCCAATGGCTTCGAAGATGGGAGTTCAATCCCAGTTCAAGTCATACTAAAGACTCAAAAAATGTGACTTGATATGTCCTCGCTGGAAACTCAGCACTATGAGGTACGGATCAAGGGGTAAAGTGGAGAAATTAAGGGAAAGGAATAGCGTCCTCCCCTACACCTCAGGGTAGTAGCTATTGAAAAGGGAGCCTTTGGGTCGCTCTTGACTACGGTCGCCAACTTTACTTTTTTACTATTCATATTATTAGATAGATAGATAGATAGATAGAGAGAGAGAGAGAGAGAGAGAGAGAGAGAGAGAGATAGAGAGAGAGAGATGGGTCAATTGTCGTCCCGAAAATACGAAAATGTAAATAACACTTACATCTCACTTTACCATAATTACATGAAAATATTTTTAAATACTCTAGGATAAATTTGTTCAAAGAAATTTCCACTAGCTTCAACTACCGCCTCCAAAGGACTTCGGAATATTGGTATTTAGGTTTTTATTTCATATACTTGAGCTGTACACGTGTTTCAGACTTTACTTCTCATTCAGAAAGATGTAAATCGCCTGAAAAAGGCGTAAAGAAGACAGGAGCCTAGATCAAGTTCTTGGCGGAAGGATTGCTGCATTGGACCGAGAAGATGGCTGCTGGAAGACCCTACATCTGGCAACAGGACACTGCACCAAGCCATACAAGAAGGAGAATCCGGTGGTGTCTGTCAGAAAATTTGTGCAAACACACATCACTCCTAACGTCTAGTCGACTAACTCTTCAGATTGCAATCCAGTTGATTATTATGAGTGGGGTGCGGTTTGGCGAGAGACTAAAAAAACTCCATGGAAAACCAAAGATGAACAGAAAGCAAGATAAACGGCAGCATTAACCAATTTAAACAAGAACATCGGAAAGGCTTGCAGGAAATTTCGAAGTTGTCTGGAGGCTGTAGTTGTAGCCAATGGAGATTTCTTGAATAAATTTATCCTATAATGTTTCAAGATATTTTCATGTAATTTTGGTAAATATATCTGATAAGGTGAGGAGTAAGTGTTATTTGGATTTTTGCGTAATTAGGACAACTGACTAATAGTACTATATATATATAAATAGTACGATGAGTCAATATATATATATATATATATATATATATATATAAACAAATTGTTTAAAAACGTTTGCTTCATAGAATAAAAAAGTGCTTCAAACTGGCCAATAAGGAGTCTTTGTGGTGTAGTGCCTGGACTGCAACATCGTAGAAAGCGAGTTCGAACTCCAGTAACGCTATTACGTTCACTTTCGAACTAATACCCTTGGAAAATGTATGAATTCCTTTATTTCTTTTATCAGTAGATTAATAGTACCACTATTGTTCTTCTACAGGGATGTCTTAGGCATAAATAACCTAATGAAAGTTGATATACCATTAAACAAAGAAACCAAACCAAATACTGGCCAGTTGAGAAGGATAAAGCCTAAAATGAAAGGATGTTTACTCACCCTTGGGTTGCAATCTGATTACAGCCTGTTTAATGCATTTAAAACAAATGTTTACTTGTCATTATTTCGATCATTTACCTAACTCATACATTAGCCAGCTCGTTCACAAAAGTTAAGTAATGATGACATGATTACAAAAACATGTGTTGCATATTTCAAACAGAGTTCATATCCAATTCAGTTCTGTGACTGATCGGGCAGAAAATTTGAAGATTAGTATTTTCTTATTTTTCGATTTTAGGAAATTGAAAAGTTGAATCATCAACAGTTGTAAAAATGGACAATGTCGGCCATTGTTCAGTCTCTCCCTCTTTCTCGGTATCAACAGTATCCAGATATCCACAGTGACATGGTAGTGGTAATGACTTGCAACCGTGTAGGGTATCTTCAAAAAGTATCGAGACTGAAGCTGTATTTACCTATAATGAAATGAACAATGAATGAAACTAATATGGTCCCATATGGTACATTACTATATAGATTTCTTAAACTAGATGTAACACTTAGGTAGTATTTTGTGAGGTGT
This sequence comes from Sepioteuthis lessoniana, assembly GCA_963585895.1. Taxonomy (NCBI): domain Eukaryota; kingdom Metazoa; phylum Mollusca; class Cephalopoda; order Myopsida; family Loliginidae; genus Sepioteuthis; species Sepioteuthis lessoniana. Next base: position 43,592,780 of record OY757917.1, on the reverse strand, counting down.
GTTCAAAAAGAACCGAGACTGAGGCTGTATTTACCAAAGTAGGAATGAACACTGAATGAAACGTTAATTCTCTTCAAAATCCTCCCTCCTGATATTCAACACACATATACCAGCGATTTTTGTGTTGGTTGGAGCACCTCTAAAACTCATTTTTATATGGTGCTAAACTGAGTCGTTATATTACTTTCAATGTCCAGTAACCTTGTGAGTTTCATTTCGTTTCTTTTAACAGCATATCAACCCTTATAGGTAATTAAATGCCAAATTTTGTAAATACATATATTAGATATATACGAGGATCATTATATAGGTTTCCTGACTTTTTTTGTATGGGCACTTTTATTGATAGTACACACATGAAACTCTACTCCCCTTCGAAGTAATCTCCTCCGGCTGCAATGCACTTGTACCGTTCCAACAACTTCTGGAAGACCCCATGGAAGTCCGCTTTTGTGAACGTATCAATGACCTTCGTCACAGCCTCTTTCCTCTCCTCAATTGTCTCATAACGACAGCCTCTGAGCTTAGGGAATAACCAAAAGTCACAGGGAGCAACGTCTGGACTATAGGGAGGCTGAGAAACTGACTTGATGCCTATCTTGGTCAAATAGTCTGTGACAAGGATGGAGTTGTGAACTGGTGCATTGTCCTGGTGGAAATGCCACTGAGCCGATTTGAAGAGTGCTGGCCTCTTCCCTAGGAATCTCTTCCTGAACTCCCTTAAAACCTCAACATATTAACCCTAACCCTAACCTTTTGGCCAATCAACTCTGGTGTATTGACGTCCTTACTCCAACCACACTTCTCATCATCCCACACAGACTCCCTGCCTTCCTTGAATCTCTCATGCCACTCAAAAACTGATGCTTGATTCATGCAAGATGGTCTAAAAACACTCTGAAGCATTCCATACGTTTCTGTGGCATTTTTTCCAAGTTTAAAACAGAACACTCGCTGGGTGACCTTACCCCTCGGCAGAGATGCAGTCGGCTTATTCTACAGCCCTAGTCCTTAAAAGGAATTTTCAATTTAGAAAATAAGAAAACTTCCACCAAGCAAGGTGTTGTAAGTATGGAGGATGGTACGCTCAAAATATTTCCTTCATGAGGTATCAAGGCTTGCTTTGTAATTTTCTCTCAAGTTGACACTGACTCGTTTTGACGAGGTCTAAACGGTAATCTAGACGTCTAGACGTTGTCACTTGATCATACAAGTTTTTCAGCCGCTCACACGTCTTTATTTGAAGCAAATACTTACCTACCCATAAATAATAATTATAACAACAGATAAAATCAAGATTACATTTCGTTCACACTTACAATCAAGTCATGCTGAAAGTATCGGTTCCCATTAGTTAAGGACCAATCTGGAACAGTAGGTACCGTAAACAATCTGAGGTCTATGCATGTATCTACCCAACCCCTCCGCCACATGCAGGATGCTGTACAAGGTAAATTGTTAAGCGGAGTAAAGCTGGTTGGAATTCAGAGTTTTCTTTCTCCTAGCCTAACCAAGGCTAAAGAAACCAGTTTGCACTACCAGTTTTTCCATAACTGGGGGTGAGAAGAGATGAATTCATATATTTTCGAAGGGCATCAGAGCAAAGTGAAAAGCAAACAACTTCGGCAGGGATTTGAACCCGGGTCGCATTTCGTACAACGATCACCATTATCTTAAGTGTAATCTGAGGCCTAAGTACATAACTAATGAAAGCTTCTTTTTTAAAAAGTGGGTGTCTCTCATGGTCTAGTGGTTAGCGGGGTAAACTTGCCGACCATTAAAAGTGAGTTTAATTCTCACTGAGTGTTTGATAATTCATTCTAGCTTTGTGTTCGTGCTCGCAGTTCAATTTCCAGAAAATTTTGGATGATACCTCGTACATTACATATATGTATACACACACACTCACACACACACACATATATATATATATATGGGGAGGTGATTATCTTGTTTTCGTATCCTTTCATTTATTTTATGACAACAATTTTCTTGTATTTCTTACAGTTTTTGCTTTGTTATGCATATTGCTACCTTTTGGGGTTCATGCCTTCTAAAAGCAAATGGCGACAATCAAAATTGCTAGTCGATATATTAACCACTAAACTATCATAAACTCCGAACGGGAATAATTGTATTTCTGTTTTTTGTCCTTTGTCGTCAGGTTGAATTCGAAGATAAGCTGCGGGCACTGACTCTTGTACGTCACCCCCATTAAATGCCTCTTCAACGGGGTAGGCGCTTTAACCATCAAGCCGCTTCCGCTTCTGTCACTTACCGTTTAGATATCAGTCTACGAAGAAGGCTTGTCGTCCGTGCTGGGTTATTTTATGTGTAGGGAGGTTTTTGCCTGGAGGGAATTGGCAAGAAAGGCCTTTCACTTCAAAAAGAAAATAGTTGAAGCGCGCTAAGCCATCATTCTTACACTCGAACGAACGTTCTCTTGTGAATAGAAAACTAACTAATAGAAGCGCCCCCTGTAGAGCAAATGTTAGCAAGCAAGTTTTGCAGAACGTTATCTAGTAAAGTAAATTTGGTCCGCACTGTGTGAAATGCAGATAGCCTAATTGTTAAGACACAGAAAATAGAATTGGCGAGTTGAATTCAAATTCAGACTATTTATTCATTTATTTATTTAGTAAACCTTCTTTGGGCGCTTCCATTTTATAAACTACAAGACGTCACAGCGACCCGTGATCATGTTGCTGTTTCTGTTCAGGAAGGACAGAAGGATTTTAATTTAGACTTTCATAGTAATCTTCATAATATCTAGAATTTGGATGATAAAAAAATTCCGTTCATCTCAAACTCATGGATCATTGCTTTATTCTCTACCAAAATTTCAAAAATAAAAAATAACGTTTTTGTTGGATTATGGGTACACACATTCATACATTCCCACATATACATATACATACACATCCATATATTCTTATTTATATACATATATTCTTATACACACACAAGCACGCGTGCGCACATGCACACACACACACACACACACACACACACATATATATATATATATATATATAAATTAATCCTTTGGTTCCTGTCGCATCGACCATCGCTGATGGTTTACCCGAGGTGAAAACCCTGATACCAGGCGTCTTACAACTTACCATGTTGTCTCTGAAAATACCCCCAAGGCTGCTCTGAAGGACAAAAAGCGAAGGTGGAGGAACCGTAAGACTATGCTATCAAGCCCTGACCATACCTTACTTTCTCGCATTGACCTTATCAGTTATGAACGTGCCCGGAATCAGCGTGAATCGGCCCCTTCTTGATCTTCGTTTACAGAAATCAAACCGTTATATATATATATATATATATAAGTACCTAATGGTTCAGAAGAAATCTATCTAGGTTCCATCTTTCCAGATCATCCGGATAAAGCTTCATTCTGATTATCCGGAAAGGTGAAAATTAGGTAGATTTCTTCTGACCGATTAGGTACTTATATCAATATTTGCATCGAGCAACTTGTATCGAGAAATTTCTTCGTTTACTAAGTCCTCAGTCAAAGTTTTTTCTTTTGATTTTTTTTTCAGACAATACCTATGTTTTTAGTCTTTTCTTTTTTATGGATTTTTTTTCCCAAATATCAATTTGTGTATTTGTTTATTCACAAGTTGGATCATTTGTTGTTTTTTTCACAGAGTTAAATTTAAGGATTAACCTAAAATAGAAATACATTATATATATATATATATATATATATATATATATATGAATATATATATATATATATATATATATATATAAGATTTTTAGTAATATGTAGATTTACACTTACAGAATTTAAGGAAAACGCAAGAATCGTACAAAAGTGTAAACAATTATTAACAGGAAAATGATATTTACTAATTTTCCCTTCGCTGCCATTATTTCCAGATTCACTCTGTCCTGAAGTAACTAGGATCTCATCTAGGGATCAAAAAGACCTATTTGAAAATCATTAGTATTAGATAGGGATAATTTAAACCATATAACTGTGCAAATTATTAGTATACTTTTAAGTATACAGTTGCTTTCAAAAAAAAGAAAGATTTTGTTACTAAATAACCGAACAAGAGTTGACATGCCGTAAATCTAACCAACCAACCATTAGAATTTAAATTATATAAACAACATTGGTTTCAGTCACTTTATAAAAAGATTTACCGGGAATAACTTTCGATAACTAATAATCCAAATCAACCCGATACAATTAGAAAATATTGAATTGTCTACCCTTGGCAGAAAAGAGGCCAATCTGTACACTATCGCGGATTGGCGCCCAATTGTGACTCATTTTGATTTACATCATTTATAGTGCTGGCAGAGAGACTATACGGAGGCCTTTTCAAATCACATCAGTTCCAAAATGGACCTCAGCAGATAAGTCTGACCGCAAACCTACTAAGCTATCCCAGATGTGACAAAGCAAAGACAAAGACTTTTCAACATTTTCTTTCTCGAAAACGATTGATGAGTCCTTCTCACAGTTTGCTGTCAAAGTTTTTGTATAAGCCACAAAATAGTGATTTAGATTTTCTAGAACATTTTTATCTAACAAATCTTAAAAAATATATCCTCATAAACTCAGGCTTTTTCGAGAGATTCTAAACTAATTCTAATTATTATTAAAAATTTGGAGTCTTGCATTCTTCATTTTTTCTTTTTTTTTTTTTTTAGTTATGTGCAAGTTATTTTTAGAATATATTCTTCCGTTAGAAAAAGTCGAAACGTTTATTAAAATTGTTTTTGGGTTTTTTCAAGACAACTGATTGCCATTGCGAGGAGAAATATCAAAATCTGACGTGACATACTTAAAAATTACGTTAATTATTTTAAATGACTCAATAAAGCTACAGAAATTTTTCGTTCGAGCAAAAATGGTATTTCCCTTTACTCCCAATATATATATATATATATATATATATATATATATATATATATATATATATATATATATATATATATTATATATATATATATATATATATATATATATATATATATATATATATATATATATAGTATATATATATATATTATATATATATATATATATATATATATATATATATATATATATATATATATATATATATATTACTGCTTTTTGATAAGATTTTACCATGAAAATACCGGCCATTAGCCTAATTTACCGGCCATTGGACTAATGAGTAGAGTGTTCGCCAATGGTCCGGGAGACCGAGGTTCAATTCCAGCTCGAGTCATACCAAAGACTCAAAAAATGGTACTTGAAACCGTCTTGCTTAATACTCAGCAGTATAAGGTAAAAATAAAGTGGAGCAATCCAGAGAAAGAGGAGCAATCCCAGGAAAGGAGTAGCACCCTCCCCTACACCTCGGTGTAGTAGTTATTGAAAAGGGAGCCTGCGGGTCACCCTCGGCTATGGTCGCCAAATTTACTTTACTTACTATGAAAATTGATTGGAAATGATTTATCTATAAAATGGATTGGAAACTATTTTACTAGGAAAATACTTTGGAAATGATGTTCCTATAAAAACGCACTGGAAATAATTTACTATGAAAAAGCATTGGAAATTACTTTACAATGAAAACGCATTGAAAATAATTTTACTATGAAAATGCATTGGAAATAGTTTTACTATGAAAATGCATTGGAAATAATTTTACAATGAAAGTGCATTGGAAATGATTTTACAATAAAAATGTACTGAAAATGATTTTGCTATAAAAATGTGATCGAAATTATTTTACTATGAAAATATTCCTCTGCAAAGAATGCAACTGGCGTATTCTTGGCCCTACAGACAGGACGTACAAATTTGATACCTTTACATCAAACAGTTTAGTCGTCTATAGACCTATAGCAACCTATTCACATTTATGGATTGAATTGAAATTGAAGCTTTCCTGAAAATGCTGAAAAGTTCTGGGGAAAAAAAGCGAAAATTTTCTTTTCTAAATCTCGTAAGTCAACGTTGGTGTTAACGATTATAATTACAAACAATGCGGTAAATGCTTTATTTCAAAACTATTTACGATAGCCATCGCAAATTAAATAAAATATCTTCTTCACCGTCATCAACGTCATTAACAATATCAACGCCATTATGATTGTTATTTCTATCAGTAGCAGCGTTTGTTTATTTCATTGTTTGCTTTTGAATATTTTATTTTATTAGGACGTTTTTTTTGTTTTTTGTTTGGTTTTTCTTTTTTTTTTTTTTCTTTTTTTTTAGTTTGTATTGTTTGGTTGCTTGTTTTTGTGGGTTTTTTCTTTTTTTTTTTCTTTTTCTTTTTTCGTTGTTGTTGAATTTAATTTCATTATAATTGTTATCCAATTCGAGGTGGTCTCAACGCGTCTCCGCCATCACTAGTATCTTAGCCATCTGTTTCTTCCCTTCGAACCGTTATCGTAATTCTAATGAATGACAGGTCAAAGATAATTCACAGTCAGTACAACAATTACCTTATCAGGCGTGGACTTCCCAAACAATTGCCCCAGTCTCACCTTCTCATCAAAATCTTCACCACCACCACCCCACACACACACTTACTCCTTCAAACTACTTTTAATGCGTGTTTAATTTCTTAAAAAAATATTTGTTTTTTTATTTATTTATTTCTATCCAATTTAACTATTCTTTTTCTTTCAGCATCTTTCAGCATCTTTTTGAGCTCGGCTAGCAGATTATTGATAGCGACTTTGATTCTCACCGGGTGCCTCATACAATGCCCCAGTCGGCTGACGAGTGTCCTGGTATGACAGTAAACAATCTGATGATGAGGCTCCAGTAATTCTGGAGCTTTGGGGAATGCATTCATTGCCATCGCTCCAAGGTCCACTTTACCTGATAGGCTCCTATCTATGGGTCGAATAAAACTAAACTGTGTGCTTATGCTTAACTGAATTGTCTGAAATAGAACTGTTTTGACATTTAAACTCTGTACTTATGCTTAACTGAATTGTCTGAAATAGAACTGTTTTGACATTTAAACTCTGTACTTATGCTTAACTGAATTGTTTGAAATGGAACTGTTTTGACATTTAAACTCTGTACTTATGCTTAACTGAATTGTTTGAAATGGAACTGTTTTGACATTTAAACTCTGTACTTATGCTTAACTGAATTGTTTGAAATGGAACTGTTTTGACATTTAAACTCTGTACTTATGCTTAACTGAATTGTTTGAAATGGAACTGTTTTGACATTTAAACTCTGTACTTATGCTTAACTGAATTGTTTGAAATGGAACTGTTTTGACATTTAAACTCTGTACTTATGCTTAACTGAATTGTCTGAAATAGAACTGTTTTGACATTTAAACTCTGTACTTATGCTTAACTGAATTGTTTGAAATGGAACTGTTTTGACATTTAAACTCTGTACTTATGCTTAACTGAATTGTTTGAAATGGAACTGTTTTGACATTTAAACTCTGTACTTATGCTTAACTGAATTGTTTGAAATGGAACTGTTTTGACATTTAAACTCTGTACTTATGCTTAACTGAATTGTTTGAAATGGAACTGTTTTGACATTTAAACTCTGTACTTATGCTTAACTGAATTGTTTGAAATGGAACTGTTTTGACATTTAAACTCTGTACTTATGCTTAACTGAATTGTCTGAAATAGAACTGTTTTGACATTTAAACTCTGTACTTATGCTTAACTGAATTGTTTGAAATGGAACTGTTTTGACATTTAAACTCTGTACTTATGCTTAACTGAATTGTTTGAAATGGAACTGTTTTGACATTTAAACTCTGTACTTATGCTTAACTGAATTGTTTGAAATGGAACTGTTTTGACATTTAAACTCTGTACTTATGCTTAACTGAATTGTTTGAAATGGAACTGTTTTGACATTTAAACTCTGTACTTATGCTTAACTGAATTGTTTGAAATGGAACTGTTTTGACATTTAAACTCTGTACTTATGCTTAACTGAATTGTTTGAAATGGAACTGTTTTGACATTTAAACTCTGTACTTATGCTTAACTGAATTGTTTGAAATGGAACTGTTTTGACATTTAAACTCTGTACTTATGCTTAACTGAATTGTTTGAAATGGAACTGTTTTGACATTTAAACTCTGTACTTATGCTTAACTGAATTGTTTGAAATAGAACTGTTTTGACATTTAAACTCTGTACTTATGCTTAACTGAATTGTCTGAAATAGAACTGTTTTGACATTTAAACTCTGTACTTATGCTTAACTGAATTGTTTGAAATGGAACTGTTTTGACATTTAAACTCTGTACTTATGCTAAACTGAATTGTCTGAAATAGAACTGTTTTGACATTTAAACTCTGTACTTATGCTTAACTGAATTGTTTGAAATGGAACTGTTTTGACATTTAAACTCTGTACTTATGCTAAACTGAATTGTCTGAAATAGAACTGTTTTGACATTTAACTGTATGCAAACAAAAAACTTATCAAAATGACTTAATTTGACATTAAATGACCCGAAAAGGGTTGATACGCCACAAAACAAAACAACCAGCCAACCAATCAATTTGAACTCGGCTAGCAGATTATTGATGGCGACTTTGATTCTCACAGGATGCCTCATACTTAAGGCTTTAACTAACCTGATTTTTCCTCTAAGACAACAATCCTTTATATGCAGTCTAAATGAGGATGATGAGCAAATGGGTTCCCCACACACACACACACAAATACATTTAGTCTTACAGCATTTCAATCCTTGTTTTGTTATCTAACGCCGAAGTCAGTTATTCTTGCGGACAATTATATGCCCCAAGTATCAATTCCCATTTAGTAATAATAATCATTTGTAGTAGGGATGTCCTCGTGGTGTAATGGTTAAAGCAGTGAACTGCGGAAGTCATCAGGAGGCCGTAGTTGTAGCTAATGGAGAGTTCTTTGAATAAATTTATCCGATAATATTTCAAGATATTTTCATGTAATTTTAGTAAATATATCAGATAAAGTGAGATGTAAGTGTTATTTGCATTTTTGCGTAATCAGGACGACATCTAACCCATCGCACTATATATATATATATATATATATATATATATATATATATATATGAATAAACAAACTGTTTTAAAACGTTTGCTTTAAAAATAAACCAAAAAGTGGTCAATACAGGCCTGTGGGGTATTTCTTGACGTAGTGCCTGGACTGCAACATCGTAGTAAGCGAGTTCGAACTCCAATCGTGATATTACGTTCACTTTCAGACTAATGCCCATTGGGAAATATATGAACCCTATTATCCTCCCAGCAATGGGTTAAATAGTGACACTACTGTTCTTCTAAAAAGATGGATTTGGCACTAAATAACCCACGAAGGTTGATATGCCATTAAAAAATGAAACCAAACAAACGAAACCAATGATTTGTAATCAATTATAGTAATTATTCTTAATACAGTCAATCAAGTAAAGCTGGTTTGAATTCAAAGTTTTCCTTCTCCTGTATTGGTTGCTGTAACAAGGCTTAAGAATCCAGTCTGTCCTACTATTTTCCCATAACTTGTGGGAGAAGGGATGAATTCAAGCCTTTTTCTCAAGGGTATTAGCATGAAGTGAGGGTATCTATCAAACACCCCACCACGCTGGAATATGGCAAAAGGCCATTTTATAGTGGAGGCCTCACACAGCTGAAAACCCTTACGCAGGCAGGTGCAAAAATTTTTGGTCCTGTCAGCACTCTCCTAAGGAGGTGCCTCAGACAACAAGCAATGGACTTGGTCCCACAAAGCAGGTAAAGCCTGAGGATAACGCCAGTGAATCACGGTCACCTCTGTTTGGAAGGTGGGCATTCCTACCACCCTCACTAAGAAACACAGTCTTGTCCAGGATTTGAACTCGGGTTGCCGATTCCACTGCTTGCAATGATAAGTTGTCAAAATTTCTGAGACATGGACACATAGCGTAACGGTTATAGGCGTTGGTTCCCTAAGCTTCTAAGGAGACAATCATCTGGAGGTTGCAGGTTCAATCCTCACTACAGGCGAGTAACAATACAGGAATACTTAACACTTGTACCCGTTTATGGCTGACGGAATCAGAACAGGCGACCCCTGTGGTTTAAATAAAGGACGTAGTTCGAAGTTCCGCGAAAGTTCCCGAGTTCGACAAACACCCGAAGAAGGACGGAGGATATATCGGCCGAAACGTTGTGGAAATAACTATAACGATGAAGACAATTGCTCGAAAACCCTTAATGATTACTGATATGTTAATAGTTCTTCAATTGCTGTATGGACAATATGCGTAAAATAAAACCAAAGTTAAACAAGACAGTTATAACAAATATAAAAACAAAATTGCATGTCTCTCACGTCTTACTTGGATGGACTGTGAGAAGGGAGGTAAATGGCCGTACATCTGCTGTTTTGTGAAGTTTTGCTTCCCGTATTTGTGCAAAACAGCCCGTAGCATCCTCGAGTTGTTCCCACCAAGCTTTTTCTCCAAGCGTTTCGTCCAAATGGAGTATCTATACAGTAGTACTGTAATCGGCTGCACATTGGATATACTCCCATTTCCTTTTATCAAAGAGATCAGATTACCATATGATTGATTACCTTTCAATAGCAGTCCATGCTTTTCTTAAACATGCATTGACATCGCTTTCTGTAGATGAGATATTGCTATAAGTATGTGAACTGATCAACTAATTTCAGAGTCTTGTCATTTAATGTGGAGACGGCTCCATCTTATTTAAAAGGCATGAACTCTCTTTTATCTTTCACATAAAGACCTATGCATCTTTCTACCTGATCCAGTCTATACAGTAGAGATTCGGTTTGATTTGGTTTTATGGTATATCAAGTATTGTAGGTTATATAATGCTAAATCCAGTTTATAGATATATATCAAATATATGATTTGAAAACATATTTTGTAGATAACATTTTTAAACGAGCCTGAGCTCTTTTTTGCACACAGTTAAATGGTTTCAAGTATTGTGGTATAACAGTCACAATTTAAGATTAGTCATTAGTTTGCACACAATTTGTAGGAAAATTTATAATTAAATGAGTTGGAACTAATTTGTTTGCACGTTAATATTGCTATTGATTCTACACAGTTATATGGTTTCATTTATTGCTACCTGACACTAATAATTCTATTCAATATGAATCATTTGTTTGTCCACAGTGAAGTAGTTACAAGTATTACTATTTAACACTAATTATTCTATATCAAACAACTCGTTCATTTTCATACAGTCAAATAGTTCCTAGTTATGTAATACCAATAATTCAATTAAGGCACACTGTTCAAGGGTTTCAAGTATTGCTTTTTAGCTCTTATAATTCTGTTCAACATTAATCATTTGTTTGCACACAGTTAAATAGTTCTAAGTATTGTTATGTAGACAAACCATATTTACCCAACCCCTTCGCTCGAGCAGGATATGACACAAGGTCAATTTTTAAGCGGAATTTAACCGGTTTGAATTCAGAGTTTTCCTTCTCCTAGACTAGTTGCCTCACCAAGGCTGAAGAACCCAGTCTGTCCTACCCGTAGCTGGAGGGAGAATAACTGGATTCATACCTTTCCCAAGGGTATTAGTGCTATGTGAAATGCAATTAGCCTGGTCCAAGATTTGAACTCGTGTCGCCGTGTCCATTTTCTACAGCGATAACCATTACACCATGGGCATCTCCACTAACAGTTCAATTAGACATCAGTCATTTGTTTACACATAGTTAAATGATCCAACAGTTATATTTCTAACAATACAATTTAGCATAAGTCATTTGTTTGCACAAAGTTTAAATTTCAGATAGTTTTATTTGACCCATGGATAGGACCCTATCAGGTGCCGCCACTCCGGACAAGAGTGGGGAGGGAATGATGGCAATGAAGGGGCACTCCACATTCCCCAAAACTCCATTACTGGAGTTTCACCATCAGATTGTTTAGTGTCAAATCCAGGACACTCGTTGGAAGGTACCTTACCCCTCTGTAGAGACGCAGTCGATGTATTCTACAGTCCCAGGCTTCGGGTTGTGCAGGTGTATTAGCAAGAAGAGACAGATAATCTGCGTAGTCTGTATCCATAATAGACTCTGCATATTGTCTGCTTCTTGTCTTTTTACGTTTGTTGTAAGTAATCTAGGCAGATTATAAATAGAAATGATGCTACTCCAGTGACAATGGCAAAGAAATCAGTGTCACCATCAAGTTAGCGAACCATTAATTTCGTGTTTTTGTAGAGCATCATTATAGTGGTAATAGTTTCTTTGGGGAAACCATATGCTAAAAATATTTGCTCCAACTTTCTTCTGTGTATGGAGTCTGCCAGTCAAGAAGAAAGGCATCAGAAGTAGAAGGAACACTTCAATAATCTTCTTGAAAAACCTGCTGAAATTATTTATAAGCTTACTGAAGAAGTTTTTAATTGCCAACTAGACATCAAGATTTGAACTCTTTATGCAGGAGGAACTCGATGCAGTTATAAAAAACAATCAAAAGAAGAAAAGCTGCGTTCCTCGACGAAATACTCTTTGTTGTACGGAAGACAAGGAAATTTAACGACATACTTTTTTCATTGTGCAACGCCATGAAAAGAAAAAAGAAAATAGAGAAATAGAAGAAGAAAGGTGACCTCGGAATCACTAAGAACTACGGAGATATAACTCTCACTACCATTGCTATAAAGGTTTAAAAGTGGATCCTACCGTCGATTTCAGTATATGAGGATCTAACAGTTCAATTAAAGCTGAATGGTGCACCAGTGTGCCATAGATTCAACCGAACAACACTCCATGACCAGTTGTCTTACCGAGGCTAGAAAGTCCAATCTACCCTTCTATTTTACCTATAACCGGGATATATTCTAGGGTCATTCAATAAATAAGGTGAATTTTGTCTCAGGAGTCGGCAATATGAAATATAGTTTATTAGTTGTACCTTGTTCAAGGAAACCAATAGCGATGAACACTTTTATATCCTAGAAGACTCCCAGCATGAGCTTCTTTACTGACAGCAGCACCTGGAAGGTTTTCCTTACCGGAAATTCGGCGTGATTCCACTACATGTCCGGTCTTTTAAATTCAGGCTTGTCATGGCAAACCCATGATTTGCTTATTTGTACAGACTTTTTGACCAAAACATTCTTCTTCCCACACATCACACATTCCTCCGTAATTTTTACATGGTTTAGACTTCTCAGCCACTAAAAATTTAATGACAGACACCTGTTCAAACCTGGAGTTCTCTAATTTGCCGCTATTTTTAATAGTCTGAAAGGAAATATTTTTACAATATTAAAATAAGTTTAGGTATAAACCAATTCCAGGCCATGTAGAATTTAATTCATGGAAAAAATTCTGAAAAAAAATATTTTGCTTTTTCCAAAAAAATTCGGCTTTTTGAATGACCCTCTTGTATATATATATATATGTGTGTGTGTGTGTGTGTGTGTGTGTGTGTTTGTGTGTGTTTGTGGATCCTTTATTCATCTTACTTCGCCCAATTCGCATTCTCATTTTTCTTTACAAAACGTTAAAGAATTAGTTTAGTTTTCGTCTTGTTTTCTGTCGTTCTTATTCCTTCTTTTGAATAACTTCTTTAATATTCCTTCTCTTCGTTTTCTTTTAATTATTTTTTCAACCTTCTCCTTCCCGCCAACTTTCGTTTTTTTTTCTTTCCTTTCACCTTCTGATACTTTTTTCTTCATCTTTTTTTCATTGTCTTTGTTCTCTCTCTTTTTCTTTTTTCCTTCTTTTTCGTTTTCTTTCTTACGGTAATTCTCTTTCTTCCATGTTTCAGATTTTAGCCTTCATCTCAACTCTTTCTTTCAACGCTAATCGTCTTACTCTTTCCATCTCATTTCTTTTTCACTCTTTCTTCTTCTTCTTCTTCTTCTTCTTCTTCTTCTTCTTCTTCTTCTTTTATTATTATTATTACTCTATTTCGGCGACATTTTTATTATTCGTTCCCATTTATAATCAGCCTTACATTCTCGAAATCCCGCGTCACCTTCATCGATGATAACATCGCCACCATCCGCCATTTTGTAAAAACTCTTTTTCCCGTATCATTCAGATCGCCCATATTTTTGCACTTATCTTATGGATCGGCGCATGCGCGTCACAAACGCAATCAAAAACAATAATAATGACCGCAACAAAAAAAACTTGCAAAAACAACAACCACAGCGACCACATTATTAACATTTAAAAAATGATGTCTGAGCTAATACACACTTCAGCGCCTGTATTCGCCATTAAAATTTTCCCGCCATTAAGTTCCACCCAAGAAAAAAAAACAGTCTTAACTATCAATTTCAAAAGTGTCACCATCATTTCAGTTGGATGAGTGCGGCAGGGTTGGGATGAGGCAGAATATTTTCAGATCTGTCTAAGAAATTAATTATGCTTTAATGAATTCTAGTGTGCGAACCGCAGGCCAACGCCATCGGTGTTAGAAAATACCACCAATGCATTTGTAGACCTCCACCACCACCTACTTGTCTCATTTCTTTTTCGCAGTCGGGAACTTCTTGTCATGTGTCAACCTCGTATACCTCATCAAGCTTCAACTGCTCCTTATTACCTAAAGAGTGATACCTCTTTCTTTCGTTTTTTCTTGCTGTTCATCAATCTTGTAAATAGAGAGTTGTCTCCCTTGCAAACAGAATAGTTTATGGAGCATCATGGGTAATTTTCCCGCGCGAGAGGATTGCAATGACATTAGGTCGATGGATCAAGTAGTTGTTGACGTTACTACGATACTGACAAAAAGATCAAAAAATAAGAAAGGAACAAATCAAGATATATTCATATGACTCTAGGGACCCTAGACATCACCCGAAAAGCAAATTTAACTCCGGGATTAACTCCTGTTTATCTACACTGCATGATGATACGTTTTCTTTTCACTTGTTAGGAACTGTGTGTCCGTGTTTTCTTGTGTCGTGTTTCGATTATTCCCTTTTAACTTTCAACCAAGATCATATTGTACGTAGCACCACACTTTCATAATCATCAGGCAATGCAACATTCACATATACACACATACATATATAGGTACTCACACACGTATATATATATATATATATATATATGTGTGTGTGTGTTTACGCACATGCACGCATACATATATATATATATATATATATATATACACATGCATATATATATATATATATTCACGCATATTCACACATATACACATACACACGTACGTATATATATATATATATATTTATATTCACGCACATGCACACATGCATATACACATACACACACACGTATATATATATATATATATATATATATATATTCACCTATATGCACATATACACGCACAAAGCACACTTATATGCGTGTGTGTATATTTGTTCTCATTGGTTGATTGATTGGTTGGTTGAATTTTATGGCATCTCAACTATTCTAAGTTATTTAATGCCAAATCCATTTTATACATTATCAGTTCTATTTCCAACAGTTCATTTTAACATAAGTAGACAGTTTAGATGTCAAAACAGTTCTATTTTAAACAATTCAGTTTAGCATTAGTACTTTTTGTTTACACACACTTAAATGTAAAAACAGTTCTATTACAAATAATTCAGTTTACCATAATTAGAGTCTAAATGTCAAAGACTTCTATTTGACCCTTAGATAGGACTCTATTAAATGCTACCACACCGGGCAAAGTGGACCTGGGAGTGATGGCAATAAAGGAGTACTCCGCATTCCACAGAGATCTATTACTGGAGCCTTGTCGGATTGTTTGGTGTCATAACCAGAACACTCGTTGGGGAAGTCTTATCCCTCTGCAGTGATACATTCGGTGTATTCTGCTGTCCCAGCTGACTGGGCCATATGTGTGTGTGAATGTATACGTGTGTGTGTGTGTGTGTGTATGTGCTAGATTAAAACGACGTCTATTTCGGAACTCTTAAAGAGAGGAAATATTCTTTTAACGGACTTTAACGAAAGACAGTTGAAATATACAAGCCGGACATTGGCATAATGGTTAGAGTGTTCGCCAATGGCCCAGGAGTCCGGGGTTCAATCCCATGTCGAATCATACCAAAGACTCAAAATATTGTA
The DNA here is from genome assembly GCA_963585895.1 of Sepioteuthis lessoniana. NCBI lineage: Eukaryota > Metazoa > Mollusca > Cephalopoda > Myopsida > Loliginidae > Sepioteuthis > Sepioteuthis lessoniana. The sequence goes on along the minus strand of OY757917.1, from coordinate 43,576,738 downwards.
CTTGATGCTACCTTGCTTATCACTCAGCATTATAAGGTAAGAATCAAGGGTAAAGTGGAGCAATTGAGGGAAAGGAGTAGCGCTCTCCCCAACACCTTGGTGTAGTAGCTATTGAAAAGGGAGCGTTCGGGTCACTCTCGACTACGGTCGCTAACTTTATATATATATATATATATATATACTCATAGACACATATAGACTCACACACACAGATATATATTTATATTTATGTATTATTAGAATAAAAAGAAAAAATTAAATTCTTTGGTGTCATTATGAATTTATTTCAGCTCAATAATAACCCTCTTAAGATGACGAAAGAAAAATACTGTTTTGTATTTGAATATCATTAAGGTATGTTTGTATTGCTTCCGGCGGGAAGAGAATTTTTTAAATTTTTTATTTTTTGATTAATTTTTTAAATTTTTTAATTAAAAAGATTTGAACAGCGGAAATATCATTATATATTATTATACGATATAATGTTTATTCATTCCTCTCATATATATATATATATATATATATATATATATATATATATATATATATATATATGGGAAAACTGAAATTAAATCTGCCAGTATGAAAATGTGCAAATATGAAAAAACCCAATGTCTTCAGAAGTTGATCTTATTTTTTGCCAAAACTAAATGTTTCAATTTTTTAATACGTAAACATAGCGGTGGGTTTTTTTTTTATTTTAAAATCTATAAATTGACACGTCCTGATGAAGGGTTAATGAATTCTCATTTAAAAACAATGTTTTCATATTCAAAAACCGAAATGTTGGCAAAAAATAAAATCAACCTTGTGTTTTTCATACTGGTGCTTATATGATGCGTGTGAATGTGTGTGTGTGTGTGTGTGTGTGTGTGTGAATATGTCTGTGTGTGTGTGTGTGTGAATGTGTCTGTGTGTGAATATGTCTGTGTGTGTGTGTGTGAATGTGTGTGTGTGTGAGTCACTGTGTGTGTGTGTGTGAGTCACTGTGTGTGTGAATGTGTCTATGTGTGTGCGTGTGAATGTGTCTATGTGTGTGCGTGTGAATGTGTCTATTTGTGTGTGTGTGTGAATGTGTCTATGTGTGTGTGTGTGTGTGAATGTGTGTGTGTGTGTGAATGTGTCTCTGCGTGTGTGAATGTGTCCGTGTGTGTGCATGAATGTGTCACTGTGTGTGTGAATGTGTCTATGTGTGTGCGTGTGAATGTGTCTATGTGTGTGTGTGTGTGTGTGTGTCAGTGTGTGTTTGAATGTGTGTGAATCCATGTATGTGTATGTATGTGTGTATGTGTGTGCGTGTATGCGTGTGTGTTTTTGTTTTTTATGTTATACAGATTTTGATATGTGTATTTTTTCAGCACGTTTTTTAGATAAAGTCTGCAGCCTATCTATAATTACTTTGTTTAAAGGTTCAAGTGCCTACATGCCACATATTTTTTCTTGCTCTTGCGTTTACGATAACTCTTTTACTCAGGTTTACTCAGCTTAACTTTTGCTTCATTTGTTTCTCTGTGTTCTCATCTTTCGTTCGTCATCGCCTCTATTTTCTATCATCGTCCGCCATCTTTATAATTGTCGCATCTTTGTCTTTCTCATCTGGTTCATTGCTGTAACCCCAACTGTTTTAGTTCTTCATCGCCGAGATAACAACAATAACATCAACAACAACGCTGACACTATTCTTATGTTCAAATTTCTTTTTTACAACAACCATATTCGCACGACCTTTACGTTCTGTCGTTTACTTAGCAACAAATGAAATTATTTAACTATTCTCCCAGTGTCATCAGATCACGTGACGTCTTAACCAATCATCGACATGGATTCCAACTGACCCTTGGTTCACTGTCTGACATTCAAATAAATGACTCACGGTATCTTCACACTGTTTAACGGTTTACGATTTTATTCGAATGCTACGCAACATGTCAATAATTGATACAGAAAGGGTCCTCTATGTATGGGATATAAGGTCATTTTGAAAAGTAACGGGACTAGGTATGCTGTGGGAGTTATGGGCGAAAGAAGGATGAGTGGATTGTATAATCATCTAACATGCTATCTTGGGAGTATATAACTGTAATCTTAGCTTTCTGCAACCATAACACTTTTTTTTATCCCGTGCTTTTGTTTACCCTTCCTCTCAGTTATGAGCGCTGAGGAACAAATAAACCTGCTGAAATTTTTGGTCCAGTTTGGGAAAACTCTATCACAAACCCTTGAAATGCTTTAACGAATGTCTGGAAATAGCATCATGTCACGCACACATGTTTTTCAGCAACACAAAAGATTCAAAGAGAGGCCAGAAAGCAAAATAGTCAAAGTCAAAAATCAAAGTCATGTTGATAACGATCTTCGATGTGAGTGGCATTATCCACAGCGAGTTCTTGCCACAAAGTCAGATAATCAATTAGCAAATCTGCAAGGTCCTGCGGCAAATGCTTCGTTCAGTGAACGAAAAGAGACGAGAGTTGTAGCAGGACAAAACGTGGCTGCTTCATCATGACAATGCACCTGCCCACAACACCCTGAGTATCAGGCAGTTCTTCGTCATGAAGAATATCGCCGTCCAAGAACAACCTCCCCGTTCACCTGATTTTGCTCCTGTGATTTTTTTTTCTTTTCCCTAAGCTCAAGGGGATCATCAAAGAAGCCCGTTTTGAAGACGTGGAGGCAATCAAGAGGACTGTAACGATGAAGCTGAGGAGCACCCGAGAAGATTCCTTCCAGTCGTGTATAGAAATGTTGTAGAGAAGGATGGGGAAAAGTCATTAGACTCGAGACTTACTTTGAAGGGAAATCCATGTACTTTGTTGTTTAGAATTGAAATAAATTGTTTGTGGCACCAGTCCCGCTACTTTTCAGACACCCCTCGTATAGACTGTATAACACATAATTTCAAACTATTAAAAATAGTTTCACGGTCATGAACCAATACTATCATTCTAAAAATATGAGTAATATAGGAGATTGTTACATTGAATATAAAACGGAATTATATCTATATTACAGAAGATCCAAGACGTTTATAAAACAATAGACTTAACAAAGCTATCATTGAAAAACTTCCTGCGCTGTTTATATTATATCAAAAAGCTTAGAATTCCTAAAATTTATCATATATATATATGGAAGTAAATAATGGATTGTAGTCCGACAATATGTAGAGAAAAATTGATAACAAGGCAATTCAAGTGGAAAGAGAGATTTATTGAGAAGTAAAGTCGACACTCTAGCGTTTCGGTTCTACTGAACCATCATCAGGACCATGAGGGGTGATAGTAGCGATGTTAGGTCAACGATAGATGTTTAAAAATGCAAAATACAAAAACCTAGGGGAAACTTTGTAAAACAAGAAAAAGTTGGCCGTTTAATTGGTGAATCAGCGTTTGTTGTTTTAAATTACGTCATTTGACTTATTAGGAACATTGTATAAAATTCATGTTACGTTTGTCCATCGAGAAAGATTACGAATCAAAAAGGGTGGAAGAAAAAGAAAGACAAAAAGAAAAAGAGAAAGCATAAAATTATGATATATGTGGAATATATTAACTAAAGATAGTAGCTTTTTAAAATGGATTTGTTCAAGTAAGGAGAAATATTATAAATATATATATATATACTATAAATCTCTCTTTCCACTTGGATTGCCTTGTTATCAATTCTTCTTTAGACACACACATTTATATATATATATATATATATGTGTGTGTGTGTGTGTGTGTGTGTGTGTGTGTGTGTGTGTGTGTGTGCGAGAGAGAGAGAGAGTCATTCAATAAATAAGGTGAATTTTGCAATAAAATCATTCACATTTCACACAGGAAAAAAATGTTTGTTTCTACTTTAATCTCCATTATTTAAAACACATTTTTCCGATCGGAAAACAAGCTTCTGAATTCATTTAGAAATTCTCTGTTGTCCTGAAATATCCTCTATTTCAACTCTTTCTGTCAGCCAAAATGAGCGTATTAACGGAATCCATTTCAGATGAGCTCATCATTGTAAGCCTGCATGGCGAGTCTTTATCTTTTGTACAATTTCAATCTTCTTTTAGCCAATTTATAAACTTTTTTTTTTTCAAAAAAACATGCTTGTTCCGCACACATCACACATATTTCTGCAAATCTCACACAATTTGTACTTCTCAGCAAGGTTGATATGCCATTAAACAAAGAAACTGAAACCTTTGTCATAACTTTTTAGTCCACCCTCTCTTTTATAGCCACCTTCAATTCTCAGTCATTTCACCATGTCCTTTTCTTTTGTTATTTTCTCTTTTTTTCTACAACTCAACGACTACAGATTCACACTCGCCGGAACAGTCAGTTAAGTGTTCCTTGAATCTAACCTAGCACACATCCCCGGGTCAGCCAGAGGTGCCCAACACAACTTTAAGCTATCGGTCAAGTGATAGGTTATGCTTGGCTGAACATGAGTTTCACTGTTGTCAATTTGATGATGACTGTCACGGGCTGCTAAGAAGTAAGCTGTCAACCACCACATTACACAATATTCTTGTCCCCCGTCCAGATCAGCGCCCCTTTCAATTCGCTAATTATTTCCTTTGCGTTTTCTGTAACAGTCTATGACAATATAACTGCCTTGTTCCGTAGGGCTTAATTACTGGTAATCAATTGTTAAATGGCTGACAACCGCCTCTATCCTGAACGGAAATGAAAAGGCAGTTACCTCCCTTGGAATAGCGATTCGAAGCGGTGATATGGCCAAACGTGAAGGTTTTAGTAAAACTGCTCGTCCAGTGACTTTCAGTCATCCAAAATTCTCACACTTCAACACACACACACACACACACACACACACACACACACACACACACACACACACACACACACATACACACTTATATATATATATATATATATATATATATATATATATATAACAAAAGAAAAAATATGAGCGAAAAAAACAATCGTTTCAATAAAAGCGTTCATAAAGACAGTGCTCAAATGCCGGTGAACAGAGCAGTATAAAAACTGAAGGATCTATATATATATATATATATATATATATATATATATATGTGTGTGTGTGTGTGTGTGTGTGTGTGTGTGTGTGTGTGTGTGTTTAGGCACCAACTTGTTATTAAGGCAAGTTTTATTAAAGACGATGGAAGACTTTATTATTTTTAGTTGTAATTTTTCAAGTCTTGTTATTTTTCTTGTGTCGGGATCCAGGTGGTAAAGAAATTGTCCCATATCTTCTGCTCAAGCGCTTTGGACCATACTTTTGGTCGTCATCAGGGTTAGTGTAGTTTTAATTGAGAGTTTATGTTTTTATTGTTTTAGTAATCTGTAGCGTTTTGTTTTGAAGTTGTCGGTTGGAACGTTTTCAGCGTTTTGTTTTAAAACGTTCGTTTGAAATGTATATATGTGTGTGTGCGTATGCGTGTGCGTTGACTGAAGTATTGCTAGCTCTCAATCGCTTTGTCTTTCATCTGACAGAAGTTTTAGGGAAAACAATATTTTATTCATTTATTCATTTATTTTCTTCAAAACCTTTTGTCTTATCATTGTGGGTTTTTATAAGCGCATGAAATTGTCTATCAATGAAGACAAAGAGAATGTGATGAAACGAAACTTCAGCATACATACATACATATATACATACATACATACACTCCTGAGCAAAAATATAAGACCACCCTTAAAAATGAAGAAAAAATATTGTTTACAATTTTTAAATCATTAAAATCAGATACCTGAAAGATAGGGTCAAGAGACATTTAAATTTGAAACAAGAGGAAATTTCAATTCTTTTTTATGTGTATATTAGCATTTATGCTAAATTTTAAAATTTGTTTTTTACATAAATATAAGACCACCAATAAAAACTAAAGAAAATGGATTTAATTGTCTTCATAATATAAAAGCTATTAAAACTGTAATACTTAAAATACTGAAAGCATAAATGGCTAAAGGAACTAAAATTGAGGAAAGCGAGATAACAGCTCTGAAAAGAGTCGGAAAATGTCAGAACGCAGTAAAACCGTTATCTGCAATTACTTGAAAAGTCCAAATAAGTATGGAGCAAGAAAATCGACTGGGAGGCCAGAAAAATTATCATCACAATTCAGGAGAAGAATTCTTCGCAAAGTAAAAAAAAGATAAACGTCAACATAAAAAAATATTGAAATCTCTAGTTGATAAGAACAATTAGAAAGCATTTAAACAACGAAAAAAATTAAGCATAAGAAAAGAATTCATCGTCCAAGGTTAACTATGACGCACAAAGAGAAATAACTGGAATATGCTCGTCAATATGAAAACCATGAGTGCTAAAGGATGGCGAAAAAAAATTTTTTCTCGGACGAAAAGAAATTCAATTTAGACGGTCGATATGGCTTTCAGAAGTACTGGCACGCAAAAAAATTTTCCAGAGGAGAATTACTCCACAGGGCATAGTGGAGGAGGGTTTCTTATAATCTGGAGGGGGGTGATATTCATCTTCGGGAAAACTCAAACTAAAATTTGTCAGTGGTCAACAAAAAGCAGCAGATTATTTGAAGATGCTAAATGATTTATCTCTCGCACAAGAAGGGCGTCGTCTATGTGGAGAAGAATGGATTTTTCAGCAAGATAATACGGCATCAATAACAAAGAAGTACTTGCTTAAACTAAAAATAAGACTTCTTGACCACTCAGCGTGCTCTCCAGTCCTCAATCCTATAGAAAATTTGAGGGATTGATTTTTGCAAAATTTATGAAGGAGGTCGACAGTACTCAGTAATTTCTGAACTCAAAAACGCAATCTTAGACGCATGGGAAAAAATACCTTCGGTTCAACTTCAGAAAATAGTTGATAGAATGCACAGCCGAATTTTTGACGTTATCAAAGGTAACGGCGGACCTACAAAATATTAGATAAAAAATTTGCTTTTATATTCTATTGTTCTGCTCATTAGCCATATATCTAAAAACAAAATTTTAAAATTAATCATAAATGCTAATATACATATAAAAAATGAATTGAATTTTTTTCATATTTTAAATTTAATTGTCTTTATGCCTAATCTTTCATATATCTGATTTTCATAATTTTAAAAGTGTAAACAATATCTGTTTCTTCATAGTTGAGGGTGGTCTTATATTTTTGTCCAGGAGTGTACATAACTCCGTAACCCTATGATGAAACAAGCAATTATTTTACATAACAAATATTTAATTTTGCAAATATTCCTCTGCCTTAGAGCAATTGTACCAAATATCAACCTTGTAGATCAAATCTCTCTCTCTCTCTCTCTCTCTCTCTCTCTCTCTCTCTCTCTCTCTCTCTCTCTCTCTCAAACACACACGCACACTCACGTTCATACTTATAAAAGATTTCTTTTCTCTATCGCTGCACAAGTTTCTAAGGTTCTTTCACTCTTTTTTTCCCTATCACTTCCCTGGTTTTCCTTTTATTTTTCCAATAATTTTCTTTTACCTCTCTCTCTCTCTCTTTCTCTCTCTCTCTCTCTCTCTTTCACACACACATACACACACTAACACACACACTGACACATACACACATAGTTTTTAGTCATGATCTCCTCTTGGCCTTTCATATTATCTTTCCTTTTTGGTCGATTTTAATAGATGTTTCTAATGTCTGTAAATATGTGTATAACAAATCGTCAAACAAAACGATATTAATTCATGAACATTAACATGAATACTTTTCCACCTTTCTTTCTGGATATCATTTTCTTATGTGCCGTAAACCTACTTTCAGAGAACAGCTGGTATCTGAATTATTTTCTACATTTGTTAAGTCTGCTATATCTGACGAGAGAAAGAACGATTCACATTTTCTCGGATGAAGCCCAAATAATATATAGGGAATTTGAGGTATTTTATCTTATTTACTGAAAGCGATATCAACATCCGTATAGAGAAGGCATGGACTGCTAGGGAAATTGGGATCATAGGGAAATCTGATCTCTCATAAAATAAAACAGAGTTTCTTCTGACCTGTGGCCGTATTAAGACTACTGTCTGGATGCACCACCTGGACTCAAACGAAACCCGTGGAGAAAAAGCTAATGGGAACAATACAAGAATGCTACGTGCTAATTTGTTTAAATCTTGGAAGCTACACCCCACAAAACTGCAGCTATACGACCACTTGCCTCCCATCTCACAAGCCATCCAAGCAAGACCAACTGAAGATGTAAAGACAAACTCATAAGTGACGTTCTTCAATGACCTTTTACACAGGGACTCACCAGTGTTGGCCAATCAGAAATAACTTACATTCATCAGCTCTGTAAGGACACTGGATGCCGTCTAAAGAAATTGCCAAGAGCAATGACCGATAAGGACGGATGGTGAGAGAGAGAGAGGGAGAGAGAGAGAGAGAAAATAATCCATGCTGTAGGCAGCTTTGACGATGATGATGATGATGATGATAGAAGAGAATACCTATGTTAACTGGTTTTACTGAGAATGGAATCGTGTATGTTGTTCACCTTAATATAAATGAACTGATCTCGTCAGTAAATAACCAACTTCTGTTTTCTCACATTTGTTATTATTGAAAAGAAACCTAGGTACGTCAAGTGGCACAATGGTTAGCAAGCTAGACAATCACATCTACACGAATGAGTTCGAGTCTGATTGGGTGCACCATTTATGTCTTTGTGCCATATCTAAGTAGAAAGCTTAGTAAATTACAACTATAGAAAAAAGAGTTGGGCACCTCGGGGAATGTTAATGGTTTGCAAGCTAGACTAGCAAACCTTCACGAATGTGTTCAAGCCTCATTGGGTGCTCCATTCATACGTCCTTGTGCCACATCTAAGCCAAAAGCTTAGTAAATTAATATTATAGAAAAGATTTATTGATTGTGCAGTTTGTAGAAAAAGACGGTAGAATGGAAAGGCCTAAACACTTTTTATTATATCAACAACATAAAGAATGTGTTTTAGTCGTTTAAAAAACCTCCGAATGATGATGATGATGATGATGCTTCTCAAAGTGACAAATTTATTTTTCTTTAGCTGAAGAAAGCTGTAGAATTGATCGGCTGAAACACTGTAATGACATTATCAGCACTATAGAAAATCAATTCGCTTATCTAAACCACTCTTGGAATGATTATAGTTCTCAGAATTATAGACGATATATTTGTATAAACCTAAAGAAGGCTATAGAATGAATCTGCTTAAACGTTGTGGTAATAGCAAAAAGCATCGCAAAGAATGAGTTCTCTATCTCTTGAAATAGTAATGATTCTTTTATTAAAAAAAAAACTATAGACCTTTGCTTTCGGATGTCAGTTATTTTGATGTTACTAAAAGAATCGAATAGATAAAATAAGCCTCCTGTGTATAGTATTGATGCCGTATTCAAGTACAAAATAAGGTTGCAGACAGACCTAATTAAATCAATAATATGAAAATGAGACATCTAAATGTTGTTATCAGAACATTTACCTTAATCGAATTTAATTTCAAAAGGTGTAAGCATGTGTCGATTTTACAATTGTCAAGTGAGATAATTCTTCTTTCCGTTTAACCATATTTTTTTTTTCTTTTTCTTGTTTATTTGTTTAACTTTGCAACGAACGTTAAAGAGTGGGAAAAAACTGCGTATGGGGGTTTCTGAAGTAGATCGAAGTATTTGTTTTTTTATGAGCATGTATTAACCAAACCCCGGTTAATACATGCTCATAAAAAACAAATACTTCGATGTACTTCAGAAACGCCCATACGCAGTTTTTTCCCACTCTCCGTAACGTGCAAGATGTGACACAAGGTGAATTTTTCAGCGGAGTTTATTATTTACCAACAGATGAAGAGAGATTAGTTATCATCGTACCTTTCTTAATGTTATCAGCTCTATGTAAAATGCAAAAAGCCTCGTCCAGTATTTGAACCCAAGTTTCTGTATCCACTTCTTTCCACGTGTGCATCTTTTGTGTGTGTGTGTGTGTGTGTGTGTGTGTGTGTGTGTGTGTGTGTGTGTGTGTGTGTGTTTGTATGTATTTTGTGTGGTGTAATATTTATCATCGTCTGAAGTTTGGTTTCTTTTTTAATGGCATATCAACTTTCGTGGGTTATTTAATGCCAGAGCCATTAAAAGCTGTGGTACTATTTGATTGGTTTGCTTTGCTTTTATGGCATATCAACTATTGTAGGTTATCTAATGTCAAATCCTGTTCATACATATACATTAAATATGATTTTTAAACACATTTTTAGATAACATTCTAAAAAGATCCTGATCTCTTCTTTGCACACTGTTAAATTGTTCCAAGTATTGCTATATAACGATCACAATTTAATATCAGTCATTTGTTTGCACACAATTTGTACTATTTGACCCATAAATAGGACCTTATCAGGTGCTGCCATTCCCGGTCAGAGTGGACCTGGGAGCAATGGCAATGAAAGGGTGCTCCAAATTCCCTAAATCTCCAAAGCTGGAGCCTCGCCATTTGATGGTTTAATGTCATATCAGGACACTCGCTACGGAGGGGGTCTTTGCTTTCTACAGAGTTGCAGTCGGTGTATTTTACGGCTCCAACTGACTCTTCCCAAGAGTATTTGTCCGAAAATGAAGGTAAAAGCGTGACTTGTGTTCAAACTTGCTTATTTCGAGGTTTCAATTCAGCACATTATCAACTACTCCACGGTGTCTTCCCGATTATGAAGTTGAAGACCTGGAAACAGATACGTCCAGCGAGGCTACTCTTGCCCAAAGCACGCGGCATGATCAAACCAGTTTTCGAGACCAGTGAGTGAGAGAGAGTATCATCATCATCATCATGATGCCATTAGCAACGGATATCCCTGAGCTTCTCTCGCCGCCCCTCCATCGTCCATCGCTTCCGGCAGCTACATCCCGTATCTATACAGAGCTGCTGTATGTAGGTTCGAGCTGGTCGCCCTGCCTTTGCTCGACTATGTGTAGGGGTCCACAAGAGTACATCACTTATGAGCTCGTCCCTACTTCTCCAGCAGTGTCCCGCATGTCTGGTTCCTCTAACTTTGATAGTTTTCGTAATGGGTTTTAGGTGGCCGTATAGATGCTGCTTTGTAGAGTGTTACCTCCAGGACTTGTTCAATATTGCTCGCAGCATTCTTATTTAGTTGCCGTCAAACTTTTTCTTCATTCGTTTAGTTAGCGTCCATGTAGTGCATCCATATAGCAGTATCGACACGACCGCTGCTTGGAAGAAACTGCGTTTTATTTCATCGGTCAGGTCTGACTTCCATATGACCGATAGCCTATCGATAGCTGCCCATGCCTTCGCTAGTCACGTATCGATGTCTGTCTCGGTTGATGAGACACTGCTTCCTAGGTAGGTGAACCTATCAACTAGTTTCAGTGGGCCACCGTCCAATGTGGAGATGTCGCCTGTTTGATTAAAGCACATATCTTCCGTTTTGTGTGCATTGACATGGAGGCCAATGCCTGCAGCGACTCGTTCCAGACTATGTAGCAGGGTTTCGGAGAGAGTTCGGTATGTTGGTATTTATCCATCTTCACCTCCAGAGTACTGGAGCCTATGCAGGAAGCAAGTCTCTCGGGGAAAACCCGACCAAAATAGCTCCGTCGGCATTCCCACTCCGTTTTGGGGCCGCTGAGAAATAAACTAGCTGGCAAGTGTGCCAGAAAATGAAATTTTATGTTTTAATATCTCGCTCTGGTTGGGTGCCCAACGTAATATAACGCACTGACTGAAACTAAAATTGCAAAACCTCTAAATACGTGCTGCATGACACCAGTTACAAGGTTCGATCTCTGACCTGACCTTTCAACGCCTTTACAAATGTAAATAGTTCCAACTGGATTGTTATTTTCCTGTAGCTAAGGAAAATGGATTCATGCCTTTCCAAAACACATTAGTGCAAAATGGACTCAAACAATACCAGCTGGAACTTGGACATGGCACACCGAATCAATTACTACAGAAAAATGCAAGGCACTTAGTGACTACCAAACTCACATTAGTATAAATAATATTTACTTTGTATTTCTTACTATTGTTGTATATTGACCTCCGACCCGGCCAGGCAGTCAAAATAGGACATGCACCTATGTAAATAACAGGTGCATCCGGTCGAGGAATATCAGAATATAACCTCGGCCATGGACGGGTTGAATGAGTGCGATTTGTGACGCCCACAAGAAAAAGGTGGGTGTCGAACTATTATATAACTCGGTGCACAGGAAGCTCAATCAGTTGGAGACAAGATGCGGTAGAGAAAGCCAGCACCCAGCAGAGTGGGCCCTCAGGCCCCCGATTGAGCAGTTGCAGTTGGAGAAAAGATGCGGTAGAGAAAACCAGCACCCAGAGAGGCTGGGCCCCCAGGCCCCCGGTTGAGCAGCCCAGGAGAACGGGAAAGAAACGCTGTTGTGGCCATAATAGTGGGGGTCAATATGTTGCAGTTCTGTTCGGTCTCCAACTCCCTCTCACACACAACCCTTTCAATAAAGTGAGAGGTATATTTGTCTAAAGAACTGTGTCACTCGTCTTTATTGTGTCGTCGTTATGATTCTGCATGCATATTTGTTTGTATAGTTGGTCATGATTATACAACATTATGACTTAAAACGAAAAATGCAAGATACCTATCATGGATCAAAACTCTAATCAACATTACTAAGCTTTCTTTTGCCTATCTTACCACTATTTAAAACTAGAAATGCAAGACACCTAGAAAAGATCAAACTCTCACCAATATCATAGAGCTTTCCTTAGCTTTTTTTACCACTGTAAAAAACTAGAAATCTAAGACACCCAGTGAGGATCAAACTCTCATCTATATTATAGAGCTTTCCGTTGCCTATCTTACAACTATATAAAACTAGAAATGCCAGACGCCTATCTTCCCACGGCACAAAACCAAAGTCACAAGATATCTAATGTGAGCCAAACAAACTGTGATATAAATTGAATATTTCCTTAGTGTAACTTACTAAAACATGTAATCCGAAAAGTAAGTCACCCAGTGAAAATCAACTTCTTCCCAATAACAATGATTTTTCTTCGCTTAACATGAAAACAAAAATACTAGACACTTCGTAAGAGTTGAATTCACTTCACTTGTAGTGCTTTTCTACGGTGTTTCTATTACGTCAAGATGCCTTAAAGTCGTTCAACAAATGAAAATCAATCCCACTTCAAAAGTGATGGCCTGCGAGACAATTTGATTCACTATTCTTCCGCAATGAAACGCCTGACTTTCTATTTTTTCACCTTTTTAGAAAAAGAAATAAGATAGCTGGTTGATTCCCTTTTTTATATATCTTATTTTGTCAATATATTTTTTATTTAGTTTGTTTACTATGAAGGTAGGTCACTGTGGCAAAGGCACTCTCCTATTTCGGCATTTATTTCGAAAAGCAAACACCTCATTTCCATCCCCTCACCTATTGGCTCCCCCTGTCTTTCCATTATTCACCTTATTCTCCTCCTCCACCCTCCTTCTTGACACACTGCATTTCAACCCCACCCAGTTCATTACCCACAAATTCAGTCTCTTTTCATCTTTTCATTTCTTACCTGTCGCTCGCTTTTGTTAGCTTAAGTATGTAAATTCTAATTAACAATGTAAGAAAGACAAAACTGGTCGTAATTCATTTACAATTAACTATTTGAAGGGTGAATTTGAATAAAAGTTAATAAAGACACAAAGTTAAGAGTTTGTTGCGAGTTTGTAGGACATGTTACGTTTTGTTTGAAGTTTATTGGTGAAAGATTTTTATTCACATTTCTTTTTTCTTTTCTTTTTTTTTTTTTCTTTTTTACTTCGTTTCCGAATCTTTACAGTTATTTTCAAGGGAACAGTTTCCTTTTTTCGCTTTCTTTTTTATAATTTTTTTTCTATTTTTCCTACTTTCCCAATTTTATTTCTATACGTTGTTAATTATCTTAACAACAGGTTGTCGCCGGAAATTTCAAAAGGTCTAATTAGTTCAAGATTACAAATCGAACTTTTACGGATATGCAACGAAACACTTACCACTGACACAGTAAATATCTCTCCCTCTCTCCTTCAACCCAACAAAAATCCTTCACCCCAATATCTGTTTATTCCACTAATTCTTAACAATACTTTTTAAAAAATATTTTTCTATCTTTCGTTCTTTTCTCTTTTTCTTTCTTTGACAAACTTTTTCTATCATACTTTCGTAAAATTTCCTCTTACACTTTTTCTTTTTAAAGAAATTACTTTTTTTCTTTTAACATTCTTTCCAAACATTCAGTCTCTTTTTTTCTTAAATTTTCTTTTTTTTTTTCATTCTTATATTTTCTTTTTTTTTTTTTTTTTTTTTCAAAGGTTATACTTTTTCTTTCTTTCTAAAGATTGTTTTTTCGCTTTTTCTTAAAAGAGTTTTCTTAGAAATGTTTCGGGAAAGACCCCGTGGCTAAAGTGCTGAACTGTTCCTCAAAGTAAGCAGGTTCGAACTCTGGTCGTACTATGATGTTCAATTTCGGACTAATGCTCTTGCCAAAGACATGGACCCACCTCATCCTCCCAGCAATGGGTTAAATAGTATCACTGCTGTTGTTCTACAAAGATAACTCTTGTAGTAAATAGCCCATTTAAATAGCCCAGTAAATATGCCATTTAACAAAAAATCCCAAACAAAAGTGTTCTTTATTTTCTTTCTTAATTTAATTAATTCTTAAGATTTTCTTTTTCCTTCCATAAAATTTATGATTTTCTTCTTTTTCCTTCCATAAAATTTTCCTTATTTTTCATTTTTCTTGTACTTTCTTTTTCTTTTTTTCTCTCTTAATTCATTCTCGTCGTATTCTTTCTGAAAATTTTCCTTTTCGTTTTTCTTTTCCTGCTTTTTTCCTTCTTTTATATTTTTATTCTTATTTCTGCAAAATTCATTCTCTTTTCTTTCTTTTGTGAAGTTTTCTTTTCATTTCTCAAATCCTTCGTTCTTTTTCATCATACCTCCATTCTTTTTCTATCTAAAAAGGCATTGTCTTTTTTTCTTTCCTTTTTTTCTTATAATTCCGTTCATTCTCAAAATCTTTTTTCTTTTTTTCCTTCCGAACATTTTCTGCCTTTTCTCCTCGATATTTTTTTTTTCTTTAGCTCCTTGAAACTTTTTTCATTTTTCTTTCCCAAAATTCTCTTTTGTTGCTTTTCTGGTTTTCTTTTATATCTTTTTATCGTTTTTATCTGGTTTTATTTTTACTTTTTCTCTAATTTTTTCTTTCTCTCTTAAAATTTTCTTTTTTTTTTTTCGATATCAATTTTTTAAAAGTTTTCTCTATTTCATTCCCACAGTTTTCGCTTCTTTTTGTTTGGTTTTTTGTTTTTGTTTTTTTTTGGGGGGGGGGGGTTCTTTGCTTTTGGTTTGTTTGTTGTGTTTTATTTTTGTTTGTTTGATTGGATTTTTTGTTTTTTTGTTGGTTTTTTTTTACAAAAATCTTTCGATTCTTAAGACTGAACTTTTTCCTGTTATCCAAGAAATGTGAATATATATATATATATATATATATATATATATATATATATATATATATATATATATATATATATATATATATATATAAACAAGAGTTGGTAAAAAGCAAGCATTTGAAACATTGTATAAATCAAAAAATTCGTATACCGTTTTTTTGGGGGGGGGTAATTTTTGTTTCTTTGTTTTTGTTTTGATTTTTTGACAAAAATCTTTCGATACATAAGACTGAACTTTTTTCAATTATTCAAGAAATGTGATATATATATATATATATATATATATATATATATATATATATATATATATATATATATATATAAGCAAATGTTGAGAAAAATGAATCATTTGCATTTGAAACATTGCATAAATCAAAATAATTGTATGCTGGGCAATAGATCAGTATAAAAACTTAAATAATTCTATTCTCATTAAAATTAAATTCTCCTGGGTTTAAAATTAAAATGTATCCAGTGGTGGAGTATAGATTCATCCCTTCATAGCCATTACTTTCAGATCTCGGAGTGGTATTTAAATAGACGTTTGAAAATTATCTTTATCGATAACATGTAATTATTTACAAATTATTTGTACAAACAATTTTTACTTGGAGCTATAATTGCACAGTAAGGATTATTATCATTAGTTACCTGAAACGATACGACTGTATGCAAACAAATAATTAGAATTAAATAGGAATATTTAGTTTAAACCATAAAATTATAGTTTGCTTTGGTTTGGTTGGGTTTTATGGCATATCAACAATTGTAGGTTATTTAATGCCAAATCCTTTTATACATATAAACAGTTCTATTTCAAACAATTCATTTTAACATAAGTACACAGTTTAAATGTCAAAATCAGTTCTATTTCAAACAATTCAGTTTAGCATAAGCACACCGGTTAGTTCTATTTAACCCTTATATAGGAACCTATCAGTGGACCTGAGAACGATAACAATAAAAGAGTACTCCACATTTCCCCACTGCTCCAGTATTTCTGGAGCCTTACCATCAGATTGTTTAGTGTCATATCCAGGACACCCTTGGGGGAAGCTTAACCCTCTGCAGAGATGCAGTCAGTGTATTCTACCGCTCTTGCCAAGTGGGCCACATAAAATTACACAGATTATCAGTATTACACATGAATACATAATACCATTATTAACAGTTTTGCATTATTTGTATTAGATAGGAATACTTTAAAACATACAATTGTGCGCAAGGTGTGTGTATTAGATTGAAATACATGCTATCATATAACTATGTGCAAACAAATTATTATAGACAAATTTTAAAAAATACTACAACGAAAGAAAATACAATGGAACATAGAAAATATACTTATCATGACAATCAAACATTTACAAATGGATTCGGCACTAAATAATCCTAAAGGATTGATATGCCTTTAAATAAACGAAACCAAAATAAACCAAACTTTTGAATGCGTAAACTAGCAATTCGAATACGCCTTGCAGCTACATGAAATCTAAAATTTGCTCTTTTGAAAGAAATTGCCTTGCAAGAAATACAATACATATGGCATTAGTAATTGATCATAAAATTAGGGTTCAAAAAGAAGATGGTGGCCACAGAATCCATGTGGGCACTTCATAATCGAAAGGGTTCTATCATTATCGAAGTGAGTACGCAAAAAGGAGGTATATATATAACATTTGAATAGAGGAATTATATTATATTAATTGAATTACTATAACTAGAAAATCCGGCAAGCACTTCCATGCAACATACGGAATACTGGACAGCTGTTTCAACCTTATTAGGTCTCACCAGCAGAGCATACCGTGATCTCAACCACTGGAGATGGAACCAGAAACCACAGCCGAAACTCTACCACTGGGCCACCGATCCAAATTACGGAATGCACTGCAGATGAGACCTAATAAGGTCGAAATAGCTGTCCAGTGTTCCGTATATTACATGGAAGTGCTTGTCAGATTTCTCGTCATCGTAATTCAATTAATATATATATATATATATATATATATATATATATATATATACCTTTAAGAAAAACAAAATCCGGTTACTTTAGGATTATAAATTTATTTCCATCCTACTATGAGAGGTGAAGAATTTCCTCCCTGTTTCGGCCAATTCCGGTTTTTCTTTCGTTACCGGTCGGGACCATAACAAAATAACAAGAAGTAGATTGTAATTTAATTTCTATGATGAGTTAACCTCCATTTTAACGTAATTCTTCAGATTTAACAATAATTTAAGGAATTACAACAATTCCTATCAACCATAAGCAAAGACTACAGTAATACTTATCTTCACCCTCCTTCACACTCTTCCCTCCTGTGTCCATTCTGGCAATATTCATTATATCCATTTGGATCTGAAGAAGTCCTGTTAAATTTGGTGTTATTCATTCATATCAATACTCATAGCAGGATGGAAATAAATTTATAATACTAAAGTTACCGGATTTTGTTTTTCTTAAAGGAATTGTTGCTCTGTGATGTCAGTTACATTGAGATCTTTACCAGGAATATTAAAATATTCGAAGTTTGAATAATTCAATTGTCCTGACTGAATTATTCCCGACTCTGGATTGATAGGACTGAAGAATACACACACACACACACACACACACACACACACACACATATATATATATATATATATATATATATATATATATATATATATATATATACAATATATATATATATATATATATTACCGTTATTTGAAGAGCATAACTGACATTATGGAGACTACTTAAGGAATATTCCAAAAACGTGTTAACAGGGATGGTGAACTGATAGAGACTCTTTGAAATCATGTTATAAAGGTTCTCCCATAGAAGATAACTTTTTAATCACTATGTAAACGTACATACATACATACTTTCAACAGCCAGCGCGTCTTTACGATTATCTCCCCCCACACGCACACTCTCTCTCTCTCTCTCTCTCTCTCTCTATATATATATATATATATATATATATATATATATATATATATATATATATTAGCTTGCTTTCACTTTCCTTTAAAAAAAGAGAATGTAAAGAAAAGTATCATCCCTCACAAATACTCTATTCACCTCTCAATCAACAAATGTCTTCAAGTCATGTTAAGTATATGTTGTGTTTTGTTTGTTGGTTTGTTTGTTTGTTTTGTTTTTTTTTTTGTTTTTTTTTGTTTTTTTTTTTTTTTGTCTGTTTTTTTGTTTGTTTTGCTTTTTTACGTTTTCCCTTCGGTGCCTAAACATTTCTTTTGTTTTCTTTCTGGTGGGCCAATCAATAAAAGTGAAGGTGTCTGTTGTAATCTAGTCAACAAAAAAGAAACAACGTCGTTACCCTATTTTTTACGTGACCAGTAGTAGTCGTGTTAGTTCTCAGGTATGTTGTTGTTGTTGTTGTTGTTGTTGTTGGAGTTGATCAATTGGGTTCAGGTTTAAACTCACATGCTGATCAAGCAGCCTGATAAACAAGTGGCTCATATAGGATAAGACAGGAAAAAAAGAAACAAAGGAAGAGAAAGAAAAAAGAAAACGATTATCAGAAAGAAAGAAAGAAAGAAAGAAAGAAAGAAAGAAAGAAAGAAACATGCGTGAAATTAATGTGAAAGAAAGAAAGAAAGAAAGAAAGAAAGAAAGAAAGAAAGAAAGAAAGAAATTGTTAAAAAACATGCGTGGAATTAATTAGAAAGAAAGAAAGAAAGAAAGAAAGAAAGAAAGAAACATGCGTGAAATTAATGTGAAAGAAAGAAAGAAAGAAAGAAAGAAAGAAAGAAAGAAATTGTTAAAAAACATGCGTGGAATTAATTAGAAAGAAAGAAAGAAAGAAAGAAAGAAAGAAAGAAAGAAAGAAAGAAAGAAAGAACATGCATGGAACTAATTGAAAAATTAAAAAGAAAGCTACCAATCGTGCTCTGATTTCGGGATGTTTTGATATTTTGTCAATGAAGGCATGAATTTATTTGAACATCAAATTTTTTCTTTCTTTTCCACGGTCATGCCTTTTTTTTTTTTTTAGCTTTAAACTGGAATACTTGGAGAATATTAAAATATTTCAAGATATTCATCATACGCTCACCATCAAGGTAAATTTTAAAATTGAATCGTTCTATTCTTTTCGGTCAATAATTTTATCAACTTTTGATTGATATTCCGTCGATATTGCAATTCAATTATTTTTAGAACAATTATATTACTTAATCGATAAAAAGAGTGATTTTACATTGAGGTTGGTTAGATAGATAGATAGATAGCTAGATAGATAGATAGTTGGTTGGTTGTATTTTATAGCATCGGTTATTTAATGCCAAATTTTTTATAGAAATATTGATAGTGATAGATATTGCCTCCTACATATGAAGAAAGAGTTAGCTATATTGAATTGCAAAATCAGAGATCCGAAGTACTAAATGTTTGCTGACATAAAATGCTTGGCTCCTTGGAAAATAGAATGTAGGTTTGTCTTTTTTATGCTAATTTTTTTAATATTTCCGGTGCTAACTTTAATAACAAAATATCGTTTGGGTCAACCCTCTTTAGTCCGAATTATCCTGAATATCCATCAGATGAAAGCTGGGTAGGTAGCTTCTGGCTCTTTTAGGTATTATATATATATATATATATATATATATATATATATATATATATATATATATATATATGTGTGTGTGTGTGTGTGTGTGATTTGTAAACGAATATTTTGTAAGTAACATTATTTTTAAACTAGCAAGAACTCATTTGTTTACACACAGTTAAATGGTTAAATAGTTCTATTTAACCCATAGATGGGACGCTTACAGATATTTCTACTCCGAGTCAGAGTTGACCTGGGAGTAATGACAGTGAAGGGGCGTCCATATTCCCGACAGCTCCAAGACAGGAGCCTCACCATCAGAAGGTTTATTGTCATAATCAGGACACTTGGTGTGGTGGTGGTGGGGTCTTACCCTTTTGCAGAGGTGTCATCAGCCCCAGTCGACAGGGCGATAGATAGATAGATAGATAGATAGATAACCAATGCATACACAAAACATCCACCCTTATGTATACATAAGTAAACAAGTATTTAGTTTTCCTTTTCTTTTTTTTTTTTTTTTTTTTTTTGCTCTTTGTAGCTTTTAAGTCAATTGATATTTTAATTCAGTTATAAGTCAATTGATATTTTAATTCAGTTATAAGTCAATTGATATTTTAATTCAGTTATATTTCGAATAGACATAAGATGTAATCTATTAGTAGGGAGTGACTTAATCTAAAGCTTAACAACTGTAAAAAGAGGAACAGAGAGAGAGAGAGAGAAAGAGAGAGAGAGTGAGTGATGTTAGTTTGTTTAACGGCATATCAACTCTTATTGTTTTATCTACTACTGAAGTCAGTCTATTTTTTTTATTCTTTGCGTTTTTCATTTTATTATTGTTTTACTCTTTTTTCTTTCTTCTTTTTCGGGAAGTATTTATATGGCTTCAAGTTCACTGTTTCGTGTAAAAGAAAAATGGGGTATTTAAAAAGAAAATGTTATCATTTGAGAAATAGAAGGCATTTCAAAAAAGTTGATATCCTTTTGTAATCAAATAACATGACCGAATCGCATTCAAATGATCTCAAATTTTAACTCAGAATTTTACGTTTAATGTTTAAACGTCTTTTTTCAGTGAATGGCATTTCTATTCCTGAAAAGAAAAACATTAAAAATTAAACATTGAATTTTTTTAGTTATTTCTACATATGCTGTTAAAATTTGAGATTATTTGAATGAGAATTAAAATCATGAAATTCTATCAATTTTTCGCTGTTTCCTACTCAATCAATTGAGGAATTTAAAGGTACTTTGACAACAGAAAATTCGCTTGAATAAGTGCTTTGAATGACAAGAAGGTTATTTTTAAGAAAATATTTTATTTTATTACAGTTTTATTATTAATTCTCAATCATATCTTTTAATCACCTGTTTTGTCATGGGTTTTTGTTTTTTGCTTTTTTTAAAAACAGTTTATAGAGATAATGTGACGTAATGACTCCTACCACCATGACAGTACAAACTACACATCTCCATGATAATAATCATTAGTAAACAATTATAATTTCCAGTAAGTATTCTTAATACGTCGGTGATTGTTTTTGCGACTGGCGAATACGCCTAATCAAGCAGAGACACAACTGCATAGTTTGGAACGAGCCGCAGCAGGCATTGGCCTCCATGTCAATGCATACAAAACTGAATATATGTGTTACAACCAAACAGGCAACATTACCACACTAGACGGAGCCTCTCTGAAACTAGTAGACAAATTCACCTACCTAGGAAGTAGCGTCTCATCAACCGAAAAAAACATCGACACACGACTAACGAAAGCATGGACAGCTATCGATAGGCTCTCGATCATATGGAAATCAGACCTGACCGATAAAATGAAACGCAGTTTCTTCCAGGCAGCGGTTGTATCGATACTGATATATGGATGCACTACTTGGACGCTAACTAAACGGCTGGAGAAGAAACTAGACGGCAATTACACAAGAATGTTGAGAGCAATATTGAACAAGTCCTGGCGACAACACCCCACAAGACACCAACTATACGGCCACTTGCCTCCCATCACGAAAACTATACAAGTTAGACGAACCAGACACGCAGGACACTGCTGGAGAAGCAAGGACGAGCTCGTAAGTGATGTACTCCTATGGACCCCCACATATGGCCAAGCAAAAGCAGGACGACCAGCTCGAACTTACATACAGCAGCTATGTGAGAACACAGGATGTAACCCTGAAAACCTGCCAGAAGCGATGCATAATAGGGAGAAGTAGCGAGAGAGGGTCAGGGATATCCGTGCTGGCGGCACGACATGATGATGATGATGATGATGATGATTCTTAATACAAATAATTTATACAAATTTAAATGATTTCAAGACCTCATATAGAATATTGTATTAAGGTCTGGGCTCCAGTGTCGAGACATGAAAATTAAATTGGTTATTTGGTTTTATGGCATGTCAACCTTTGTAAGTTATTTAATGCCAAATCCATTTTTATACAAATAATCAGTTCTGTTTCAAACAATTCAGTTTAGCATGAGTACACACTTTATTTGTCAAAAACATTTCTATTTCAAGCTATTCAGTTTAGTCAAACAGTTCTAATTCAAACAATTCAGTTTAGCATAAGTACGCAGTCTAGTTCTATTTGACCCATAGATAGGGCCCTATTAGGTGCTATCACTCAGGGCCAGAGTGGACCTGGGAGCGATGGCAATAAAGAGATGCTCCGCATTCCCCAAAGCTCCAGCATCACTGGAACCTCACTATCAGATTGTTCAGTGTCATATGTAGGACACACGTTAGTGGGGGTCCCAACCTTCTGCAGAGGTGCAGTTGGTGTATCCTACAGCCCCAGCTGACAAGGCAAATGAAAATTGGAGCGCAATATTGAGATTGGAGGACGTACAAAAAAGAGTGACAAAATAATAAAAAAGAGTAAAAGATTACAGTTACAGGGAGAGATTATAGAAATTAGGATTAATTACCTTACTAGAAAGAAGAATGATAGATGATCTAATTGAAATTTTGAAAATGATTAATGGAATTTCTAATCATGTCAGACATATTTTCTATAATTTTCTTGGAACTAGAAATGTATTGTCATGACGGATTTCAAAAACCAAGTCGACTAACCAATTGGAATCTTTTGGTAATAGAGGAAAATTTTGGAAAAAATTGCGTAATCAGATCAAAAATAGCAATAGTGTCAAAAAACAAAGATTAAAATTGATTATTTCAGAATTTAAGGAAACGTTTTTGGAAAGTATCGAATGAATTATATAACAAAATTTGATCTTTATATAGATATAGTATTAATAGTGTATACGTTCTGGGCAAAGATTCTTTTTTAGGTTGATGTCATCATCTTGTCATGTCATCAGCACGGATAAAAGTAAAGTTGGCGACTGTAGTAGAGGGTGACCCGAAGGCTCCCTTTTCGATAGCTACTACACCAAGGGGTGGGGGAGGGCGCTACTCTTTTCCCTGAATTGCTCCACTTAACTCTTGATCCTTACCTTATAATTCTGAGTGTTAAGCAAGGTAGCATCAAGTACCATTTTTAAGTCTTTGATATGACTCGATTTGGGATTGAACCCAGGTCTCCCGGGCCATTGGCGAATACTATAACCATTATGCCAATGTCTGGTTTGAAAAGGTAGTAAAAAGCGGAGACGCCCAAGGAACCATAACAAACCATACATAATGATAATATAGGTTATGTGGTGATAGAGACGAAACGATTTATCACATAATTAGTGAATGCAGTGAATTAGCGCAACAAGAGTATAATACTAGACATGACTGGGTGGAGAAAGTGATCAACTGGAAATTGAGCATTCTACCAAATGGTATATGCCCAAACCAGAATCCGTTCTGGAGAATGAGACACACAAAAATCTCTGGAATTGTGATATATAAACAGATCACCGAATCCGGACGTCTAAACTTAGTAATAATTAGTTAACAAAAGAAAATGAGAACTTGCCGAATAATGGACACCTGCCGTCACGTCGAACAACAGAGTAAAAATCAAAGTAAACAAAAAGAGAGACTATTACATAGACCTTTCCGGAGAACTAAGAAAGCAATGGAACATAAAGGTGACGGTGATACCAGTTGTAAATGGTGCGATCGGAACGACCCCCAAAGGATTGGAAAGTGGGCTGGAAGAGTTAGAAATCGGAGGACGGTCCGAAACCATTCCAAACTACTGCATTGTTGAGATCGGCTAGAATACTAAGAAGATTCTCGGGGACTTGCTGTCACTCAGTCTCCAGTAAAAGGATATCACCTGGCATGAAAAACTAACACGGAATAATAATAATAATGATAATAATAATTTTAAACAGCTTTAGTTGATCCATTGGGTCTAACGGGGTCCAACTGAAACTGAGAGTAATGACAACAAAAAGATGACTCCACACTTCCAAGAACTTTACAACTGGAGCCTTATCACCAGATGCAGCTTAGTATCAAACTAGAGCCGTCATGTTCCAGCTATGTAAACAGGAAGACAATGATGCGTGGGTTTAAGCAGCTCACGTGGATTGACTGCCGGAAGCAAGTCATGTGGGTTGACAACCACAATGGGAAATTATATATACACGGGAACTCACGTAAGACGGTCAGTCTCGGTCAGCAAGTTGGTGCCACAACCAAGTTAGGGCAATACCAACGCTGAGCGCCATCCGTGGCGGGGAAAGGGATAGCGGCCCCAGCCCATCCCAGCCAAGAAGCCGAAGTCTTAAGTGGAGTCCTAAATATGACACAACGTAGCTAAGAAGAAATGGTCAATATAGCAGTCCTCCGTTTGTCTTCCCCTCTCTCTCTCTCTCTCTCTCTCTCTCATTTGCAGAAGTTTCGACTCTCTAAAGAATAAAGAGACTTATATTTTTATATGAAAGAAAAGTGTCATTCCTTTGTTCATCACGTGTATATAATTTTTGTATGTTGGTTCTTATCCCTCTGCAAGGGAAGGAGTCAGTGTATTCTGAGTGCTGTCGACAGATGTCGCTAGGCGAGGAAAGGATCTGCACCGATCAGCCTGTACCTATAGTTCGTGTATGTCACACACGGAAAAGGCGGGATGGGTCACATCGAAACAACGACTTTTTAATGACGCTTTAAACCATTTCTTTCTCCAACGTCAGCTTGCCACCTCTTCCACCTTTTCTTCCTTTATCTAATCATTTCTCCTCTTCTACCTCCTCCTCCTCCTCCTCTGAAGCCGCTAACTCTTTTTCCAACGCGACATTTTTAATTCTCTCTCTCTCTCTCTCTCTCTCTCTCTCTCTCTCTCTCTCTCTCTCTCTCTCTCTCTTATTTTCTTTTTAGCTTTCTTTCCCGCTCTTAATATTCCTTTTTCTCTCTTTCTTTCTCTTCTCTCTCATTCTCTCTTTTTAGCTTCTTTTCTCTCTAGCTTCCTTTCTCTCTTTTAGTCTTTCTCATTTACTTACTTACATTCTCTTTCTCCTTTTATTCTCTCTCTCTCTCTCTCTCTCTCTCTCTCTGCTCTTTATTAAGCCGTTTAGTTTAAGAAAAGAAACCGGCACCCCATGAAACTATAAGTGAGACACACGATCAATAGGTATATAGTTAAAAATCGGTGAAGGAATATGCAAGGTGTTTTAGAAAAACTGATATCACTTCATAATCGAATAGCATGACCAATTCTTGTTCAAAGGATCTCAATTTCAACAGCATGTGTAGAAACAACTCAAATTCCTTATTATTATATTTTTTTCTGTCCAGCAAAAGAAATGCCATTCACTAAAAAAGAAAAAAACGTTTAAACATAAAACTCAGAATTTAGAATTGTTCCGACACATGCTGTTCAAATTTGAGATCATTTGAACAAGAATTGGTCAAGTTATTAGATTACGAAATGTTATCAATTTTTCTGAAACGCCCAGTACATTTCAAACGATATCAAATATTTTAAACACCCTGTATATAGATGATAATATAAATTAAATAATTGATTGTAATGTGTGGACTTGTGGGAAAGAAAAAAAAAACACCCAATGGAGAAAATAATGATTTCTCCCTGTATGTTATCGGTACTGATCAATTTCACAATGAGGATATTCGATGTCACACAGTCGACTGTGAGGTTGATAACGATAAGGGAGCAATTATGGTAATTAATTCGTAAAATAAACTACCATTTTCTTCAGTCCGAGATAACAATCAGAAATTTAATCAAAACTATAATTAAATAAGATTTAAATTAATATCTAAAACAATTATTAAAAATTATGACACCAAGATGTTTATAATAATTTTTCGTGACCTGTATTAGAATGAAAATTCTGTCAAGAAACAACGGAGCAGACATCAGGAGAAATAAGGTTCTCATCAAAATCTGACATTTAAACAACTACTTTAGAACAAATAAAATTATCAAGGAGACTATTAAGATTATAAAAATAGTTGACGAAAGGCACTATGGACAAAGATGCTTTTATGTAACGCGCAAGTAGACGCATACGCAGATATAAATACCATTTGTATGGGCACCTCGGGTGGTATAATGGTTAACAAGCTATACGAGCAAATCTTCACGAGTAAATTCGAGTCTCATTGGGTGCCACATTCATATGGCTTTGTGTTACATCTTAGCAAAAAGCTTAGTAAATTACAAACGGTTTGCAAGCTAGACAAGCCAACCTTCACGAGTGAGTTCGAGTCTCATTGGGTGCCCCATTCATATGGCTTTGTGCTACATCACAGGAAAAAGTTTAGTAAATAACTAAATACCTACCAATCTACTTGAGTAAGGAACGACTTCTTGAAATTAATCACCCCTACTTTTTAGCCACAAAAAGATGTTTTTATCACGTACTGCGTGCAATGAACGACGGTAAACTTCGAGAAGTTAAAAAACTGAGTCCCCGTGGCGCAGTGGTTAACAAGCTGAACTGCAACTTCGTAGTAAGCGAGTTCGAACTCCAGTCAGGCTATTACATTCCCTCTCGGACTAATACCCATGAGAAAGGCATGAACTCACTTATCTCTCCAGCTATGGGTTAAATAGTACCACTACTGTTCTTCAATAAGGGTGGCTTTCGCATTAAATAACCCACGACGATTGATATGCCATTAAACAAAGAAACCAAAGCAAACCAAAAAAAATATATCTGGAGTAATGAACAGCTACTACGTTTTGAGGTGAATTATTGGTTTTAAAAAGTGATCATAAGGTTGATATCTTAAAACGTCAGTACAGAAATTAAACTTTGTAAATTCACATATCGATCTTCAATGTCTCAAGTCAATTCTGCGTGCTCAGCATTCACAGACAAACAGCCAATCACTGGGCAAACTTCAAAATGGCTGCCACATACTCGGCATTTTATAGTAATTGGAGGATCCATTTTTCCCTGAATGCAACCGTCAAATTGCTATATATATCATATTTACTCAACCCCTCCGCTCGGGCAGGATATGACACAAGGTCAATTTTTTAAGCGGAGTTTAACAGGTTTGAATTCAGAGTTTTCCTTCTCCTAGACTAGTTGCCTCACCAAGGCTGAAGAACCTAGTCTGCCCTACTATTTACCCACAGCTGGAGGGAGAATAATTGGATTCATACCTTTCCCAAGGGAATTAGTGCTATGTGAAATGCAATCAGTCCAGGATTTGAACTTGTGTCGCCGTGTCCAATTCCTACGACGATAACCATTACACCACTGGATATATATATATATATCAGACCGGAAACTGTTTATGGTGTATAACAATACCTAGATAATCCCAGAAAAAAAAGTCATTCATTTGGTCAGTATATACAGCTTATGTCTATATCTATATTTATAACTGTAAAGAATTTGTTTATCCATCTGATACGGGAAAACGATTTGATGTAGAGCTACCAAATTTCCAATGCATTTTTATAGTAAAATCTTCTCCAATGTGTCCCTTGGAAAAGATGTGATAAAATAAGTATGGAGAATGAATCTTTAATTTTCTTTTTAATTCTAAAATTTGAAATTTAAAGGAACACGAGTGTTAAGCTGAGTAAATAATCTAATGAAGTGATAATGTCAAGACGTCAAAACAAGAACCACACCACCTGGCTTCGAAGCATCAAGGAGGCCTTAACAACCAGGAAACTACTTAACAGGCATGAGTTTATCGCTTGGAACCTGAGGCACCCCACAAGGGGAATGCTGACGAGGTCAAGTGAGCTATTCCCTTCTATAAAATGACTTCATGCCAAATCTAACTCAGTAAGAAGTCGGATGAATACTCCCCACGAATTTCTTTGGGGAACGATCCAAGAGAATAAAAAATGTTACACCTGGAAATAAACGTGTTTTTTGGGGGGTGGGGTTATGACCAACGAGTCTGTTGTTTCTTTCCGCCATCGGGGTCAAGAGACAACCTTTCGTTACACCCGCAATGCAACAATATTTTCTTTATCATTTAATCAAAAACCGGAAACGTTAGTCTTTCAACAAATCGAGCCACCCACCTAAAAAGAAGCGTACGTTTTTCTCAAAATCGAGATAAATATAAGTAAAGTTGGCGAACTTAGTCGAAGATGACCCGAAATCTCACTTTTCAATAGCTATTACATCGAGATGTAGAGTAGGGCGCTACTCCATTCCCTGGATTGCTCCACTTTACCCTTGATCCTTACTTTATAATGCTGAGTGTTAAGCAAGGCGACATCAAGTACCATTTTTTGAGTCTTTGGTATGATTCGATCTGGGATTGAACCCTAGGCTCCAGGGCCATTGGCGAACACTCATAAGACCAATGGTCCGGTAAATATATTCACCAATACGGAGGTGCATACGATAAGTTTCCAGACCTTTTTCGTGTGGGCATTTAAAAGTCTCGTAAACTCTTGAATATTCAGTATGTTATTGCTATACATCTTATGAGATGACTGACCAATTTCTATGATTTCAGGTTCAAATGAACAGCTACAGCAGCAATTGGAATACACCCTACTAAAGCCTGATTGTCACAGCTGGTGAATTTCAAAAATCCAATCTGACACTTTAGAAGAACGATATGCAATAAAATTCTGTTTTAAACTTGGAAAAAATGCCACAGAAACGTATGGAATACTTCAGACTGCTTTTGGAGCATCTTGCATGAATCGAGCATCAGTTTTTTAGAGCCATATGAGATTCAAGGAAGGTAGGGAATCTGTGAGGGATGATGAGAGGTGTGTGGGAGGAGTAAGGAAGTCAATACACCAGAGTTGATTGGCCAAAGGGTTAGGGTTACTATGTTGAGGTTTTAAGGGAGTTCAGGAAGAGATTCCTAGGGAAGAGGCCAGCACTCTTCAAATCGGCTCAGTGGCATTTCCACCAGGACAATACACCAGTCCAAAACTCCATCCTTGTCACAGACTATTTGACCAAGAGGGGCATCAAAACAGTTCCTCAGCCTCCTTATAGTCCACACCTTGCTCTCTGTGACTTTTGGTTATTCCCTAAGCTCAGAGGCTGTCGTTATGAGACAATTGAGGAGAGGAAAGAGGCTGTGACGAAGGTCATTGACACGCTCACATAAGAGGACTTCCATGGGGCCTTCCAGAAGTTGCTGGAACTGTACAGCAAGTGCATTGCGGCCGGAGGAGATTACTTCGAAGGGGACTAGTTTCATGCGTGTGCTATCAATAAAAGTGCCCATACGAAAAAAGTCTGGAAACTTATCGTATGCATCTCGTAATTCAGAAAAGCAAATCTTTAACTTTTTTGTCCAGTTAGCGAGGCTTAGAATATCCCAAGTGTATCCCCCGCAGAAGGGTAAGACCTCCCCAAAAGACGTATCTCATCTGGGGGTTGAGGTTCCAGACCCACTTTGACTCAAAATAGTAGTACCTGTTAGGGTCCTATCAATTACTCAAACAGATCTGTGTAAAAATTATTAGTATTGGATCGAAATTCGTGAAACCATATAACTATGCGAAAACAAATGATAATCATTAAATAGAATTTGTAATGTTTGATAGGACGACTTTAAACCAGTTAACTGTATGCAAATTCTTTGTTTCAAGAATAATTGCTTACTAAGGATTATTATAATTAGCTTATTGAAACCATATATTTGCTTGCAAATTATTGGTGTTTGATAGGAATACTTAAAATCAAACAACTGTGCGAAAAATGATATCATTAAATAAGAATAATTATTTTCGTCATCATCATGATGATCATTTTCGTCATCATTATTTTCGTCATCATCATCATTGTGGACAACACGGATTATTTTGACACTCTCTCTCTCTCTCTCTCTCTCTCCTCATCTGTTTCAATCAGCCACCGCTCTTGGTAAGACTTTAAGCCGTATCCAGTGTCCACATGTTACGTATTGACCTTTGACAGCATGTTGTTTGTGGCTTTCTAAACAAGATATGCACCTGTGTAAACAAAGAGACAGCGGAAATAAATCACGTGAATTGAAAACCGGAAGGAAAAAAACGTGAGCGTTTAAAATATTATTAAATGACAGATACGCACAGAGATTCGGTCAGATTGATATGCTGTTAAACAAATATATCAAACCAAAGCTTTACAAATGAATCGAATTTCAGCATTTAATAACCCATAAGGACTTGATGTGCCGTTAAACAAATAAATCACGCTAATCCGTTAATATTCCCGTTCAAGTATCGTTTGTTCTGTGTTTGTTTGTGTTTTTTTTTTTTTTTTTTTGTATTTGTTTTTTTACTTTTTTTTAATGGATGTTTTTTTTTTTTTTTTAAAACCTTATGATAACTTTTAGCATTATAAGTTTAATTTTCGTGTATTTCTGTCAACGATAATTTTTTGCAAATAATTCGCCAAATTTAAAAATGTAAATACTTGGGTGAGTCAAAATATTTGCAATATTTTGGCCACTTATTTACTTTATTCTTCAAGTTAAAACAAAAACAGCCTCTCATTCAAAGTAAAAGTCATTGTGTTGCACTGTCTGAAGCCACTTTTTATCAGCTCTTTGGATCCGATGCTCCTACCAGTTTTTGTCCTTGGTGCTAAAGAACTCCTTCACTGAAGCTTCCACTTCCTTTTGGTTGTTGAAGCATTGGAAGCGCAGGATGTGAGCCATGGATTGGAACAAGTAATAATCCGAGGGAAGTAGGTCCGGGTTATATGCTGAGTGTGGCATCAATTCGATTCCCTCAAAACTCCTGGAGTCTATTCCTGTAACTAGCCCTTATGTAAATATTGCACCCTGGTAAGAATCGATAATGATCTCAGAATGTTATAGTTTAAATTGGCGAAACAATTATCGGTGTATTTCGTCTTTGTTTCTGTATTTCAAAAAATTTAAAGACTTTAATTCCAGAAATTAATATTTCGTACATTTCTCCCGATTTCCACAGTACCGCTTAAAATTACATCCTTTTTGTACATCCATATGTCAAGAATAATACTTGCAAGTGGGTTAAATTTAGAACAGCAATAGGCATATGGAAAATTCACGTCTCATTCGTGACACTTTTTTACCTTAGAGGTCTCGAATAAAGGTTAGGAAAATAAATTAATGAATAATGATGGTATGAATTTTTATGAAAAGATTTAAGAAAATACTCAAAATGTTGGCCACCTGACTTAAGATCGAATCACTCTGAAAGAAATTTTGTTAAGGAACTGGTGATCCTGTTTCACCGAACAGCAGCAGCCCCTTGGGGTCATGTGGCGTCCATTATAAAAAGGAGTTCCACTGAAGATTCTCCCTCTATTTCCACTCCCACCGCTGTTAGCAGAAGGTCCATTTCGTAGTAGCCCTTGACGGCATACGTAGTTGGTACCTTCCACCCGCCAGGACCCGAGAGCGACGAACGCACATGCTGAGTTAAAAGGAACAGGACACACAGACAGTTAAGTTCCAGCAGGCATTTTATCTGCAAACCTTCACACACCTTCACCAAACCTACCAAACCTTCACAAAACCTTAAAACCTTACAATCTTCACATAACAAACCTAACCATACTTTATCTTACACCTTTACCTTATAACTTTATCTGATAACAACCTTGCAACTAAACCTTACAAAACCCTGCCACCTATCTGAATCTTGAACTCTTTTGTGAATTCTTCAATTCTTTGTTTGTTCCATGTGGTGTAAAACCCTGTTTATTGTTGAATATAAATTTTGTTGCACTATTAGTCGTTCGTCTTCCTTTCTTCAAAAGCTGTCAACCCAAATCACTACTGCTGTTTGAAGTACGGTTTATTCTTTTACAAAACGAAGGAATAAACCGGGGCTTTTCGGGGCTTATAAAAATCCCCATACTTGCTTCCCACCAGATTATTAAAGTTACGCAGCGATGAGCCAGTTCAACAGTCATTTCAAGCTCAGATATATTCATAATGTCAAACCCATAGATATACATGATTTTAAAAATGTAAATATTAATTCCAAGTTCAAATATATACATAATTTTAAATCTACATATATGCATAATTTCAAGCTTAGATACATACATAATTTCAAACCCAAATTTATGCAAAATTTAATACACAAATATATAAATGATTTCAATCCGAAATATATGCTTGATTTTAGACCCAAATATATACATAATTTCAAGCCCAACTCTATAGACAATTATCATCCCTAATTTATACAAATTCTCAAGCCTACATATATGCATAATTTCAAGTCATACAGGCATAATTCAAAACCCAAATACCGGCATCAGTTCAAACTCAAATATATGCATTTTAAATTCAAATATATGCATAATCTTGATCCTAAATAAATGCATAATTTCAAGCCCAAATATATGCATAATTCGTAACTGACACGTCAATAGACATGATAATATTTTATATTTTCTAATCCAGTTCTTGAATATCAAAATTCCGATTAAATACAAACATCCATGTTTACACTATCAGCTTGTCAATCACTTGATATTGGCTCGCTTGACTGTCACATTTACAAAATCAGTCAACGGTCTTAAAAACTATTTTTTAAAAGTGTGTGTGTGTGTGTGTGTTTGTGTAAAAGATAGATTCCATCATAGATATGAGATTCACCTAGTAATGACTGGACGCAATACAGTATTAATAGCCGGTGTAATTAACAAATTAACCACTGTACCAAAGTGATGCTTCTTATTAATATTGCCTAATGTTAATACAACACAAGGTGTAATGCACTCCAGTGATTGAAATCAATCATTGAAATCAATTATGGTCGAAACGACTATCATACTAATCATTGCAACAAGGAGATGTATATCATTGATATAAGTGGGATGCCATTAGTGATGCCATTAGTGAGGATTGAACTCACAGCTGATATAAGGACTGCGTTACTAATATGCTAAACCTGCTGAGATAGCAAATTTCACTTTAAATTTTGTGTTAATCTTATTTAGTTTAAATCTTGTGTTAATCTTATTGAGTCTAACTTTGTTAATCTTATCCATTTTAAATCTTGTTTCAATCTTATTCAGCTTAAATTGTGCTTTAATTTTATTCGCTTTCTATTTTGTGTTAATCTTATTCACTTTAAATTTTCTTAAACTTATTCAGTAATAATTTTGCCTTAATCTTATTCAATTCAAATTTTGTGTTCATCTTATTCAGTATAAATCTTGTGCTAATCTCCTCCAGTCTGTCTTAATCTTCTCCATTTTAAATCTTGTGTTAATCTTATTCACTTTAAATTTTGTGTTAATCTTATTCAGTTTAAATTTGTGTTAATTTCATTCGGTCTAACTTTGTTAATCTTATCCATTTTAAATCTTGTGTCAATCTTATTCACTTTATATTTTGCGCTAATCTTATTCAATTTAAATTTTGTGTTAATATTATTCAGTTTAAATCTTGTGCTAATCTTCTTCAGTCTAAGTTAATTTTATCCATTTTAAATTTGGTGTTAATCTTATTTTGTTTGAATTTTGTATTAATCCTATTCAGTTTAAATTTGTGTTAATCTGATTCAGTTTAAATTTAAGATAAGGGGTCACAATTTAATTTTTTTTTTTTTTTTTTTAATAATCTGTTCATTTTTCTTTTTGCCCATTAAGCGCTCATAACGGCCTGGCTAAGTTTATAATTGTCGTTCCCCAGACTCATCAAAGATGTCCAGAGAGAAAGTCAAGAAAAAGAAAAAGCATCAACAGAGAATTGATCATTAGGGTCGGGTGAGTTGTTGAGGAGAACGGTTCTGGGGTGGCTAGCTAAATAACACACTTTGATTGGATGACACCTCAGGGAAATAAACCAACAGCATCATCCAATACGCATTTGAATGCTCGGCTTATATTTAGGTGATTGTTTAAAGATCATTGTGTGTGTGTGTGTGTGTGTGTGTGTGTGTGTGTGTGTGTGTCCTATCTGCTGCGAAGAACTCGTTATATTTTTCTGTATTGACTCTTATCAACAGAGCAATTTTAGACGTAATTGTCTTCTACTTCATCGTTTTTTCCCTTGTGTCGATATATCTGCACA
Organism: Sepioteuthis lessoniana; assembly: GCA_963585895.1. Lineage (NCBI taxonomy): Eukaryota > Metazoa > Mollusca > Cephalopoda > Myopsida > Loliginidae > Sepioteuthis > Sepioteuthis lessoniana. The sequence goes on along the minus strand of OY757917.1, from coordinate 43,542,330 downwards.
ATTTCTTTCTATTCCAATGTATATCTATAGTATTTATCTAATACAAATTCATCTTGTTCATATTGTTCATATTTATCTAAATATCTATCTACCTACCACTTCGGGGTCTAATGGCTAAAATCCTTGACTGCAGCCTCGGAATAAGCAAGTTCGAACTCTAGTCGTGGTATTACGTTCACATTCGGATAAATACCCTTAGGAAAAGAATGAAACCTCTTATCCACCACCACCACCCCCCCGCTATCGGTTAAACCGTATCGCTGCTATTCCTCCACAAGAAAGGCTTTAGTATTAAATAACTCAGGAGTGTTATCATGCCTTTAAAAAAAAGAAACTCATTTTTAGCGGTATTAATCTGTCACATTCTATTTATCTATATCTCAATATATTTCTTTTGTTTATCTCTGTTCATATCAGTCTGTATTAAATAACCCACAAGGGTTGATATGCCATTAAACCAACTATCTGTAATTTTTTTTTTCATATCTGTCCATCTATCCCATTCTATCCATATCTATCTCAACAAATGTCTTTTATCTCAGTTTATTCAATCTATCTATCTATCTATCTATCTATCTATCTATCTATTCATTTTTTCATCTTTCGATCTATCAATCTATCTATCTGTTCATCTGTTCTATTCGTTTCATATTCATTTTTTAACATATTTATTCTATTATCTGTCTGGGTATTTAGTTTCCTTATTTTGTATTTATCTATTTTTCTTTAACTATATTTTTAATTTAAGAGACGCTCATGACATAATGGTTATTGTCGTAGCAAATGACCTAAACAAACCGAGTTTAATTCCTGGACAAGGCTGTTTGCATTTCACATTGCGCTAATACCCATGCGAAAGGTATGAATCCAACTATTCTCTCTCCTACAATGGATAAATAGTACCGCAAATTGGTCTTGTTATGGCAACCGATCATGGAAAGGAAAAACTCTGAATTCAAAACGGTTAAAATCCGCTTTAAAATTGACCTTGGGGTGAATAAATACATATATTTTAATGCCATTAATAATTCTCTCTCTCTCTCTCTCTCTCTCTCTCTCTCTCTCTCTCTCTCTCTCTCTCTCTCTCTCTCTCTCTAACTTTTCCTCCTGAAATTTTAGCCTTTCTCTTTCTCTTTCTCATCCGAACTTATGCAACTCACATAAATAATAATTCTCTCTCTCTCTCTCTCTCTCTCTCTCTCTCTCTCTCTCTCTTCATCTGTTCTTATCGGTCATCGTTCTTGGTAAGTCCTCTAGACGAAATCCACTGTCTGCATAGAGCTGATTTTTGCTGGCCTGCCAACACAAGTGTATCCATATATAGGAGTCTATTGGAGAACCTCGCTTATAAAGTTCGTCCATGTTTCTCCAGCAGTGCCCTTTTTGTGTCGTTCGTCTTACTTGGATGGTTTGTGAGATGGAAGGTGAGTGGCCGTACAGCTGCTACTTTATGAGGTGATATTTCAAGGATTTGTTCAAAACAGCACACAGCATCGTTGTATAGTTCCAATCTTGCTTTTTCTCCCGGCGTTTCGTCTGAGAACAATTGATGCAACCATACTGTAGTACTGACACGACTGTTGCTTGGAAGAATTCCCGTTTTATTTCATCAGAAAGATCAGATTTCCATATGATCGTTAACCAGTCAATAGCAGTCAATTCTTTACCACTATGTATGTTGATATTGGTTTTCGTAGATGAGATATTTCAATAATCAGTAATAATTCTATATTTAATATTAGATATTTAATTCATCTTTGAACGAACTTTCATACATGAATGCTAGATTTTTTAAGCAACAATATGAAATCTTCCTTCACTTTTGTCAAAATTTCAAACCTGAATTCGCCGTTTCCCGCTAGATCACTGAAATTAAGCAACAATGAACCTGTTTAATATTTTCATGAGTGACCACTTCTCTTGTGTTTATATATATCTTCACAACTTCTTCCTGTTCATTTGTGTATGTATGGTCTTTATCAAATACAAATTTAGAGGGATATCTGTAAGGAGACAATAAATAATTATCTCCCTTGGATTTAGTGGACGTGTCGATTGAACTAAGACAATCACATAATACACATAGGCCTCTTCCGTCCTCTGTTCTTTGAATGGTAGAAATATGTTTTTCTCGTTTCTGTTCCAGCCCAGTCGGCTAGTGAGGGGAGGTGTAGAATATAGAAAATGCATCTAATCCACCGAATGAGTGTCCTGTATATGACACTAAACTGCATCTGATGGTGAGGCTCCAGTCTTGGAGCTTAGCGGAATATGGAACACTCCTTCATTGGTATTACTCCCAGGTCCACTCTTACCTGGAGTGGTAGTACTTGAGAGGACCCCATCAATGGGTTAAATAGAACTGTTTGAAATTTAAACTGTGTACAAACAAATGACATATGAAATTGGATTGTAAGTGTTACACAGCAATACTTGAAACGATTTTAAATATTATTGATAGTGAATAGAATTATTTGTGCTAGATTGGAATACTTGAAATCATTTGACTGTAATCAAAGAAATCAGCTTTGACTCGTTTAAAAGTGTTACCAACTAACTATTTGTTAACAGATTATATATTTAATTTATGAAATTAACATTGAGCATTAAATAACCTACAAGGGTTGATATGCCATAAACCCAACCAACCAATCGATTTTGTTCTTTGAACAATGAAGACGTGCCTTTTTTATGTCTATTCACTAAATTGACTTTGTCTCGCTTCGGCATTGAAACATTAGGCCCACATTGCTTTGGCCACCAAAGTATGCCTTTTTCCCGTTTTTGTATCCTTTAATACACAGGTTGTTCATAAAACAGTGTGTACACGTTTTATCTGTTGAGACACGTTTATGTATTCTTGTTTATACTTCTTATATGTATATTATGTGTGTATTAAATGCTCCCTTACATGTAAATGAATTTATCTTGTCTTTCTTTTCGTCTATTCAGTGTTAGTGGATCATTCGATATATTAATGTAAAGTTCAGGAAGTGGAATTCAATTCGAAGACAACGAGAAAAATGAACACCCAAAAGCTATTACAAAATAAAATATACCTTAATAACTAAGTGATTAGAATTACCACCCTTCTCAACAACATCTTAAAGAAGAAAAAAAACAAGGTTCCGATCTCAAAAGTGGTTGCTATGATTTATTTATGGAGGCTCGCGTGGTTTAGTGGTTGTCTTCACAGAAAATGAATTGAATGAAGTTCAAATCCTGAACGAATCTGTCAGCGTTTCATGCCTTCGGGAAAGGCACGTATCTATTTTTTCTTCCCTCCTCCCACTCTATTATGGGTAAAATCAGTCGGACTCAGACGAAACGGCTAGAGAAAAAGCTGGATGGGAACTACACAACGATGCTGCGTGCCATTTTGAATAAATCCTGAAAATATAACCTTATAGAGTAACAGCTGTACGACTACTTACCTCCCATCTCACAAATGTATTGTAGGCTGGACTCTTTACCCTTAATTTTATTTATATAAACGAGGTACGGCACAAGGGCAATTCTTTGAAGCAGAATACTGCTCGTTTGAATTCAGATTTTTCCTTCTCCTAGATCGGTTTCCATTCCAAAGCTAAAAAGCCCACTCTGCCCAACTAAACTCTAGCTGAGGTAAAAGCAAAACTGATCTTGACAGCAGATTTTAATAGAAATTTAATGTTCCCATTTTCTTTAGATTCACTCTTTAAAAAAAAGAAAATGATTTTAATCAAGTTCTTGGTTTTAACTAAATGTGTATTTACTCAACCCCTCCACCTAGGTCAGGCTGAGACACAGAGTCAATTTTTACGGAGTTTTTCTTTTCCTTGACTAGTTGCCTAACCAAGCCTAAAGAACACAGTCTGCATAACTATCTGTTCATAGAGGGAAGAACAAATAAATTCATTCCTTTCTTAAAGGCACGAAGTGAAACGCAGCCTCATCCAGGATTAGAATTCGAATCGCCGATTCCATTTCCAACAAAGACAACCATATTTCCCCAACCCCTCCGCTCAGACAGGATATGACACAAGGTCAATTTTTAAGCGGAGTTTAACCGGTTTGAAATCAGAGTTTTCCTTCTCCTAGACTAGTTGCCTCACCAAGCCTAAAGAACACAGTTTGCCCTACTATTCACCCATTGCTGGAGGGAGAATAATTGGATTCATACCTTTCCCAATGGTATTAGTGCTAGGATTTGAACTCGTGTTGCCGTGTTCATTTCCTACGACTATAACCATTATACCACGGGTACCTTCCTACAAAGACAACCGTTACGCTATGAGCGCCTCAATAATGTTTTTAATGGAATAACTTTAATGAACGCTGATTAAACGATAATATGCTACCCAAAAATTTTAGAGGCGCTTGTGGTGTAATGGTTATCGTCGAAGGAAAGGATCACAGTGACTTGAGTTCAAACCTGGACGGGGCTGTTAGTTTGAAAAAAGGGTCTACGGAATATCCAACGGAGTGGGATTTATATAAGAGAAAATTCGAATAAATATGTAAACTTAAATATGTTTTCAAAGATTAACTCCATTGTGTGACATATTTCTCTGATCTTGTGTAATCTAAATCTTACACTTGCATTCTATATCCGGTTCTGTCATTCTTGAGAATGTTTGATGATCACGTCATGTTTAACGGTGAGTGATAAGCGTCGTGGAAAAAGACTTGAAAAACGAAGTTAGCAGAGTTCAGATTTCAGGCTCGACTCCTTTTGTTAACTTCGCTTGGAAAGGCCTGAATTCACTCCTCCCAGTGCTCTCTCACCGCAAAATGTCTTGTTTGGAAAAAGATCAAACAAAATTTCAATGGTTCTGTAACTAAAAATGAAATTGCAGAATGTGTAAGTTTTTTGAACCGATACATATTCCTACTTTTGGTCAGTCTCAATGATGTAGTGTCTGGTGATAGATTATACCTACTTTGCGTATTTCTTTAAAAGACGGGTGGATTTTTCTCGTCTCTTAAACAAAAATCCAACATTTTCAAATATCTTTCCATTTACTTTTAAATTAAGAACGCTAAATGCACGTTTGTATCTTTTCGTTGTATACATTTTATTTGCTCCAGTTATCTCGACAAACATCCATCGCTGTGTGAACAATTCATCTGATATCAAAGTCCTGATAAAGGTTATTGAAACCGAAACGTTTAACGTTGACTTTACATCACGATAAATTCACCTTTTTGGATTATTCTGTTTTTCGGCTTTCTTCACACTGTCGGATTTAGATCCATATTTACTTTTATCCATATTTACTTTCACCACTTATAGTCATTTTAAATGTAAAATGTATCGCTTGAAATAATAAAATTCTGGTATTTAGGATTTAAAAGAAACCTAAATTTTCATTAAAAAATTGTTAGAAGTGCATTTATTTATCGGTAATAGTATATATATATATATATATATATATATATATATATATATATATATATGTGTGTGTGTGTGTGTGTGTGTGTGTGTGTGTATTTTTATGTATGTATACTATCATATGAAAGTAAATATGGATCATAATCCAAGTCCTGATGAAGGTTACTGAAACCGAAACGTTTGACGTCGACTTTATATCATAATAAATTCACCTATTTGGATTATGTTTTTCTGCGTTCTTCATACTATCACACACACACAAATATATATATATATATATATATATATATATATATATATATATATATATATATATAATCTTTTCGTCACTCCAAGAAAACGGTATATTCTTAAGTAAATAAGCGTAGTCGTGATTTTTATTGATTGACACCTGTATTTGTTAATTTTTTTTGTATTATATTCTTCATTCATCTAAAATTATATATGAATTATATATTTAATTATGCCTACATTTATGATTAGTATTTTTTTATTAACGATATTAAATTGATACATAAATTGCTTTATCTTTTTAAAATGTAACTTAAATAACCTTATCTTATAAAGTTAACTATATTATTATATTTAACTTATTTACAAATTTAGTGCGACAGAGATTTATCCATTTATTTATTTATATTTCAACATTATGTAAGTAGAGATACTTAGACTTTGTACATAACTATCTGCTTTTTCATTTGATCTTCTAAATCTTCACAGAATTTATTTCGTAAAACTTAAAGTACACGTCTCTACAGTTCCTTAATATATGAAATTAAGTGATGCTAAATTTATTTAGTTAGTTATCTTTATTTTGTCTTACTTTATTTTATTCTATTAAATAGATGATGGATGACTGTAGATATATTATTTCTCTTTTCACTCTTCAGTGATGTTCTTTTTTGTTTTGTTTTAAGTTACTTCACTTGAACTGTAGGAAAAGCATCTCGAATTCTAACGTCCATTTCTTCCTTTATTATTGTTAATTAGCGCTTACTGATTGTCTTTCACTTGAGCTTGAGTGATAGCAAGTCTCATCAAGTCTCCATGACTCTTCTCTATTCTGGCCGATCTTAATAATGCTGTCGTTTTGATAGTCTTCACTCGTCCTCTTATTTCCAAGTCCTACAGTCCCTGTTAAAATCCTTTGATGACTGTACCAAGCGTACCAATTACTATTATTATCACCGTGACTTTAAATTATTATTATTATTAGCATTAGCATTTTTAATAGTAATAGTTGTGATGGTTGTAAAAGGAATAATAATTATTATTATAAGAAGAACTTTCTGTTTTAATTTGTTGATATGCAAAAAATGTGTATTCGTGTTTCTGTATATTTTGATAAAGGATCGAAATACGTGGGTCCTTCAATAAGTTTCCAGAATTTTTTTGTACAGGAATTTAAAATTCTCGTAGACTCTTGAATATTCAGTATGTTATTGCTATACATCTTATGAAATGACAGACCAATTTTTATGATTTCAGGATCAAATGAATAGCTACAGCAGCAATTGGAATACACCCTACTAAAGCCTGATTGTCACAGCTGGTGAATTTCAAAAATGCAATCTGGACGTGAGGGCACTTTAGAAGAATGATATGCAATAAAATTCTGTTTTAAACTTGGAAAAAAAGGCCACAGAAACCTATGGAATGCTTCAGACTGCTTTTCGACCATCTTGCATAAATCGAGCATCAGTTTTTGAGTGGCATAAGAGATTCAAGGAAGGCAGGGAGTCTGTGAGGGATGATGAGAACTGTGGGGGGAGTAAGGAAGTCAATACACGAGACTTGATTGGCCAAATGGTTAGGGTTAAGGTTACTATGTTGAGGTTTTAAGGGAGTTCAGGAAGAGATTCCTAGGGAAGAGGCCAGCACTCTTCAAATCGGCTCAGTGGCATTTCCACCAGGACAATGCATCAATCTACAACTCCATCCTTATCACAGACTATTTGACCAAGATGGGCATCAAGACAGTTTCTCACCCTCCCTATAGTTCAGACCTTGCTCCCTGTGACTTTTGTTTATTCCCTCAGCTTAGAGGCTGTCGTTATGAGATAATTGAGTTGATGGAAGAGGCTGTGACGAAGGTCATTGACACGCTCACACAAGAGGACTTCCATGGGGCTTTGCAGAAGTTTTTTGAAACGGTACAACAAGTTCATTGCAGCCGGAGGAGATTACTTCGAAGGGGACTAGAGTTTCATGTGTGTACTATCAATAAAAGTGTCCATACGAAAAAGTCTGGAAACTTATTTAATGATCCTCGTAAAATTAGTTTTCCTAATATTTAAAAAAATATAGTTTGAAAAAGAAAACTTCCCGGAAGTCACGTGGTCAAACTTTTATGCAAATGTAATTTGCCCGTCCCTAAATATAAATAAATGAAATCTATTTAGAAACTAGAAAAACACAAAACTAAATTGTTAGTCGTTTGTCGTTTGAATTGGTTTCACTGTAATTAAAATCCAAAAATGACTCATGTGAAAAATGTCTTAAGGTTGATAACAGTAAGAAATCAGTCAGAAAAAGTTGCAGCAGGTATAAGAATGTAAGATTAAACCCCAGGGAGTTTGTTTCAAATAGAAAAAGGACAATTTGAATTATACAGAGTTAAAAATAACCATTGTAAATGTATAATGTCCCGCAAGAAATAACAAAATTCTGGTATTTGGGGTTTAGAAGAAACTTAAATTTTCATTTAAAGAATTGTTAAAGAAAAGAATAAAATCAATCCAAAAAGCTTGATGAAAATAAAAAGATGTTGGACTTATACTTACTCTTAAACTTATAAATCCCAATTCGCGTTACGTTATTTATTTATAAGCCTAAATAATAAAGTCTTGAGTATGAGTCTACGAAGAAAGAAAAAAATCAAATACACCCACTCCTGAAAAAAAAATTAGCGAAGCGTAAGTCACCAGAAACCATGAGATGTGACATGGTGGCTGTGAAGTAAAGTGAATGAATCCAAAGTTGGGTTAACGGCGAGCTTCCCCAGATGCTGGCCTCATAGGTCAACTGCCAAGATCAAATAGTTCAGTCTGGAAACTATCGCTATTCATCTATAAGGATAGCGTCTATTGATGAGAAAAAACAGCCAACGAAAGATTACCATGACTCTAATGTCCAAACTGCATCGGCCTTCGCGCGGGTAAACAAGGGACACACTCTGGCTCCAGTGTTCGAAAAATCAGCTACAGAGCTCATACTAAAAAAAATTACTTAGATGCAGAAACATTGTTAACATAGCAACATTTAACATTCGGTCTTTAAATACATTAAGCTGAAAAGACAGCGTCTGCCGTCAAGCATAATCTAGACATCCTATGCATACAAGAACATAAATACTACCATAATGAACAACAAATAAGATATGGTTCTGGTAAAAGATGGACATTTGTCTTGGTATCTGCGCGGAAAAACTCCGTCAATGACGTCATAGGAGCTTCCCAGACCTCGTGCCTTAAAATCTTTAAATAGCAGAGACAAAATCAAAAAAAGAATGATTTGTGCTTCATTTAACGGCAACTCTTGCACAACAATCACCTCTTACAACAGATGTATCAATACTAATGATGAAATTGACATCATCCCTTTCTACAACGAGCTATCTTCCCTTGTCCGACATATTCCCAAACACAAAGTTCTGATCATCGGTAGAGACATGAATACTCAAATAGGCCAAAACAAAAATAACATATTGTACTAACATAAGTCATCAAACAGAAATGAGGAATATCTAGCAGACTTTTCACTCGGGAACAGGCTAGCATACTTAAATACTAAATTCTAAAACAGGAAGGGAAAACTATGAACGACACATACCCAAATAACAATAACTCGAAAGCACAGCTAGATTATGTATTCATAAACAAGAGGTGTATAAAAAGCGCTCTGAATTGTAAGGGTACCCCTCTATTGAAGGAGTTTACACTGGAATAAAAAACCAGTCAAAGACTGGTTAAGACTAGTCCTCGCTTATCAATTGAGATATAAGCAATAAATGTACAGTAACTATATGAAACAAATTAGATACTCTTTAGCAGATATCTGAAAGACATACTCCGAATGATGAATATGAAAACTTTATCATAGCCCACATGGAAGCGACAGAAGAGTGCATACCAACCAAACCAAGAGCTAAATGTAGAGTTCCATGGGAGTCAATAGCATTTAGAAAAAAATTTAAAAAACATGAAAATAGTATCCTTACTTTATAAAAGAAACCCAACAAATGCCAATGCACAGAAACTCTAGAAAGCCCAAAGAAACTTGGTGGAAAGTAGACAATCATGAATAATATGGCAGACAGTAAATGAAAACAGCAGAAGGAAGAACATCTCGAGAGCAAACTAACTCATGTCCCATTCATTCAGCCTTGTGCTACATCGAAACAAAGAGCTTCGTAAATTACTACTTTACTAAAAGTAATTTACGAAGCTCTTTGCTTTGATGTGTCAAAAGGTCGAATAACTTCTTTACTAGTAGTAAATTACAACTTTACTTGGGGTAACTCCCCTAAAGTCACTGATAAACCTATAACAATATTATGAATAGACAACTAGACATCAAACTAAGACAGTTTACGGAGGAAAAACTCAACGTAGTACTGACAAAAATTTAAAACAGAATAGCTTCAGACCTCGATGAAATACCCCCAAAATTATGGAAAACAAGGAAATTTGATGACGTCATTGGCCCAGTGGGTAGAGTGTTTGCCAATGGTATTGGAGACCGGGGTTCGATCTTAGGTTGGGTCATACCAAAGACTTTAATACTTGATAGCTCCTTGCTTAACATTATAAGCATTATAAGGTACATATCAAGGGTAAAGTGGAGTAATCCAGGGGAAGGAGTAACGCCCTTCCCAACACTTCGGTGTAGTAGCTGTTGAAAAGGGGGCCTTCAGGTTGCCTTCGACTACAGTCGCCAATTTTACTTTTACTTCTTCGATTATGCAACGCTGTCTATGAAAAAAATACAATAGTCAAAAGGCTGCATTCTACCCTTCCCTAAAAAAGGGGACCTCAGAATCTTTAAGAACAACAGGGGCATAAGCCCTTAAGATTTATTGTGTTCTGCTTCTCAACAGTATCAAAACTGAAATCGAGAAAATTCTTTCGAAAAATCAGAAGGATTTTCGGAGATTCTGACTATTTGTCGAATCACAGAAGGAGTCCGTGCAAAAGATCTCGAGGCAATAGTATTGTTCGTAGATTTCTTCAAGGAAGACGAAGCAAACATTACTAGCACGTGATCTCCCCAAAGAAATTGTTTTAGCTATAATGATGCTTTATAAAAACACGAAAGCAATAGTTTACTCATCTAATGGGGACATAGAATTCTTAGACATTGTCACTGGAGTTTTGTAAGGAAATACATTCGACTCATTAGCCTAGTGGGTAGAGTGTTCACCAATGGTCCGATAGACTTGGGTTCAATCCCTAGTCGCGTCATACCAAAGACTTTAAAAATGGTACTTAATACCTCCTTGCTTAACACTCAGCAATATAAGGTATATATCAAGGGTAAAGTGGAGCAATCCAGGGAAGGGAGTAACGCCCTCCCTTACACCTCAGTGTAGTAGCTATTGAAAAGGGAGCCTTCGGCTCATCCATGACTACCTTCGCCAATTTTACTTTTTCTTTATATATGTTGATAACCTGCCTACCCTATGTATTTCATACGTCGAAGGATCTAAAAAAAATGGCTTTACGCTAGGAATAAAAAATGCAACAAGCAGACAATTGGCTTCTTCGACATTGTCACTGGAGTTCTGTAAGGAGATATATTAGCACTATATACGTTGATAATCTGCCTACACTACGTATTTCCAACGTCGGTAGATTTAATAAAAAATGGCTTTACGTTAGAAATAAAAAAAGGCAACAAGCAGACGATATCCTGCAGAAACAATAACAGACGCAAACTATACAAATGATTTAGCGCTTCTTGCCAATGCACCTGGCTCAGCCGAATCCATACTGCATCGTATAGAACAAATGACCCCAGGAATTTGCTTCTACGTGAACGCTAATAAAACAGTTCTAACAGTAATAAAAAGAGTTCATGTTTTAAATGAGAAGGAGCAACCTCCACTTTAAGTGACAGGCTCTAAAATTAGTTCCCATGCCTCAGCGGAAATATCTCATCTACTGAAAGCGATGTCAACTTACGCATAAGGAAGGCGTGGCTACTATCGATAGGTTATCTATCATAAGGAAACCTGATCTATCCGATAAAATAAGACAGGACTTCTTCCGAGCTGTGGCTTGGTCAATACTACTTTATGGATGTCCCAAATGTACGCTAACAAAACTCATGGAAAAAATAGCTAGATGGGAACTACACAAGAATGCTACGCGCTATTTTGAACAAATCCCGAAAACAACTTACAAAACAGGAACTGTACGGCAACTTACATCTCATCTAAAAAACCATCCAAGTAAGACGTTGCCCAGTCAGCTGGGGGTGTAAAATACATCGCTTCTCTTTAGAGGGATAAGACCCCACCCAACGAGTGTACTGGATATGACACTAAACTATTTGACGGTGAGGCTCCAGTAATGCTGGAGATTTGGAAAATGCAGAGTACTCCTTCATCGCCATTGCTCCTAGGTCCACTCTAGCTCGGAGTGGTAGCATCTGATTGGGTCAAATTGAACTAAACTGTATACTTATGCTAAACTGAATTGCTTAAAATATAACTGTTTTGACATTGACACAGCGTACTTATGCTAAGCTGAATTGTTTTAAATAGAACTGTCTTTGTATGCTTCACTGAATCGTTTGAAATAGATCTGTTTTTGTGTGTATTGCATAAAATTCAGTTTACTAAATTCTTTGAAATAGAACTTTTTTGACATTGAAACTGTGTACTTATGCTACACTGAATTGTTTGAAATAGAACTGTTTTGTATGAAAAACTGAATTGTTTGAAACAGAACAGTTTTTTGACTTTGACACACTGAATTGTTTGAAATAGAACTATTTTTTTTTACATTAAAATTGTGTACTTATGCTAAACCGAATTTTTTAAAATAGAACTGTTTTTTACATTGAAACTGTGTACTTATGCGAAACTGAATTGTTTGAGATAGAACTTTTAATATGTATAAAAATAGATTTGGCATTAATAACCTACAATGGTTGATATGTCATAAAACCAAACCAAACCAAAGCAAGTAAGACAAACAAGAGATGCAAGACACGGCTGGAGAAGCAAAGACGAAAAAAAGTAAGTGGTATTTTTTCATGGACTCCGAACAACTGGACGCGCCAGTGTTGGCCGAACAGCAAGAACTTATTAATATCATCTCTGTGTAGACACTGGATGTAGTTTGTAGGGCCTGCCGGAAGCGATGGATGATAGGAACGGATGAAGAGAGACTCGTGGAAATCCCTACAGTCAGCGTGACTTGATGATATATATATATATATATATATGTGTGTGTGTGTCATCATCATCATGCCGCGCTATCAGCTATCCTTGGCCCTCTCTCGCCACCCCTCTCTATCGTCCATTGCTTCCGGTAGGTCTTCAGGGCCACATTCCGTATTGGCACAGAGCTTCTGTATGTAGGTTCGAGCTGGTCAAAACGACACATAATAACGAAGTTTCTATAAGAGCAATACATTTAAAATACTCTAAGAGGATAAATCAATTTCCAGTCCAATTAGCAACTGAATAATAATTATGTATTGTCTACGTTACGCGAAACAAGATTTTTGAATGATGCAAATTCACTGTATAACGGAGAAAGTATACAATTCTAATTATAATCCTTCACTCCTTCCTAAATAGAAGCATCAATATGGCGCCAATTATGGGGTGCTGTTACATCGGTTTTCTAACATGTATTTACCCAACTCCTCCGCCACGGGTAGAATGCGACACAAAGTCAATTTTTAGCGGAGTACAGCTGTTTTTAATTCAGATTTTTTCCACCTTTTAGACTTGTTACCTTTCCAAGTTTAAATAACGCAATCGACCCTGCTATTTACATATAGCTGGGGGAGTGAGGAAGATGAGGTATCAGCGGGAAGTGAAACGCTAACAGTTTCATTCAGGATATGAACTAGCCGATTCTATTTCCTCCGACAATAAGTTACACTAAGCACACCTGTTGGTTTGGTTTATGTTAAGAGGCATATCAACTTTCCCGGGTTATTTAATGCAAAAGCTATCCTTGTAGAAGAAGAGTACTGCTACTATCTAACCCATTGCTGGCGTAGAATAAGGAGTTTCACACTTTTCCTAGGGGTATAAGACCGAAAGGGAATCTCATAGCGCAACGGAGCTCGAACTTACTATGATTTCGCAGTCCAGTTCGTTAGCCACGACGCCATAGAGACTCCCTCAATATATTTTTACCAATAGTTTGGTAGTTAAATAATCCGTTATAAAAGTAATGCAGATTTACTGGGGGTTGTTCACTAACCGCGAATACAGACAAAATTTAAAGGTTAATTCTTTGATAGTTTTTATTTTTCATCTAAATTTGTTGTTGAGTTTGTTTTCTTTTTATTTATTTTTCCTTTGTTTTTTTCTTTATTTTGGGGATATATATATATATATATATATATATATATATATATATATATATATATATATATATATAATTTATTTATTTTATTTATATATTGGTTATATCATTTTACCTTCCCTTGCTTTTCCAGGACAAATCAAATTATTCGCTGGTTGACCGGCCAAAAGGGATTCGCCAACATCAGCGCGAGAAAATGTTCCCGCCCAATTTTCTGCAATTTTTGCTGATATCCAATGAGCTTTCAAAATCAATTATTACCGTCTCTATCACGGGTGAACGACGCATTAGAAAAAGTCAGGGTGAATGGAGCCATGGAGAGGTTCTCACCGGGGGGAAGATCGTTGATTGCTCCGGTTTCTACTCACTCAGATATTCATCTTTATTTCTCTTCGATTTTTTTTTTTCTCTCCTTTCTGCTTGGGTTGGAAGTGAACATAAAAAGTAGCTCTGTTCGTCTCCTGAGATATGAATTACATCAAGATGGTGGTTTGGCGTTTCTGGCTTTCTTTCTTTTCTTCCTCGACGATCAGAAAGTTTTGGCTTCCATGCTTGAGCTCAGAGAGAAAAAAAAGTGAAACAGGAGCGTAATTCTCTTAATAGCCTTCTTCTTCTTCTTCTTCTTCTTCTTCTCGACAAACTGAAGTTTATTTTATCCCTCCCTTTTTTCCACTCTTTATCCCTCTTTGGTTTCTATCTCACTTTTTATTTCTTAAATCGTCTTTTCTCTTCTTTCATCACATTTCTTTACGTTTTTTCTACTCCTCTGTCTCTGTCTCTGTCTCTGTCTCTCTCTCTGTCTCTCTCTCTCTCTCTCTCTATTCCCAGTAATCTTCTCTTCTTTCTCTTCCCTTTTTGGCTTTCTATTTCTGATGGTAACCTTTCTCTTTTCCTTTCAATATCTTCATTACTTTTCTTTCTTCTTTCTAATCTCTCTCTCTCTCTCTCTCTCTCTCCCTCTCTCTCTCTCGCTCTCTCTCTCTTTCCTTTATATTCACCTTTCTTTCCCCTCTCTCTCTCTCTCTCTCTATCTATTTATCAATCTTCCCTTTATGTTTACTTTTCTTTCCTCTTTCTAAGCTCTCTCTCTCTCTCTCTCTCTCTCTCTCTCTCTCTTTTGACTTTATATTTACCTTTCTTTCTTCTTTTTAATCTCTCTCTCTTTCTCTTCCCTTTATATTTACCTTTCTTTCCTCCTTCTAACCCCCCTCTCTCTCTCATCTTTTTATTTTTTCCTTTAAGTTTTCTTTCCGCTTTCTAATATCTCTCTCATTCTTTCTTGGTCCCTTTATTTTTTCCTTTCCTTTCTTCCCTCTTTCTAATCCTTTCTCCCTCCACTCTCTCAACCTCTCTCTCTCTCTCTCTCTCTCTCTCTCTCTCTCTCTCCATTCCCAGTAATCTTCTCTTCTTTCTCTTCCCTTTTTGGCTTTCTATTTCTGATGGTAACCTTTCTCTTTTCCTTTCAATATCTTCATTACTTTTCTTTCTTCTTTCTAATCTCTCTCTCTCTCTCTCTCTCTCTCTCTCTCTCTTTCCGTTATATTCACCTTTCTTTCCTCTTTCTAATCTCTCTCTCTCTATCTTCCCTTTATGTTTACTTTTCTTTCCTCTTTCTAAGCTCTCTCTCTCTCTCTCTCTCTCTCTCTCTCTCTCTTTATATTTATATTTACCTTTCTTTCTTCTTTTTAATCTCTCTCTCTTTCTGTTCCCTTTATTTCCTCCTTCTAACCCCCCTCTCTCTCTTTCTCTCTCTCTCTCTCTCTCTCTCATCTTTTTATTTTTTCCTTTAAGTTTTCTTTCTGCTTTCTAATATCTCTCTCCTTCTTTCATGGTCCCTTTATTTTTTCCTTTCCTTTCTTCCCTCTTTCTAATCCTTTCTCCCTCCACTCTCTCAACCTCTCTCTCTCTCTCTCTCTCTCTCTCTCTCTCTCTCTCTACGTGTATATATATATATATATATATATATATATATATTTCTTTTTATCGTTCTTTACTTTCTGCTTATTTTATTTTTTACTTCTTTTCTCTTTATCATTTTCTCAGTGGTTCTTTTTTTTAACTGGATTTTTTCCCGCTTTCTCTTTTGTTTTCTTTTCTTTCTCTCTGAACAATTCTTATTAAGTTTCTATGCTCTCTCTCTCTCTCTCTCTCTCTCTCTCTCTCTCTCTCTCTCTCTCTCTCTCTCTCTCTCTCTCTCTGTTATTTATATTTCTTTTCCTCCTCATTTATTTTCTGCTTTTTTATTGTTTGTTTTGCTTCTTTTTTATTTGCCATTTTCTTATTTCTTTTTCTGTGTTTTTTCTTTCTTTCTTTCTTTCTTTCTTTCTTTCTATCTTACTTTCAATATCATGGCTCTGTTTTCATAAAAGAATGAACAAATGTGTCTAATTCACACACCAGCCAATCTGTTTTCTTTACATTTCTCCGCCCTACATTGTCGATTATCGCCCGCTTACATCTACGCCCCCGTCCGCGCACACCCCCACTAGCTCAAATCGTCCCATTTCTATTACCAACCACAACTCAGAGGCTGCAACCGTAACAGTTGTCATAGTACTACCCCTAACCCCTTCCAGACACACAACCACGACACATCACTAAATCTATCGCAAATTCAATTATGAAACATTGATCTGTCAGCATCCGATTACACGTTTGTCGAGTTGGCGCGTAATATTCGATCTAGTCGGATTCCCAAAGAAATCCCGAAGACAGGGAGAAGACCAACATGATGGCCATTCACGACCAATAAAAAATCTGATTTTCCAATCTGAAAACTGATGTAAAACTCGCAAGAAAACCCCGACCCACGGGGTTGGACAAAAAGAGACGTTCCCTGAGATTTGAGATTCGTATTACCTACCCAACCACTTCATCTTCATGAGACACTGTAGTTGCTAATGATACACCCCTTCGACCCTTCATCCTCCTCCCCCTCCCCGCCACCATTATGCCTTACGTACAGCATCAATTTGCAGTACCTGTACAATGAGCACTCTTTTGTCATTGGTAGTCTAACTCCTTCTGGACTGTCGCTGGGTGTAAGTTATGTTTTCAATTATGTGCTGCTGTAAAGATGAAACCACTTCTTCATCACTACCAAGCAAAGTCATTCCCTGGAATTAAATTCGGTCATGTGATTAATCAAGAATCAGAAAGATATATTTTCGCGTGAATAAACTACACACAAATACATTCATAAGAAAACATAAAAAACAGGTATACATATTTACCAACCCCTCCGTTCGGGCAGGATATGACACAAGGTCAATTTTTAAGCGGAGTTTTAACAGGTTTGAATTCAGAGTTTTCCTTCTCCTAGACTAGTTGCCTCACCAAGGCTGAAGAATCAATCTGCCCTACTATTTACCCATAGCTGTAGGGAGAATAATTGGATTCATACCTTTCCCAAGGGTATTAGTGCTATGTGAAATGCAATCAGCCTCGTCCAGGATTTGAACTCGTGTCGCCGTGTCCATTTCCTACGACAATAAACGTTACACCACGGGCACCTACATAAAAAAACATCTATGTACATGTAAACACACACACACACACACACGCATGTACAGATAATCGACCTAATACACACCCACCCACACATGCACATGCATACATGTATATATATATATATATATATATGTATATATGTATCTCGTAAGTTCCGGTGTACAAGTCGACCTCAAGATTTTTAACTCGATATTCTGGGTTAAACCTATACCTCCTGTATAAGTCGACCCCAAACATACAGTAGACAATGCGTATGTAATTTTTCTCAGAAATCAGAAAGATGAAAATCTTAGACATTAGAGATTATATTAATATGAATTCACAGTCTATTGCACAATCATGAAATTACGCAGATAAATAACATACCGTAATTTTCTGAATGGTTGTCTAGGTGTCATGGCGTTCCGCTAAGTGTTTGAAGTCAGGGCATCAGTTTTTGAAAACGGCGTGGAATATATCGTTCATATAATACTTATAACAATACTTAATTTGTATTAGAGTTTTAATAATTCATATTAATCTGTGTTAATTGTTAAATCGGCTCGCCAAACATGAGTTTAAGTTGAAAACGTTTGTAGCAGTCTACTGGAGTTACGGTAAGTCGTGTATATCGATTGTTAGAAATATTCTTCCACAGGTTGAACAATCTGAGGTAAAGGGTTAGAATATGACCCTGCCGTATCAGTCGACCTCTCGTTTTGTAAGGTTTTTTAACCTTAAAAAGTTTATTTGTACGCCGCAATTTGCGGTATATATATATATATATATATTGATAATGCAGTTTGGGTTATTGCTCAATATCGGTGATAGACCATATGTAGATTTAAGTTAGAGTCTCATAGACACAGTCAACGGTGCCAGGTAACTCTGTGTCTACGCTATCCTAACTTAGATTTACATATGTTCTATCGCCGATATTGAGCACATATATATATATATATATATATATATATATATATATATATATATATTAAAATAGGTAGGTCCACGAAGAGATTTAGAATTTATTCATTTATCTTAAATAAATAAATTCTAAGAAATATAAATCTCTTCGAGAACCTGCCTATTTTAAAATATTTTCATTCTCTCTTTGGACCAACCACAAAAAATTATAGATAGATAGATAGTTGGATAGATAGATAGATTCTGTGGTATGTGAAAA
Organism: Sepioteuthis lessoniana; assembly: GCA_963585895.1. Classification (NCBI taxonomy): domain Eukaryota; kingdom Metazoa; phylum Mollusca; class Cephalopoda; order Myopsida; family Loliginidae; genus Sepioteuthis; species Sepioteuthis lessoniana. The sequence continues at coordinate 43,523,732 of OY757917.1, read as the reverse complement.
ATTTAAAAACGGATTTTAAAAAGCGTATATATTTTAGAATACTTTAAAATTCTAAAAAAAAGGGAGCGCTTCGTTTCGATCACGTCTCATCAGAGAAAAATACCGTGATAAATGAGTGTTGATGAGGAAATAGACAATATATATATATATATATATATATATAGTTGCTCAAATTCTGGATATGGCACTAAATTACATCCTGTGGTGAGGCTCCTATTCTACAGCTCTGAGGAGTGTCGAATCATTACTTGGTTGCGATGACTCCCGCTGTAGTCATATCTGTTAGGCTCCTATTTACAGGTCCAATCAACAGGTCAAATAGATCTGTTTTAGATAACATTTAAAATGATTTTGAACTATATCAATACACTGGCTCTTAAGACATTGATATTCCAACGGAGTATGAAGTAATTTACCTGTTTAAAATGACTGAAGTTGAACCGTAAAAAATAATTTAAATAAATTCAATTTGTAAGAATTAAGTTTTTTATTGTATTTTATAATAGAGATTTGACAAGAAATCTATTCCACATGATGTCTTGTGGAGGGAGGACCAAATTCTATCCGGTAGCATGTTATATTTTTTATCCTGTCGGTTGTCTGGACATCTTTTTCTTTACATAAGTTAAGGGAATGATATGGCAGCTATCATCGGGTCACGAGATACCCGTTGCAACATATATATATATATATATATATATATAATAGCAGAAGTACTGGTTCCACAACCGAACTAAAATGATTTTAGGAACAACATTGAGCGAGATAGAAAGTGGGGAAGAGATATAAACAAAGAAATAAAAATGTGTCCTTATTTGTAGTTGAAAGATTTCGCCTGTTAACTCAAATGGAAAGTATTCCTTTGTTCTATAAATCATTTTCTTTTCTTTTCTATTTAGTTTACATTTAGAATAACATATAAAAATATATAACCCTATAGAAGACAAAGTTTTAATTAATATATTCAAATGAAAATTATTCGTTTATTCTATAAATCGTGTGTTTGTTTCTTTTTTTTTTCTTTCTTTCTTTCTTTTTAATGTTTTTCTATTACACTAATTAAAAATTGTATAAAGATTATTTTGTTCTTAAAAAAATATGAAAATTACTTGTTTAAAAAATCAGTGTTTTGAGTTATCAAAAAACAATGCTTTCGTTTAAATTCTTATTTATTCTTCTTTCTTTTTTATCCACTAGAAATGCAAGATCTTTCATAGGTGAAAAAAAGCTAAGAATTAAAAATGTGTTCTTACATTAATTTTATTTAGAATAATATTTTAACAGAGGTAATCTTTGGCTTGAAATATTTTTATGTGTTCTGAGTTCACTAAAAACTTAAGATTTTTTTTACAATTAGTAAATACTAAATTACAAAATGATAATTCAAATTTCGACTCAAGAATCCGTGTGATATTTAAACATGACAAGTCTTTCTCTTTTTTGTACTTATAAAAAAACTGTGAAGGGTTCAACAAAGAGTTTGATGTTTAATCATTGAATTATATCTAAATGATATAATCAGTAGAAATTAAAAACTAAATTTTGTATTTTCCTTATTGTAAAAATATTGAAGTGTATGTCTGATTTTAATGCTCAAGGACATCTCTTTTCTGAGTTATAAGTCGACACGTACAAACCAAAACAGACGCGACTCACATCCCACAAAGCAGTAACTATACGACTACCTCTAAAACTATCCAAATAAGACGAACTGGACACTGCTGAAGAATAAGCGACGTGCTCCTCTGAACTCATTCACACGGATAAGCAAGTGTTGGGCCATCAGCAAGAACTTATCTACGGCAGCTCTGTGCGAACACAAGATGTAGCCTTGAAGACCTGCCGAAAGCGATGGATGATAGAGGCGAGTGGTGAGGGAGAGTCAGGGAAATCTGAGCTAGAGGCACGACATGATATATATATATATATATATGTGTGTGTGTATGTGTTTTCCAGAAATTAAATCCATATATAAATACAATATGCTAATATTCACTCAGAGGACGAAATAAGCAGCAAACATGGAAAGAAAAAAAAAACGAAGGTAAAACTTGCTTATACTTTAATCTAATTCTTCATTGAGCTGCTGAACAACGTTGTCAGTTAATTAAATATTTTCAACTTTTTTGTTGTACCATCGAAGTAAGATTTTAATGCTTTGCTTTTTAAGTTTTAAATGAAAGTTTTTTATCTGTTGTTAAGGAAGGGAGAAAGGAAAAGATGATGACAAAATGAAGAAAATAATGGTAGCAATAGGATGATCCTGTCCCTCTTCCCAAGTAACGTGACTAGAACTTTTTGACAAAAAGCCAATAATCAGTAGCTGATAGGGATGTAAATAATATACAGTGTATCACAAAAGTGGGTACACACCTCATATTTCTGCAGATATCTCTTCATTGGACAACACAGCAAAATGACACTTTGACACAATTAAAAGTAGTCTGTATGCAGCTTATATAACAGAGTTAATTTATTTTCCCCTCAAAATAACTCAAAATATAACCATTAAAAGCTAAACCCCTGCCAACAAAAGTGAGTACACCCCTAAAAAACTACACCCCTAAATGTCCAAATTGAGTACTGCTTGTCATTTCCCTCCAAAATGTCATGTGACTTATTAGTGTTACTAGGCCCATGTGCATAGGGAGCAGGTGTGTTCAAATTTGTAGTGCAGTTCTCTCTCTCTCTCATACTGGTCACTGAAAGTTCCAACATGGCACCACATAGCAAAGAACTCTCTGAGGATCTTAAAAGACATATTGTTGCACTACATGAAGATGGGCAAGGCTACAAGAAGATTGCCAACACCCTGAAACTGAGTTGCAGCACAGTGGTTAAGATCATCCAGCGTTTTAAAAGTGCGGGGTCCACTCAGAACAGGCCTCGGGTAGGTCGTCCAAAGAAGCTGAGTGCACGTGCTGAGCGTTACATCCAAATGCTTTCTTTGAAAGATCGGCGTAGGAGTGCTGTCAGCATTGCTGCTGAGATTGAAGAGATAGGGGTTCAGCCTGTTAGTGCTCAAACCATACGCCGCACTCTACATCAAATGGTGTGTATGGCTGTCACCCCAGGAGGAAGCCTCTTCTGAAGATGATACACAAAAAAGCCTCCAAACAGTTTGCTGAAGACATGTCAACAAAGCACATGGATTTCTGGAACCATGTCCTATGGTCTGATGAGATGAAGATTAATTTGTTTGGTTCTGATGGCTTCGAGCATGTGTGGCGGCGACCAGGAGAGGAATACAAAGATAAGTGTGTCATGCCTACAGTCAAGCATGATGGTGGGAATGTCATGGTCTAAGGCTGCATGAGTGCTGCAGGTGTTGGAGAGTTAGATTTCATTGAGGAAAACATGAACTTCAACATGTACTGTGAAATACTGCGGCAGAGCATGATCCCCTCCCACCAGAAACTGGGTCGAAGGGCAGTGTTCCAGCATGACAATGACCCCAAACACACCTCCAAGACGACCATTGCTTTACTGAAGAGGCCAAGCATATCTCCTGACTTGAACCCAATAGAACATCTTTGGGGGATCCTCAAGCGGAAGGTGGCAGTGAGCAAAGTCTCAAATATCTGCCAGCTCCGCGACGTCGTCATGGAGGAGTAGAAGAGCATTCCAGTGGCTACCTGTGAAGCTCTGGTAAACTCCATGCCCAGGAGAGTAAAGGCAGTTCTGGATAATGATGGTGGCCACACAAAATATTGACAGTTTACATGGTGTATGTTGATATTGACAACTTTCCCTAAGGGGTGTACTCACTTTTGTTGGCAGGGGTTTAGCTTTTAATAGTTATATTTTGAGGGGAAAATAAATCAACTCTGTTATATAAGCTGCATACAGACTACTTTTCCTTGTGTCAAAGTGTCATTTTGTCCGTGTTGTCCAATGAAGAGATATACTTAAATATCTGCAGAAATGTGAGGGGTGTACTTACTTTTGTGATACATTGTAGAATACTTGAATGCTGAGCAAAGATCATATTAAACCAGAGCTGGACAAATTTTTTTGGTGGAAAAGCTGTATCACTGAGTTGTGAATTATCAAAGAATTGCATCTTTTGAAATCAAAAGAATTTAGTCTTGATTCAATTGCAAGTGTTTACTTTTTATTTTTTAGAGGCCGTACCGAACAGTGCGGCGGGCCACATGCGACCCACGGGCCGCAGTTTACCTTGCTCTGTACTAAACGAATGCCAAAAAATTCGGACTTTCAGATACAAACGAATTACCCAATCCGAGCCAGAAGACCATACCGAATGTTAATTAATAAGAAAAGAACATTTTTTTTGTTGTAGTAAAATAAAAGAAAGTAAAAAGAGAGATAAATACTTAGATCTTGCCAGAGGACTAAAAAAACTTGTGGAACATGAGAGGGACGATTGTGGTTGGTGTACATGAAACAGTCTTCAAAGGCTTCGAAAAAAACAAGAAGAATTGAGCATCAGAGGAAGAATCAAGACCATCCAAACTACAGCACTGTTAAAATCGGCTTGAATACTTTTAAAAGTCCTGGAGACTTGAGAAGACTTCCTGTCACAGAGACTCCACTGAAAAATCGCCTTTCAAAACTAGTATGAAAAATTCACAAGTTGGCGGGCTTGGTACAGGATTGGTACAGGGACTGGAGAACTTCGAAATAAGAGGATGAGTGGAGACCATTTAAACTACAGCATTATTGAGATTGGCCAGAATACTAAGAAAAGTCCTGGAGACTTGAGGAGACTTGAGGAGACTTGCTGTCACTCAGACTCCAATGGAAAACCATCGGCTCACACTGAATGGAAAAACTCTCAAATGAGTAAAATAATAATAATAGTAATAATAATAATAATCCCTTTTCCAAGTCTTTAGGGACTGTTTCAAGCGCACCACCTACAACCTTTATCACCTCACCCTCGTGTTCCACAGCGTTTTTAATTCTCTGACAAATCTATCATTTCGCTTTGTCATATTTTTCTCTCTGTGGTCAGACAGAAGGGGAAAATCCATTAGACGACAATGTTCTCTCTCTTTCTCTCTCTTGTTAATTTGCACAAAGTCTGGCCTTCCTGCTAAAATTTGGTAATCCATTTGTATCTCAAAATCTCAGAGAATTTTATTTGTCTCATTTTCAAAGACGGATTCCGGTTTGTGCTTATACCATTTGGTAGAATAGTCTAAATTCAATCACTTGCACAATTCTCAGAGGATCACCTTTCCACCTAGTCGTTACTAGTCTTGAAGTTCTTTTGTGATAGCTTACTGCATTCACTTACCATGAGATTAATCGTTTCATCTTTTTCTCCACATCATAACCTACGCTTGCTATAAGTTTGAGTCTGATTGATTTTCGCTTTAACATAATTAGGTCATATGGCGTTGTTTTCTGCTGCTCTTAGCAGAGTCTCATTTTCTCTCTTGAGTTTCCCCTTTCGTGATTATTTCTATGTTTTTGAATGCAATATCACTAGTTTGTGGCTTGAAATATTCATAGGGTTGTTTTACTTCCCATTTCTTTTTCCTAGTTTTGGTTATTTTTCTGTCAATACTTACATTGCTAATGCCGTTATGTACTGCTGTAATCAATTTTCTTTACTGTTTTTAAGGCAGTCCTTTGTATTGATGCATCAACACAATCTTCAGTGCTAGCGATTCCTCTTTCTCTTTCTTTTCTTGAGACATACAGTCTGTCGATATCATCTCTCAGATATAAAGTTTTGTGCAGAGTGATCAACTTTCTTGTCCTTTGGTCCATTTGTCTGAGTTCCTCCATTGTCCATTTTAAGAATGGTCCCTTGTATCTTACAAGGAAAACTGCCCAGGTGTTTATGCCTTTGATGAATTTTTTGCTACAGAGCTTGGTTCCTAGAAACTTTCTTGTTCTTCTGAGGTACCCTTTCCCAATTTTTTCTTTTATCTCCACTTGTTTTTCTTAGGTACCCTTTCCCTATTTTTTTCTTTTATCTCCACTCGTTTGATGATATCTACTTCCAATATTTTTTACTGCTGAGTTTTCTTCCAAGAAACTTTTTTGTTCTTCTAAGGTACCCTTTCCCTATTTTTTTCTTTTATCTCCGCTTGTTTGATGATATCTGCTTCCAGTATTTTTTTGCTGCAGAGCTTGGTTCCTAGAAATTTTCTTGTTCTTCAGAGGTATTTTTTCCTTATTCTTTTCCTTTATCTCCGCTTGTTGGGTTATATCTGTTTCCAATATTCACAAATACTTTTAGTTTTCTTTCTCTCCAAACGTTCTAATGCTTTCCTGATTTGGTAGTTCTATTTCTTCCACTGTTTGTCTTTTTCCATTCTTCATTAGGAGCCTGGCACATTTTTGAGAGCCAAATTCAATTCCTTTGACCTGGTTATTCTTATTTTTTATATCGGGATCTCCAGTTCTTTTTCATTTTTTGCAAATACTATTAAGTTATCCATGTACATAAAGTAATTAATATTTCCCAGTGATTTGTTAAATTTGTTTCCCCTATACATTTCCTAAGCATCACTGCTATAACGCGTAACAGTGAGTTTCCTTGAAAGATATCTCTTTGGATTTTTACTTCAGCGAGTGATTGACAGCCCACTGTAACTTCCACCCTCCAGTTTTCCTTGCCATTTGCGATGAAGTTTATGATTTTGCGGATACTTTGTACATTTGTTATCCACGTTTGCGGTAACATAACATAGGCTTTCTTGTAATCAATCCATACTATGGTTTCATTTGTCCACTTCGTTTTGGCTTCTTTATGCTGTGTCATTTGTTCCTCTTATTCCCCTGCGGCTTTTTGTTCATCCAGAAATAGTCAGCAGCTTTCATGTGAGTAATAGATTTCTTTTCTTATCTGTGCAATCAGGATTTTCCACGTCATGTGTAAACGCGTTATTGGTCTATAGTTACTGGGAATAGTCCCTTTTTGGAATCCTTCTGGATCAGAGTATTTTTCCCTTTTATCATCCATTCGGGTATGCTTACTTCTTGTTGGCATTTATTCAGTTGCTAAGCCAGTCTATAGTGGATGGATATGAATTTTGAAAACCAGAGTCCATGTATGCCATCATGGTTAAGCGTTTTCGAATTTGGTATTTTCTTGAGCGTCCAAATGTATGTTTATACATCTGGACTCTTTGAGAGCAACCTCGGAGTCTTCAAGTTCTTGCAATTCTTTTTTTCATGTTATTCATCCATTCAGCCTTTCTGTTGTGTTCTTTCCTTTTTCCATATTTTATTCCAAAATTATTTAGTTTTAGTTTGTTTTTGTGCACTCTCCAATAACCTTTTAGTAGAATTTTCATCCGTTATTTTGGAATCTCCTGTTTTGCTTGCATTGTTTGACCCTATCCCAGTACTTTTTGAGTCTTTCTTCTTTCGCCAATATCATTTTATTTATTTCTTTCAGCGAGGTTGTCAACCTTGACTGCAGCTATCTTTTCGTTGGGTTGCCATATTTTTCACCTTCCTTACTAGTTTCGCTTGTCGCAGTTACTTTATTTGTTTTTCTAGTCTCATTTCCTATCCAGCTTTTCTATTTCTGTTCGAATTCTTTTGGGGTATATTTTTTCACTAGTTTTAGGGGTATATTTTATCACGGTTTTTTTCTCCGGAATAGATTAACTCCTTCAGATAGGTGATGCTATCTGTCGGGATATGTTTTCATAATTTATTTACTTTTGGAGTTTCTACCTTGACTTTTTTCAATCTTAATTACTAAGGAATGGTAATGAAGTCTTCTGCTCACGCATGACTTTTTTTATTAATTCTACATTTGTCCTGTCTTCGTATGTTAATATTGATGCTGTGCTCCGGGTTCAGTATGGTTTGGTTTTCAATATTTTGTCTTTCAATTCGTTTGAGTATGTTCCTCATGGTTTACCTGTCCACACAATTCTAATATCTCAAGGTTAGAAAACCAGCCTTTCTTTTAAATCAACCTCATCTGGAGTTAACAGATTCTGTCCAGATCTTTGTCATCCGTTTCTTAAACCCTCTTTTAGTTGGATTGCTTTTAAAATAAGAAGCGATTATTTTTTGTTGCCATCTCTTATCCATTTTTCCTTTGATGTTTCTCAGAAGTATTGTTATTTTGGTTTTTATGTTTGTGTACCTGAAATAAGCACAGTCAACATTCGCAGGAAGCTGTCACATCCCCCATATTTACAATTAAAGGAGCAGATACTGTTCATGACACTCAGGTTTGTCATCTGAGTCCTATGTTAAATAGGACTTCAGTAAACTACTAGAGTCTACGTGGGTTTGCTTATGACTGATACTAATGTTTAAACCTTGTTTTACACACAAACCATTTTTGTGGATTTCATAATGCCAGATCTTCACTGGACGTTTGAATCTACAATTTTTATTTCTTAAAAGACAATTTGTTAATTCACATCTATCTAACTTCTTTGGTTAGCTACTTTTACAAGAAGATTCCAGTCACGTAACCAGGAGGGGGGAAGAGAGAAAGACAAACAGAGTCAGAACGTTGTTGTGGAAATTAGCGGAAGAATTGAGACCATCCTGACCATAGTTTAGTCAAGAACGGACAGAATACTGAGAAGAGTCCTGAAGACATTAGGAAACGTGCTGTAACTAAGAATCCAGTGACAAACCACCAGCGAACGCTGGTATGAAAAGCTTACAACGAGTGGATTAATAATAATAAGTTCTTTACTATTTAGTATTATTATTAACAAAAAAAAATTGAAAAATAAACGTGATAATGAATAGATTAGATGCCATACGTCCAATAAAATAAAAAAAAATCTTTTGTTCTCGAAAAGAAATATTTATACATCATTTAAACGAAAAAAAAATTCCCTCCTTTTCTCCCCTGTCATTTTTCTTTCCTTTTCTTCTTTTTCTCTTTTAGTCAGGTGCTACAAGGTCATAGATAGATAGATAGAGAGATAGATAGATAGATAGATAGATGTGTGTGAAAAAATATTGAGGTTTGGTTTCGTTTCTTTGAGTGGATATCAACCTTCGTGGGTCATTTAATGCCAAAGCTATTCTTGTAGAAGAACAGCAGTGATACAATTTAAGCCATAGCTGGTAGGGGGGGACAAGGAATTCATAACTTTCTCAAGACTATTAGTCCGAAAGTGAACATAATAGCGTGACTGAAGTTCGAACTCACGACGATATAGCAGTCCAGTATGTTTGTCCCTACGCCACGAAGACTCGTTCGAGAATTTGAACCTAATATATTTAAAAAGAGGAATATTCACAAAAAGTAATCTACGAAATAATATATATATATATATATATATATATATATATATATATATATATATATACGGTACAACAAGTGCATTGCAGCCGGAGGAGATAACTTCGAAGGGGACTAGAGTTTCATGTGTGTACAATCAATAAAAGTGCCCATACGAAAAAAGTCTGGAAACTTATTTAATGATCCTCGTATATATACGTAAATGCAATTTCAAAAATAAAAACGGCGAGAGAAAGAGCCAGAACAACAGAATACATACATATATATATATATATATATATATATATATATATATATATATATATATATATATATATATATATATATATATATATATATATATATATATATATATATATACATACACAAATTAGATAGAATACATATCCAACACAACAAAAACATACATACATACATACATCCAACACAACAAAATATATACACACATACATTCATACATACATAAAACAGAATACATCCAACACAACAAAATACATACATACATCCATACATATATACATACATACATAAAAATTCCCAAAGTCAATTGTCTAAAAAGCATTACGCTTAAATTTGTGTAAGGGTAGTCCCCATAACATAATGGATAAAGTTCTACCCTGCAGCCTCGAAGTAAATGAGTTCAAACTCTAGTCGCGCTATCACGTTCACTTTTGGACAAATACCATTAAGGAAGGTACGAACCCCCATTTTCCCGACTTTCATGGGTTGAATAGTGTCACTGCTATTCTTCTACAAAGATAACTGTAGCATTAAACAACCTATGAACGTTGATATACCATTAACCATATATTATTTAATGAATAAGTATTAGAAACACGCGCATGAGTATTATAAAAATCTAATGTTCATGAACGTATATAGAGACTTGTATAAACGAACGCTCAGCCTTATGAGTAAATATTTTTACACACGGATACTGTATATTGATCTAAATAAACTATTAACAAACCTCTCGTAAGTAGGGACATAAGATATCTAATTTCTCTCTGCTGGGCGTGAACCACAGATGTCTTCGGCCATTTTACTCCCGGACAGATCGTCTTTCAGTGAAAATTGTTTCGGGTTTAACGCTAAATGACGAATTACAAGCTGAGCTTTCTCATTCCGAAAAAGTAACATGAAAAAAAAAGAATGACTGCCATCAATCAAGTTTCGTAAGTTTTTGGTAAAATGACCGCTAATTTCCGATTCGCAGTCCTCGAGGTAAATCGTAACAAATATTCACTTTTACTTTACGGCTAACACTTTCCTTCTTTACAAAGATGGATGAACATCACTGTTTCACACACACACACACACACACACACACACACATATATATATATATATATATATATATATATATATATATATATATATATATATATAAACAGACGTATATACATATATACTTTTAGAAGCATACTTTGCGTAACGGTTTTCGTCGTAGGAAATAGAATCAACGACTCAAGTTCAAATCCTGGATGAAGCTACGCTTCACATCTCGCTAAAAGGAAACATGAATCTATCTTCTCTCAAAGGTAAATAGTCGGACAAACTGGGTTTTTTAGCCATAGTAAGGCAACCAGTCTTGAGGTATATCTCTGAATTCAAGCCAGCTTTACTCTGCTAGAAAATTTATGTCGTTTCGCATCGTGACCTTGAGTGAGTGGTTGGGTAAATAAATACATATATATATATACGAGATAGGATAAGACGATGAAAAATTCTCGGCCAAACCAAGAAGAACATTATCTTTTTTCGATATTTTTGGGGGTGAAGGTTTATTGAACTATTTCGGAAAAGGCAAAAAATAATTGTTCTAATTGTATGAATTGGGTTTGCTTTTTATGGCATATCAACCCTTATAGGTTATTCAATGTCAAATCTTGTTTATAAATACATTGAAAATATATGATTTGTAAACGAATTGTTTGTAACATTAAAGAGTTACTCCACATTCCACCAATGTCCAAGACTGGAGCCTCACCATCAGATTGTCAAGTGTGATATCCAGGACACTTGTTGGTGGGGGAATCTTATCAAAAATGCAGTCAGCGTATTCTTCAACCCCCAGCCGACTGAGCTGTGAACTGTGGGATGAATATCTGAGATAGAATGACCTTTCAGGACTCCAGGTCATTCAAAAGGTCGAATCGAGAACTTTTTAGCAGACCGACCTTGACACCGAGATTTTCCTGAATTTTTTTTTCGAAAGCTTTGAAGTATCCGGTGAGATATTGGAGCATATTTATCATCCTTCTTTACTCTAAATAAGAATATTTTTCTTCTAATGCAAACAAGGAACGTTTCGGCATTTTCAACGAGCTCTTCAGTAATAAAGTAAGGAAATTGTTAAATTCACAAATGTTTTGTAGTTGCAGGATACAGAAAAGGAGCTTTAATTTCAAATTCAATGCAGTCGGCATATTTTACTTTCCGACCAAGTCGGCCGGGACAGTAGAATATGCCGACTGCATTTCTTCAGAGAGGTAAGACCCCAGTCCCAGCCCAGTGATTGTCCTGGATATAACACTAAACAATCTGATGTTGAGGCTCCAGTCCCGGAGCTCTGGGGAACTTGAAGTACACTTTCATTTCCATTACTCCCAGGTCAACTCTGACTAAGATTGATAGTACTTGTTAAAGTCTCATCCATGGATCAATTAGGAATATGTAATCATTTTTTAAACTTGGAACCATTTAACTATATGCAAACAAATGACTGGTTTTTAAATGAATTATCAATATAACATAGCAATACTTTTTACATTTAACTGTGTGCAAACAAACGAACACTGGATCGTTTAAAAATGTTACCTACAAACTATTGGGGCAAAAATTATATATATTTTATATATGTACGAGGATCATTAAATAAGTTTCCAGACTTTTTTCGTATGGGCCCTTTTATTGATAGTACACACATGAAACTTTAGTCCCCTTCGAAGTAATCTCCTCCGGCTGCAATGCACTCGTTGTACCGTTCCAAAAACTTCTGGAAGGCCCCAAGGAAGTCCTCTTGTGTGAGCGTGTCAATGACCTTCGTCACAGCCTCTTTCATTTCCTCAATTGTCTCATAACGACAACCTCTGAGCTTAGGGAATAACCAAAAGTCACAGGGAGAAAGGTCTGGACTATAGGGACGGTGAGGAACTGTCTTGATGCCCATCTGGCTCAAATAGTCTATGACAAGGATGGACATGTGGACTGGTGCATTGTCCAGGTGGAAATGCCGCTGACCCGATTTGAAGAGTGCTGGCCTCTTCCGACGGAATCTCTTCCTGAACTCCCTTAAAACCTCAACATAGTAACCCTAACCCTCTGGCCAATCAACTCTAGTGTATTGACTTCCTTACTCCTCCCACACCTCTCATCATCCCTCACAGACTTCCTGCCTTCCTTGAATCTCTTATGCTACTCAAAAATTGATGCTCAATTCATGCAAAATAGTCGAAAAGCAGTCTGAAACATTTCATACATTTCTGTGGCATTTTTTCCAAGTTTAAATCTGAATTTTATTGCATATCATTCTTCTAAAGTGTCCTCTCGTTCAGATTGCATTTTTGAAATTCACCTGCTGTGACAGACTTTAGTAGGGTGTATTGCAATTGCTGCTATAGCAGTTCATTTGAACCTGAAATCATAAAAATTAGTCAGTCATCTCATAAGATATATAGCAATAACATACTGAATTATCAAGAGTCTACGAGAATTTTAAATGCCTGTACAAAAAGTCTGGAAAGTTATTGAATGCACCACGTATAAAGTGATTTTGCAATAAATTACTTACAAGGGTTGTCATAAACCCAACTAACCAACCAATCAACCAACCAAAATTAAACTGATTTGGCCATTAATAACAGAATAAAATATTTTAGAAATGCATTTACAGTTTACGTTCACCATTATTTCTGAACACGAAACACCTGAGTCGACTAGAAATTAGTCATTTTCGAAGCTTTCTAATATATATATATCATCATCATCATGTCGCACTGCCAGCACGGATCTCCCTGACCCTCTCTAGCTACCCGTCCCTATCGTCTAACGATTCCGGTCGGTCATTAAGGCTACATCCTGTATAGGCAGAGAGTTGTCGTATATAGGTTCTAGCTGTCATCCCGCTTTTGCTCGTCTATGTGAAGGGGTCCACAGGAGTATGTCGCTTTTGAGTTCGTCCCTACTTCTCCAGCAGTGTCCTGCATGTCTGGTTCATCTAACTTGGATAGTTTTCGTGATGGGTGGTAAGTGGCCGTAGAGCTGCTGCTTTGTGGGGTGCTGCCTCCAGGACTTGTTCAATATTGCTCTCAGCATTCTTGTTTAATTGACGTCACGCTTTTTCTCCATACGTTTAGTTTGCATCCACGTATTGCATCCATATAGCAGTATTGACACGACCGCTGCTTGGAATAAAACTGCGTTTTATTTTATCGGTCAGGTCTGACTTCCATATGACTGATAGACTATCGATAACTGTCCACGCCTTTGTTAGTCGCATGTTGATGTCTTTCTTAGTTAATGAGACACTGCTTCCTAGGTAGGTGAACTTGAACACTAGTTTCAGATATATATATATATATATATATATATATAGTAATCCACAAACAGACTGTTTTGTTGTATCACAACTCTTTAGTGGGACGAGACTCGCGAGATACATCAAGCCTGGGTCGAACATCTCACCCCAGACCCATCGTTATTCTCAACACAAATGAAGTTTTGTTTCGTTTATTTTCGCATCTTATAAACTCATTATATATTATTTAATGCCGAAATTCAATTCATTTTTAAATATTTGGTTTGGTTTACTTTAGTTCTATTATTTTAATAGCATATCAACCTTCGTGGGTAAGTTAATGCTAAAGCCATCCTTGAAGAAGAACAGTAATAGCACAATGTAACACATAGCTGGAAGGATGAGGAGGTTCATACCTTTCTCAAGGGTATCAGTCTGAAAGTGAATGCAATAGCGCGACTGGTGTTCGAACTCCCCAACCAGCATGTCGCATTCGACCACGTTAACCACTACACACACTTTTAAATGTTTGATTGTCATCATAAGTTTATTTTCTATGTTCCATTTCATCGTCTATAATTATTTGCACATAGTTATATATTATCAAGTATTCCTATAAACACTGATAATGTTTTGCCAAGTCGGCTGGGACAGTTGAATATACCGACTGCACCTCTGCAGAGGGGTAAGACCCCCCCCACTAACGAGTGTCCTCTATATGACACTAAACAATCTGATGGTTAGGTACCAGTGATGCTGGGGCTTTGGAGAATGCAGAGCACCCCTTCATTGCCATTGCTTCCAGGTCCACTCTGACCTGGAGTGTTAGCACTTGATAGGGCCCTGTCTATTGGTTAAATAGAACTAAACTGCATACTAATGCTAAACTGAATTGTTTGAAATGGAACTGTTTTTGACATTGAAACTGTACTTACGCTAAACTCAATTGTTCAATATAAAACTGTTTTGACATTTAACTGCGTGTAAACAAAATCTATGCTTATACTAAACTGAATTGTTTGAATTAGAACTGTTTGACTAAACTGAATAGCTTGAAAGAGAAATGTTTTTGACAATTAAACTATGTACTCATGCTAAACTGAATTATGTGAAATAGAACTGATTATTTGTATAAAAATGGATTTGGCATTAAATAACCTACAAATGTTGATATGCCATAAAACCCAACCAACTAATAATGTTGTACGGTTTCAAATATTCCTATCTATTGCAAATAATTCATAACTGTTATGTATAGTATCCATTATTCATATATAATACTTATTATTTATATAATCATATGGTTTAAAGTAACTATTCCTGTTTAATTGTAATCATTTATTGGCGCAGTTATAAGGACTGAACGAACTAATAATAATAAACCTTAGTAAACAATTATCGCTTATAGTAAATATTATTTATACAAATAATTTGCACACAACTATATGGTATCAAGTGTTCCTTTCAAATGCAAATAATTTTCCAACAGATCTATTTGAAACATAGATGGGACCCTAACAGTGAAAGGGGTTCTCCATAAATCTAAATGACAATATAGTCCAGTCAGCTGGAGCTGCAGAATACACTGACTGCATCTCTGCAGAAGGATAAAACTCCTCCAACGAGTGTCCAAGATATGACACTAAGCAATCTGATGGTGAGGCTCCAGTAATTCTGGAGGTATGGGGAATGTGGAATGCCAAGTTCACTCCGGTTCGGAGCGGTAGTACTAGATAGGATCCTATCTGTGGGTCAAATATAAGTGTTTAACATTTAAACTATTTATTCTTAACTGAATTGTTTGAAATAGAGCTGTTTTTTAAATTTAAACTGCGTAATTATGTTAAACTGAATAGTTTGAAATAGAACTGTTTATATATATAAAAGTGGATTTGGCATTAAATACCTACAATGGTTGATATGCCATTAAAAAAACAAAAACCCCTAGATGACAAGATTACGTGCGTGTCTCTTGCAGAGAGAGACATGAGAAATAGAAAAGCGTGTGTAAATTTATTAAGTAATTGTTAGAATCAATGAAAGATCGAAAGGATTCAAAAGTTTCTATTTTCCCAACCCGTCCTTCATCTCCACCCCCAATTGAGGCAACAGAGATAAAATTTAGAAGTTATTTAAAAGATCGAGTTGACTTAAGGACCCAATCTGAACAAATCCTGGAATTAATTGGTGGGCCAATCTGCGAAAAGAAACAGTGTGGTGAACGGGAACAGTGGATGCAACAGAGGGTCAAAATGTTCTGATGAATGAAAGAAAGAAAAAAAAATGAGAGCAATTGGAAAATTCTCATTACATTAAGGAGTTTCAAATCGGCCCTTTGGCATGCGCCTCAATAGCCTCCGGGAATTGGCCATTAACTACAAGAGCTTAATGGCAGGTCAAAAGCGCGGGAAACATGATAACTGCCCGGAAAATGGGGCTCAGAGAAAAGAGTTACACGTGACTATACTGGCAAGGGTAAATAAAATATGAACCAAAAACAAAGACTAAAGGTTGTTGGAGATATGAGATGTATTCAAAAAGTATCGAGAACTGTGTAATGTTGCAGAAAAAGGCTTACAATTATACTTGGGTGATTCAAATATTTTGCATTATTTTAGTAACACAAGGCACAATACGACAGTTCCGGATGCTTTTGTCGAAGTCGGGAAAATGACAAATCTCACTAGAGAATCAGACGCTGCCTAGATCACCTGATACTCTCCGGATGTTCAGGGTGCGGAGGCAAAATGTGGAATAATTTTTAAAAGGTGTTTTTACTCTGATTCGTTTAATTTTTTAAACAAAACACGATAAATCTATATTTTTATGATTTTCTCTATTATTCAAGCACTTTTTTAAAACTAAAATTTAGCTCAACATGAGTGAACAAGAAAAGAAATGACAAAGAATCTATGATTTGCTTAACGCCGAAAGTAAGCCAAAGTTTCTTTCTCTACCGTATACAAGGCAAGGAAAAAATTTTACTGAAAAAGAGCTTTTTAAGGAAAAGTTGGAGGAGAGGATCAAACAAAAATTAAAAAGAATGCTTTTTAACTGTTCCCGCTACGGTGATTAAGAAGGACCCCACAACGCAAGCTAATGAATTGAAAGTCCACGAGAAAACTATGAGGATTGCAATTAAACAAGATTTAAGCCCAGACCTTAACCCCCTTGATTACGCTATATGGTTTCAGAAAACAAAACGAATGCAACTTCCCATCCAAATATTGGTTCGCTTATACTGCTATTGAGGAGGAATGGAATAAAATGTTTAAAGAATTTATTTTGAAGACATACAAATTGTTTTGAAGGCGTGTTGATACAATAATAGAAAAAAATGGCGGCCATATTGAGTAGAATAACTGTTTTGCGTCTATCTTTTTATTTTGTTGTTTATTTTTTTTAATTAAAATTAATCTTGATTTATAATGAAATCGTTTATTATTATACTAGAATATTCCTAATTTTTTATCAACACGCTCTTGAGTATCGACAACTAATTCATTTTTCTTTGCCAGTTTTAAAAGGCAAGAATCAGACAAATAAATTATTGCTGATTCGGACTACGCAGATGATCTTACGCTTCTTGTAAGTACACCAACTCAAGCCAATTCTCTGCTGCATAGCCTGGAACAAGCAGCAAGAGGCATTGGTATCTACGTAAACTCAGGTAAAACAGAGTTCATGTGTTTTTAAAAAGATGTTGCCATCTCCCTATTAAATGGCCAGCGTCTGAAATTAGTACACAAGTTCACATACCCCAGTAGCAAGATCTCATCTACTGAACGGACATCAATTTACGCATAGGCAACGCATAGACGGCTCTGGGCTGGTTATCGATCATACAGAAATCTGATCTCTCTAATAAAGTAAAATGGGAACTCTTCTAATGTGCTGCTGTGTCAATACTACTGTATGGATGCACCACTTTGACTCTAACGAAATGTTTGTTAAAAAAGCTAGATGAGAACTACACAAGAATGCTGCGTGCTGTTTGATACAAATCCTGGAAGCAGCACCCTATAAAACACCAGCTGTGCGGCCACTTACCTCCCATCTTACAAATCATCCAAAATGAGCAAGACATGCTGGGTACCGTTGGTGAAGTAAGGACGAACTCATAAGCAACGTTTTCCTGTGAACTCTTATGCACGGACACACCAGTGTTGACCGACCAGTAAAAACTTATATTCAACAGCTCCCAGTGGATATTAGATGCCGTCGAGAGGACTTACAATGAACGATGGCCGTTAGATACGGATAGTGAAAGAGGGTCAAGAAAATATATACCGTCAGTACACCTTAATGATGTTGATAATACGTAAGAGTCCTTCGAGTGAGAATGGAGAGAGAAGTTATCCAAATACATCATCAGCACATGATAAATGAATAATAAATTGTTTAATAACCTCTAAAGATAATTATTTAGTTTGGTTTGGTTTTTATGGTATATCAACCATTGTAGGTTATTTAACGCCAAATCCTGTTTATACATAGATATTAAATACATATAATTTGGTTTGGTTTGGTTTGGTTTTACTACCTTCGTAGGTAATTTAACGTCAAATCCATTTTTATATGGTACAATTTCAAACAATTCACTTTACCATAAGTACACAGTTTCAATGTCAAAAAACAGTTCTATTTCAAACAATTCACTTTAGCGTAAGTACACAGTCTCAATGTCAAAAAACAGTTCTATTTCAAACAATTTACTTTAGCACAAGTACACAGTCTGAATATCAAAAACAGTTCTATTTCAAACAATTCACTTTAGCGTAAGTACACAGTCTCAATATAAAAAAAAAAGTTCTATTTCAAACAATTCACCTTAGCGTAAGTACACAGTCTCAATGTAAAAAAACAGATCTATTTCAAACAATTCTGATTAGCATACTAAAACAGTTCCATTTCAAAGAATTCAGTCCAGCACAAGAATACATCCAAGTATCAAAACAGTTCTATTTTAAGCAATTCAGTTTATCATAAGTACACAGTTTAAATGACAAAATATGCTAAATACATCTATATGTACAATTTGGAGAAATAGGTTGGTTGGTTGGTTGGTTGTTTTTTTATGGCATATCAACCATTGTAGATTTTTTATTGCCAAATCCAATTTTATACACATAAACAGTTCTATTTGAAACAATTCAGTTTAGCATAAGTACATTTTTTGTTTACACACTGTTAAATGTAAGAATAGTTCTATTTCAAACAATTCAGTTAGCATAAATCATTTGTTTGGACACAGTTTAAATGTCAAACAATTCTATTTGGCCCATAGATAGGACCCTATCAGGTGCAATCACTTTGGGACAGAGTAGACCTGGTAGCGATGGCAATGAATGGGTACTCCGCATTCCCCAAAGATCCAGCATTACTGGATCATCAGATTGTTTAATGTCATATTTATGACACTCTATGGGGAGGGAGTCTTACCCCACTGCAGAGATGCAGTCGGTGTATTCTATACCCCCAGTTGACTGGGCCAAAATAAATTCTGAATAGAATATTTTTGAATTAAAAACTAATAATAATAATAATAATAATAATACAGTTTTTAAAAATAGAATTGACCTGCAGGCAGCACTGAATGTAACTATGAATCATATGTTTGACATACTTGTACTATGTTGTTGTTGTTGTTATTGTTGTTGTTCTTCTTCTTCTTGCGACTTTTTCAAGCCACTGGCGTTCTTTTACTGAAGTCTGAATAACTGCAGGTCTCCAAGACTCTCCTAAGTATTCTATCAGATCTTGACAGTGCCGATAGTCTCGATTCTTCCTTTGTTCTCCAGTTCCCAATTTTTATTTTTCAGGCCCTTAGATATCGTTCCAAGGACTTCAACAACAATTGGTATCACCGTCAACTTCGTGTTCTTCAGCCTTTTCTACTCCCTGTTAAGATCCAGGTATTTGTCTATCTTTTATTTTCACTCTATGGTGCTCTAGAACAGCGAAATTTGTTTAAGGACAATTTTCTTTTTTTTTTTCTTTCATTTTTTTTTTTTCTTTTTTTTTGTTGAATAACACAAGGTCTAATCTTCCAGTCAATAACTAGTCGTACGTTTCTATCTCTCAGTCCCAGAGTCTTAGATGGATTCTTGTTTGTATATATGCCATTTTTCAGCGTGGCCAAATCTTAATCTCTTTTACAATTTCCAGTGAATCACCTTTCCTATCCAATCATGCCTTCTTTTGCATTCCTTTTGAGCCAGTTTTCCGCATTCGCTTATTACATGTT
Source organism: Sepioteuthis lessoniana (assembly GCA_963585895.1). NCBI lineage: Eukaryota > Metazoa > Mollusca > Cephalopoda > Myopsida > Loliginidae > Sepioteuthis > Sepioteuthis lessoniana. The sequence continues at coordinate 43,503,755 of OY757917.1, read as the reverse complement.
AAACTGTTTCATCACTGTTACTACACAGCTTACACTTGTTACTTTCCTGGATATTATCTTTTTTTTTTTTTTTTTTTTTGCTTTATTTAGCATCTTGAGAGTTTTTCTCACCAGCCGGTAGTCTTTCACTGGAATCTAAGTGACTGCAAATGCCCTCAGATCTACAGGATTCTTCTGAGTATTCTGTCTAATGTTAACAAAGCTATGATCTTGACTTCAGTTCCTCCAGTGCTTTTTCCAAGACCTTGGAGGAAATCCCCGTGGCACAATGACTAAAGTATTGAACTACGGCCTCGAAGTGGGTTCATATTCCAGTCGCGCTATTGGGTTCACTTTCAGACTAATACCCTTGGGAAAGGTATGAATCCCCTTATGCCCTTTATGGGTTAAATAAACCAGGATAGATTTGACATTAAGTAACCCTCAAAGGTTGATATGCCATTAAACAAAAAAAAAAAGAAACCTAGACCTTTGGACTGTTCCAAGCGCACCAACTACTGCTGGTATCACAGAGGCGCCTCTGGTGGTGTAATGGTTAGCAGGCTCGACTAGCAAACCTACTCGAGTGAGTTCGAGTCTCATTGGGTGCCCCTTTCATATGGCCTTGTGCCATATCTAAGCAAAAAAAAACTTAGTTAATTAATACAGCTGGTGTCACAGTTAATCTCATGTTCCACAGTTTGTTTATTATTATTATTATGATAGATAGATCGTGCATTTTTTTTTTGTGCGTGAAGCACAATTTACATATTTATGTAGATAGATTCTACTGTATATAAGTAGTAGTAGTAGTAGTAGTAGTAGTAGTAGTATACTATTGTTGTTGATTTTGTTGTCACGCTGATACTGAGGATTTTATAAGTTCAATACAAATTATTTAGAAGAGATACCGGGGTTATTTATCTAATCCTTGTGATTTATCATGATTTATTTTAATTTACATATCTTCTCTTGTATGACGTAGGCAATGGCATTTTGAATGTTGAGAAGGTACATCTGTAATTAAACCGAATAAAGATTATCATATCACGTTTTAGTTGATTCTAGGAATAAATTCTAAGCAGCGAGAAAAAAATTGGTTTGACACCCTTTTGAAAATTTCATACTGAGAAATAGGACGAACACATTAAAGAACTAAAATAGTGAAGGATATCAGTTTGCGGGTGAGAGGATTGAAACGAACAGAATAAGAATTTCTAAAAGAAAGAAAGAAAGATTAAATAGAAAGAAAGAAAGAAAGAAAGAAAGAAAGAAAGAAAGAAAGGTCAAGTGAAAAGAAAGAAAGAAAGAAAGAAAGAAAGGTCAAGTGAAAAAAAAGAAAGAAAGAAAGAAAGAAAGAAAGACTTGTAAAATAAAGAAAAAATTAAATTTAAAAGAAAGAAAGAAAGAAGACAGTAAAGTCTGCAACCGTTATGTCAGATTGCAGCGGACAGATTGCAATCAGTTGGAATGGCGCCCGTTCCCAGTCTGACAATGGCTAGGTGTCACATCACTCATTTTGTATTTCCGGGCTACCATGATGCCTTCCAATCCGTCAAGCCACTGGAATTATCGGTTTGAGACATAACTTGGTATTTGTTGATTAAATGATTAGACACTAACGCCCCCCTACTCCGTCACCACTATGTCTTTCTCCAGTAACTCTTTCTGTCTAAGAATCACTCCCCCTTTCCATCGCCCGCATCTTTCTACTCGTTTATCTCTCTTAACCGACACCCGTACCGGCGGTCTTTCGCCCGCTTTCACTTCCCGCTAACCGCCATATTTCAACCATCGGCTATCACTTGCGTCTCTTGCTTGTCTTTCTTTTTCTTTTTTCTTTCTTTTTTTTTTAAATTTTATTTTGTCACTAGAGGCCGTTGCAATTTCTTCTCATTTCAATGCGTGCCTTGTAAAATATTATTACTCACCGCAATTACATATTTCTCTGATTGATGCAATTATCTTCCAGTGTTCTTTCAATTTGGTAAAGTGATTTTTCAATTTCGGTTCCTTTGACGTTCGAATTTGTCATACTACATGACAGATGAGAGGAAATGCTTCCAGAAAAGTAAAAGCGAATAATCCTTGTGAAGATTGTCGGACGGTCTTTGTGGCATTATTACGAGACTTTAATTAGAATTCTAGTGTCACCAATTGTAATATGGCCACTTCAAAATCATTGCTTATCAACTACAATTGCAACGTAGACACCATACGACAATATTGTAAGTACTTAGACAAAAAAAACAATACTTAAGCTCTGAATGCTTTCTCTTTAAATTTCTGAGATTTAGAATAATACATATTAGACTCGGATGCTTCATTTTAATACTGAGCGAATCAAAAGTTTTGCAATATTATGATACGTACTAGTCTGCACATGATCGACGCTGTTCAAGTCGTGATAAGCACCCGTTGTGGTTGGTAGTATCATGATAGTTGGTGCGCTGACACGTAATGCATTATTTCACTCTGTGTGTGATTTAAAAGCCGCACAGATAAACACGCAAACTAGTCTAATTCGGGAATTTGTGCTTTATGAGTTTGAACTGGGCCATTACGCTGCGGAAGCAACCAAAAACATTTGTGAAGACACAGTTGATCACAGTACAGTTACCAGATAGTTTAAGAAATTTAAATCAGGTTGTAAGAGCCTCGATGATCTAGCAAGGTCAGGTAAGTCTGAAATCGTGGATTCCGAGGCCGTGCTCAAAGCCATAGAACCAAATCCGGCGAATGGCATTCTGAGAGTATCCGGCTAGCGCGGCATCTCACAGTCCAGTCTGGTTCGTCACTTTCACGACCTCGACAAATGTATTCGGATTTCCATCACGTTACCAAAACATTGCAAAACTTTTGACTCATCCTGGTATTAATGTAGTTTTCTAAATAACAGTGGGGATTATAAGTTTGATTTGAGGTTATGCAGACCAATGACTTGTCGTGGCTGAGATGGTCGAGCAGCTGGTGCGTTTGAATAGGCAGCCTATATGGCAAAGCAAATATGAGTTTGAATCCAGGCCTTTATTATCATTATGAGCAGCATTAATCCTCGCTGTCGTAGAACAAGGAACCGGTGACTTACTATAAAAAAATGTTTAAAGAAAATTCAAGTCAACGTTTATAATACCACGATGAGTCAAAAGTTTTGCAATATTTGCATACGTGCAAGTTTCTGGAATAAACTCCGGGAATATGAGAGAATAGAACTGATGCTACATCCAGCGAATAGATCGAACTCACTACCTCGGATTATTACTTCAGTGAAGGAGTTCTTCATCTCAAAAGACAAGCACTGATATCATCGTGGAACTGGCAGAAAGTCGCTTCACTCACAATATAGCTTGCCCAGTCGGCTGGGTCTGTAGAATATACCGACTGCACCTCTACAGAGGGGTAAACCCCCCGCCCACGAGTATCCTGGATATGACACTAAACAATCTAATGGTGAGGTTCCAGTAATGCTGGAGCTTTGGGGAATGTGGAGTACCCCTTCATTGCTATCGCTGCCAGGTCCATTCTGGCCCGGAGTTCTAGCACCTGATAAGGGTCCTATCTATTGGTTAAATAGAACAAAACCGTTGTTTCTTTACTTTACTGTTGTTGTTTTTTTTTTTTTTGCATTTAAACTGCATGTTTATGCTAAACTGAATTGTTTAAAATAGAACTGTTTTGACATTAAAACTGGATACTTAAGCTAAACTGAATTATCTGAAATAAAACTATTTTGACATTAACTCTGTGTATTGCCCAGTCGGCTGGGGCTGTAGAATATACCGACTGCAACTCTGTAGAGGAGTAAGACCCCCCTCAAATGAGAGTCCTGGATATGACACTAAACAATCTTGATGGTGAGGTTCTAGTGATGCTGGAGTTTTGGGTAATGCCATTGCTTCTAGGTCCACTCTGGCCCGGAATGGTAGCACCTGATAGGGCACTATCTGTGGGTTAAATAGAACTAGACTGCATACTTATGCTAAACTGAATTGTTTGAATTAGAACTGTTTGACTAAACTGAATAGCTTGAAATAGAAACGTTTTGACAATTAAACTTTGTACTCATGCTAAACTGAATTGTTTGAAATAGGACTGATTATTTGCATAAGATGGATTTGGCGTTAAATAATCTATAAAGGTTGATATGCCATAAAACCCAACCAACCAACCATCACCATATAGTCCGGACCTAACTCCCTAATTATTTATTTTGATCCATGGCTCACGTTCTGCGCTCGCGATGCTTAACCAAGCTTCAGTGAAGGAGTTCTTCAACACGAATGACAAGAACTGGTATCAACGTGGAATCAAAAACTGGCGGGAAATGTGGCTTCAGATTGTGCAATAGGATGGCTTCTACTTTGAACGCAAGGCTGCTTTTGTTGTAAGGAAAATAAAGCCAATAATTTACCAAAATATTACAAAACTTTTGACTCACCCTGATAGTTGATAATCTATTCATATTAAAGTCTTCGCTTTAGTTGCTTTAGACGAAACGTTTAGACCGTTCTACTCTCCGGCTCTGTTCGGATGGGTCGTATCAGGATTTTCGAATTGAGCTCTGTACACCCTAGACGAATGTAAATTGTTAGCAATCCTGATGTTCACCCAAAGGAATATGTCCTTTTAGTTATTTCTTTATCGTGATACGTCTTTTATTTTTGTTTATTGTTTTTATTTGTTTGGTTGAGGGGTGCAGGGGGGGTTGGGGGTGTTTTCCCGAAAACACACAGTGAACAAGATAAATGAACTATTACTGCCTTGCCTGATTCAGGAATTCAAGAACCAGGTGACTATATACAAATCGCTAAGGAGGCACTTGTGGTGTAACGGTTATCGTCATAGGAAATGGATACGGCGAGCCGAGTTCAATTCCTGGACGATACTATTTCCATTTTACATATCGCTAATAACTTTGGGAAAGGTATGAATCCAATCATACTCCCTCCAGCTATGGGTAAATATTAGGGCAGATTAGGCTGTTTAACCTTGGTAAGGTAACTGGTCTAGAAGAAAGAGAACTCTGAATTCAAACCAGATGTACTCCATTTAAAATTGACTTCGTATCACATCCACATCGGATGGAGGGGTTGGGTAAATACAAACACATCACTTACGCTTTTATCTATTGGACCATCATCCAAATACAGATATAAAGAAAATATAAAGTGAATAGGCCGACTTGCACTGAAATTAGTTGACTAGCTCTTACACTTCGGTAGCAATATCGCATCTACTGAAAGCGATGTCAACATACGCTTTGGTAAAGCATGAACTCCTCATGTCAGGAAAACGACCATGTGGAAATCTGATAAAATACAACAGGATTTTTTCTAATGTGTAACCGTGTCAGTATTACTGTATGGTGGAACCATTTGAACTTTAACGAAACGCACTGGAGAAAAGGCTAGATGGGAACTACGCAAGAATGTTGCGTACTGTTTTGAACAAATCCTGGAAGCAGTACCCAACAAAATGCCTGTTGTACGGCCACTTATCTCCCATCACATAGACCTTCCAAGTCAGTTTATTTTTGTTTAATGGCATATCAACCATCGTGGATTTTTTAATAGAAAAGCCATCCTTGTAATAAAACAGCAGTAATACTATAGCTTGGGGATAAGCGGCTTCAGTATCTTTCCCAAGAGTTTAAGCTCGAATGTGAATTTAATAGCGAGCTTGGAATTCGAACTCGCTTACTTTAAAGCTGCAGCCCAGCACCTTAGCCATTACCTAACGGAGACTTCTATCCCATCCAAGTAAGATGAACAAGATATGTTGAGCACCGTAGGACAAGTAAGGACAAACTCATAAACGATATTATTCTATAGACTCTTTCACATTGGCTTACGAATGTTAGCCGAAGAGATGAAATTTGCATTCGCCATTTCTGAGCAGGTACAAGATGCTATCTAAATGGCCAGCCTAGAGAGATGACCAAAAGGAATGTATTACAAGAGAGAATGAAAGGAATCCGTGCTTTTACTACACCTTGATTATATATATATATATATATATATATATATACGTGGTGCATTCAATAAGATTCCAGACTTTTTCATATGGACATTGATAATTGTCATACACTCTTAAAGATTCAGTATGTTATTGCTATACATCTTATGAGATGACTGACCAATTTTTATGATTTCAGTTTCAAATGAACAGCTACAGCAGCAATTGGAATACACCTACTAAAGCCTGATTGTCACAGCTGGTGAATTTCAAAAATGCAATCTGGACATGAGGACACTTTAGAAGAACGATATGCAATAAAATTTTGTTTTAAACTTGGAAAAAATGCCAAAGAAACGTATGGAATGCTTCAGACTGCTTTTCGACCATCTTGCATGGAGTCTGTGAGGAATGATGAGAGGTGTGGGAGGAGTAAGGAAGTCTATACACCAGAGTTGATTGGCCAAAGGGTTAGGGTTAGAGTTAGGGTTACTATGTTGAGGTTTTAACGGAGTTCAGGAAAAGATTCCGTCGGAAGAGCCCAGCACTCTTCAAATCGCGTCAGTGGCATTTCCACCGGAACAATACGCCAGTCCACAACTCCATCCTTGTCACAGACTATTTGACCAAGATAGGCATCAAGACAGTTCCTCACCCTCCCTATAGTCCAGACCATACTCCCTATGACTTTTGGTTATTCCCTAATCTCAGAGGCTGTCGTTATGAGATAATTGAGGAGATGAAAGAGGCTGTGACGAACGTCATTGACACGCTCACAAAAGGAGACTTCCATGGGGCCTTCCAGAAGCTGTTGAGACGGTACAAGTGCATTGCAGCCGGAGGAGATTACTTCGAAGGGGACTAGAGTTTCATGTGAGTGCTATCAATAAAAGTGCCCATACGAAAAAAGTCTGGAAACTTATTTAATGATCCTCGTATATATATATATATATATATATATATATAAAGCCAACAAGACTCGTACTGGTCTGCTCGGTTCGACTTGTCAGTCAAAAGCCGCCTGACATGGGTACCAGGGAAGCCCAGAATTCGTATCACGCGGCTAGGCCGACATTCTTTTAGCCTCTGGTGGGCGCCGATCCATCCTCTTACTTGCTTCGGCAGAGCTTGGTTTATCACCTGGCGTCCAGGGCGTCCCTTTTTAGAGAATTGCCAACGGGACCCAAGGTATTTTTGGAGCTGCCGGGTGTGTCTGGGCTTTGGCCTGGACCTGTATCTCATATTTAAAAAGGCCGTGTGCCGCATTTTTTGTGTTTGTCGGGTACTAAATGAATAGCTATATATATATATATATATACACACATATAGTCAAACAATAAATTCAGTTAATGTTCTTGAAAATATGTGTGTATACATATCCCTCACCCAAAATATATTTATAAATATATATACACGCAAACATACAAATGAACAAAACACACTCACATTCATACACCTTCTCGGGTGGTGTAATGGTTAGCAAGGTAGACTAGCAAACCTACGCGAGTGAGTTCGATTCTCATTGGGTGCCCAATTCATGCGGCCTTGTGCTACATCTAAGCAAAAAAGCTTAGTAAATTACCTCACATTCATACACCTGTCATAAGAAGAGGAAAAGTGAAAAAGAGAGAAAAGAACAAAGAAAATCATTAGCACATCAGCTAATTAACTTCATTGCTCCAAGCATAGACCTTAAACCTGCAGTCAACCAGAATCCACCAAAACAATCAATGAACCCCCGTCTATTACAAAGATATCCAACACACAACCAACTATTCAATCGCCTGAAGAGGACTGGAATGTACGAAACACGTGTCGTACAAATATATATAATCATCATCATTATATCATGTTACACGCACAGATTTCCCTAACTTTCTCTCGCCCTCCGTGTCTATCATCCATCGCTTCCGGCAGGTCTTTCAGGCTACATCCTGCGTCCGTACAGAGCTGTTATAGATAAGTTCTAGCTGGCCGTCCTACACTTGCGTGTCTGTGTGAAGGGGTCCATTGGAGAACGTCGCTTATGAGTTCGTACTTACTTCTCCCGCCGTGTCCAGCACGTCTTGTCTGTCTAATTTGGATGGTCCTCGATATGGGTGGTAGGTGGCCGTACAGCTGCTGTTTTGTGTGATGCTTCTTCCAGGATTTGTTTAATATAGCTCGTAGCATCCTTGTGCAATTCCTGTTAAGCTCTTTCTCAATACGTTTATTCAGCGTCTAAGTGAAACGTCTATACAATAGTATGTACACGACCGCTGCTTGGAAAAAATATTTTATCGGATAAGTCTGACTTCCATATGACCGATAGCTTTTGATAGCTGTTCATGGCTTCGCTAGTTGAGTATTGAAATCATTTTCGAGAGATGAGACGCTTCTTCCGAGGTAGGTGAACTTGTACACTAGTTTCAGAGACCCACCTTTTTAGTGTGGAGATATCACCACTTTGATTAAAGCACATGTTCTCCGTTTTGTCTGTGTTTACATGGAGGCCGATGTCGCCTGCGACCCGCTCCAGACTATACAGCAGGGATTCGGCTGGGGCGAGTGTATTTGCCAGAAGCGCTATGTCATCAGCGTAGTCGGCATCCGTAATAGCAGGGTATCGTCTGCTTCTTGCCTTTTCCGGTGTGAGGCCATTTTCTTTCATTAAATATATCGACGTCCGAAGTACGTTGTCTAGGCAGATTCTGAACAGGTATGGTGCTAATGTGTTCCCTTGGAGCACACATGCAACAATGTCAAAGAAGTTTCAGTCTCCATCCGGTAAGCGTACTTTTACTTTAGTGTTATCATAATGGCCGCAACGGTTTTCCGTAGGCTAGAAGTATTTGCTCCGTTTTCCCTCAGTATGTGGAGTCAAATGCCTCGGAGAAATCAACAAATAGGAGTGAAGCTTCAAGGTTTTTAGCACGAACACCATCAAAAATTCGACGGATTGTCAGAATTTGAGATGTTGTGGACCGATTCCTACGAAAGACATTTTGGTTTTTCCGAAGAAATTTCTCAGAGCCCTGTAAATCTTTGCCGCAATGGAAGTAAGGGTTATACCTCGGTAGTTCTTGGCAATTCCGTTGTCACCTTTCTTGGGGAAAGGAAGGATGCACCTCTTTGTCCATCTGTCTATTGTGTTCTGGTTATAAACAGCGTGGCAGTATCCGAGCAGTATGTCGTTGAATTTCCTCGCCCTCCATACTTATGGAAGTATTTCATCGAGACCGGAAGTTTTCTTATTTTTAATTTTTCTTAAGACTACATCGAGTTCTTCTTGTGTAAACTGCCCTAATTTGATATCTAGTTAATTATCAATAATGTTCATGATCGGTTCATCAGTTATTTTCGGGGATTTTCCAAAAAAATTTTTAAAAATGTTCTTTCCACAAGCGTATCCGTTCTTCTTGGCTGGCAGCTTTTAGTTTCGCTCTTGCAGTGCTTTTTCTTTTACTCACTTCATTTACTGTCTGTCACACTATCCGAGGTTGCCTATCTTCAACCGAGTATCGGATCTTATTGATCTGGAGTTGGATATATTTTGTTTGTTCTTTGAGGTAAGCATTAGTTAGTTCACTTTGTGCATTCTTTCTGTCTATGTTATGCTCTACTGCAGACGCTGTCAGCTCCGCTTGTAGACCCATTCTATTTAATGTTCTAACGTTAAATATCGCTATTTGTATAGTGCTTTTGCATTTAAGTAATTTTTGTTTGTGTTTGAGTTCTGTAGTTAATTTATCGAACACTTGGGCCAGACCACCAGCCTCTGCAGAAAGTTTCTGAGCATTGGCATCAGTTGAGTTCCTTTTATTACTTAGGGATGCGGCTTTCATGTCATCACATTTTTTTTTGACTGCTAATGTCTCCAAGGAAACTCTATGTTTTGCTCTTAGTTTGGTTGGTATGCATTCTGCTGCCGCTTCCATGTGGGCATTGACGAAGTTCTCGTATTCGTCATTCGGAGTTACCGTTTCTGATATCTCCTGAAGCCCATCGAATTTGTTTCTTAGTGTTATCGTGTATTTATCGCTAATATCTCTATTGTTAAGCATAGACGAGTCATAACATGCGATCCTGGTTGTTTCTGACGCATTCTTGCGTAGGCTCAGATGTATCTTTGCCGTGAAAATTCGATGGTCGGAAGACACTTCTTCAAAAGAGGAATATGCCGCACAATTCAAAACGCTGTTAGTCCATTTCATCTATCTGTACTTTTGCATTATTGGCGTAGGTGTTGTTCCATAGTTTTCCCATCCTTTTCTGAAATTTAGTGTTACGGCATGTTAGTCTATTTTCTAGTATGAAATACGTTCGGTGTTCCCCATTTCTGTTTGACAAGTTGTTTTCTCAATTTGTTGTTTACGTTTGTACCTATTTGGGCATTCATGTCTCTTCCGATAATGAAAACGCTGTGTTTAGGGACGCTACGAACAAGGGAGAATCGCTCATTATAAAAGGTGTCTAGCTCTGTTTCATCACCAGCGTTGGTAGGGCTGTAGCAGGAACTGATCGTTGTGCCGTGATTGCCATTGAACGAAGTTACCATTATTCTTGGTTGTATTTTCTCGGTGCTGTCAAGTGATTTTAGGACACTACCTATGACTGCGTTGACAGAGTTTTTCTATGCATATACTGAGACAAGTATCATCCATTGCCAGTATCGTGGTATTTAATATCTTCTTCGCTATAATGGTATCTGTGTTCTTGTACGCATACTATGTCTATGTTATGCTCTACAGCAGACGCTGTCAACTCCGCTTGTAGACCTCTTCTATTTAAAGTTCTAACGTTAAATATCGCTATTTGTATAGTGCTTTTGCATTTAAGCAATTTTTGTTTGTGTTTGAGTTCTGTCGCTAATTTATCGAACACTTGGGCCAGACCTCCAACCTTAGCAGAACGCGCCCCTTTTTTAACGGTGCGAAGACTGATCCGGTTTGGACACATGGTTTGAGTGAGAGTCGTGATAATCTTACGATGGCCGTATTTTAACCTTATCATTAGATGTCACCCTTAGAGATGAGTAGCAGTAGTTTCCTGATTGAACTATGTGATCCTGGCCGTTAACCTGTGGGGTTCGTCCGCCCAGCATTTGGTGAAGCACACATTTGTCCCGATGCTGGGTTCATCCACCGTGCTTCAAATCCACCATGCTGCTTCCCATGGCTTCAAATGTTTAATTTGTGGGTGAAAAGAAAAACGGAATAATAATTAAAAAAGAACTAAAAACCAAATCTGACATCATTTGCCGACCTTTTCATTTCAATATATATATATATATATATATATTGAGAGAGAGGGAGAGAGAGAAAAAGAGGGAGAGAGAGAAAAAGAGAGAGAGAGAGAGAGAGAGAGAGAGAAATGAAATGTATGAGAATTAATAAAACGTAGTTTTACAAATTCATTAAACTTTATTTCTTTAGATTAGATGAAGAGTTTGTTGAAAAAACAAAAGTTACTAACTCCATTTCCATGATGTTTGTAAATGCGTAAATATGATTCCATATTTGCATTAAATGGAAAAAAATTCATTCAGTTAAACAGCGGTTTGTTTTGTTCTAAACTAGACAATGTATTTTTTTTTTTTTTGCGTTTGTAAAAGATCTTTCGATGTGTGTATCATTATGACGTGGGAAACTAATATCTATAAGTCTAATATATATGTGTATGGTAAACCACGATAATCAACAGAGAGGAATGTTATGTTAGTACAAATATTTTTAGCATAGACATCTCTACAAAGAAAGAGATGTTTCTTTTGCTTGTATTTAAATTCAACATAGTCAAGCTATGTTGAATCTAAATACATTCCGAAGAATTGAATATTGTAAAGTAACGAAAATTTTCTCAATGAGATAACAACCAAAGTGAGAAGTTAATAAGGAAGCCATCTTTATCTAAAACTGAAGACTAGCATATCTTATCGCTTATTTATAAAATTTAGGTAAACTCGAAAGTAGATCAATCTATCGAAGGCTTTTAATTGGTTATAAAATCTATCTAAATAATCTTGGAGGAAAAATATTCTTACATTATTTAGGGTTTGGATCCAACAAATCTTGCGAGGCAAATCAATATTATCGTCTGCAAAATAAAAGATGATTTAGCATCCTATTTGAAGGCGCTGATTGACACATTTGTTTACGATGGAAATCAATTGATTTTACACACACTCACACATACAAATTCACACACACACACACACACACACACACACACACACACACACACATATATATATATATATATATATATATATATATATATATAAAGCTGCTGTAAAAAAATAGAATTACTAAAACAATTGCTCCATCATGCCTCAAACAAGTTTATGTATAGTTTTCTATAACAACAAAACAAAGGTTCTGATCATTTTCACATTGGGTTACCTACTGAACTCGCTTGTAATCATTTAGTAAGGTTAGTTTAGTTTGTCATTAAGCCAGAAGTATGAGGCAACCAGTGAGAATCGAATTCACAAGTTAGCCTTCCTTGCTAACCATTACAACAGGTGAGCTAACACAAACTGAAATATGTATAGGATAGATTTAAACCAAGCAGCGAGTATTGAACTTACGATTAAATGATCTATAAGACTAGTGTTCTCGCCACAATGAAGTCTTCTTAACATATCTAGAATAGAAAAATTTCCTTTCACATTAATCATTTAATGGATTATCTCTTAGGACAGGAAAAAAAGACCAAACGAGAAAGAAAGAAAGAAAGTGAAGAATTTGGATATTACTTGATATTGATAAATTTACGTGTAATATAATTACTCAGACTACTTGATTATAAAACCTAGCAGTACTTATACATATGGCTTGTAGGATGGTCATTATTAAAAGGATGTAAAATTGTTTTTATTAAAACTTAGTATAAATATTCATTTTTAAATGAATCAAATTAGCAGTACTACACACGAGTTGTAAGATGTTCCTAACTAAAAATAATGAATGTAAAGTCGCTTTTATAAAAGTTTAGTATAATTATTCGCGAAAACCGAGATATTCATAAACAAGAAGTAGATAAATAGTGGTCTGAACAGTGAGGTATACTCTTTTTAAGGAGTATCTTCTGATCATTGAATCGTCTCGGCAAAGATACTCCTGAGGTTACGCAGACATTAAAAAAAAACAGTCAAAACTATGCGTCACTTACCAATAGAGATATAAGCAATAAATATACGGTAACTGTAGGAAACAAATTCGATACTCTTCAGGAGATATCTGAAAGACATACTCCAAATGACGAATATGAAAACTTTATCAATGTTCACATGGAATCAACAAAAGAGTGCATATCAACCAATCCAAGAGCCAAAAGTAGAGTTCCGTGAGAGTCACTAGTAGTAAGGAAAAAACGAGATAACTTTTTAAGAAATAACATCCTTGCTCAATAAAATAAACGCAAGAAATATCAACGTGCAGAAACTTTAGCAAGCCCAAAGAGAACTAACCAACACCTAACAAAAAGAACAATTAGAATACATCGGAGATCAAATCAATAAAATAAGAAATCCAGTTGAAGATACATCACCACGAATAGCACAGTAGACAGCAAATGAAGAGAGCGGAAGGAAGAATACCTCAAGAGCAAAACTTAAAGCTACCAGCCAAGAAGAAAGCCGCCAGAATGGGAAAGAACATTTCAAGAATCAGTTCGGAAACCCTCCTAAATCACTGATGAACGTATCCAAAAACTTATTAATGGCCAACTAGATATCAAACTAGGACACTTTACGGAGGAAGAACTTGAAGCAGTATTGAAAAATATTAAAAACAGAAAAGCTAGAGGCCTTGACGAAATTCCCCCTGAAATATGGAATACAAGAAAATTTGACGACCCACTTCTCCGATTTTGCAACGCAGTCTATAAAGAAAACACAGTAGAGAAATAGACGAAAAGTTGCATCCTTCCATTTCCCCTAGAAAGGCGAACTAGGAACTACTAAGAACTACATAGGCATCACTATTACTTCAATAGCTGCTAAGGTTTTTTATACCCAGCTTCTCAACCAGAAATCCTGAAAATTCGATCCACAACCTCACGGATTCTGACAGTCCTTTGAATCATGTACGAACGAAGAATCTCGATGCAACACAATTCATAGATTTTTTTTTCTTAGGCATTCGATTCCATGCACAGAGAAAAAATGAAGTAGATACTACTAGCATATGGTCTCCTCAAAGAAACTGTTACCGCAATAATGATCTTTAACAAAAGCACGAAAGCAGTGGTTCGCTCACTTGATGGAGATACTAACCTCTTCAACATAGTCGACAGAGACTTGCAAGGAGATACATTGGCACCATATTTTCTCATACTCTGCCAAGATTACCAACTTGCAATATCAATAGATCTAATAAAAGAAAATAGTTTCACATTCTAAAAAAGACAAGAAGCAAACAATATTCCGCAGAAACTGTAATAGATGCAAATTTTTCAGATGACTTTGCACTTCTCGCAAATACATCAGTTCAAGCAGAATCCCCTCAGCATAGCCAAGAGCAACCAGCAGGACGCATTGATCTCTACGTGAATGCAAATGAAAAAGAGTACGTGTGTTTTAAACAAAAACTGGTAAGCCTCTAAAAATTAGCAAACCAGTTCACATACCTCGGCAGCAACATCTCATCAACTGAAAGTGATGAATATAAACGCCTAGTGAAGGTGTGAAATGCTATTGACAAATTATCGATCATATGGAAATATGATCGATAATTTGTCAATAGCATTTCACACCTTCACTGATCTATTCGATAAAATAAAACGGGATTTCTTCCAAACTGTGTCTGTCTCCATACTACTATATGGATGCACTACATGGATACTAGAAAATGCATGGGGGAAAAGCAAGATGGGAACTACGCAAAAGTGCTTAGCGCTGTTTTGAGCAAATCCAAGAAGCAACATCCTGCAAAACAGCAGCTGTACGGCTATCTGCCTCCCATCTCACACACTATTCAAGTAAGACGAACAAAACATGCAGGACACTGCTATAGAAGCAAGGACGAACTCATAAGCGACGTTTTCTTATGGACATGTCAGTGTTGGCCGACCAACAAAGATTTGCTTACATCAGCTCTGTGCTTTCACTGGATGCAACCTAGAAGACGAGCCAAAAGTGAATAATAATAGGGATGGATAGCGAGAGAGAGTTTCAGGGAAATCTGTGCTGCTAGCATGACTTGATGAGGATGATAATTATTCGCATTTAATGGAATCAAGCAAGTAGGACTTATTCATATTACATATGGGCTGTAAAAATAGTCAATATTAAAAAAGAATTTAGTCTCTAAAGTTTTGTATAATAATTCGTATTTAATGAAGCCTTTATTTTCCTCTTTGTTTACACCGAGTAAAGTGTACAGAAAATGTTTTCCGCTTTATTCATTCGATCTTTAAGTACCTTCAAAAATTCCTTTAAAATTTTGGAATGAATATTCAATTTAGAGTATTCTGAATGAATATTTAATTGAAAGTTTCAGTCTTAATCCATTTTTAATCAAATCTTGGAGCTGCTCCTTATTTAATCATTAAAGTCAATTATATCCACTTTAGGAAAAACTAGCTGTACTTAACCCTATTACATGCAGGTTGTAAGATGGTCATTATTTTAAGAATAAAGAATTTAGTCGCTTTTATTAACTTTTAGTATAAGCATTCGTATTTTAAGGACATTTTATTTGTTTTTTATCCTTTGATTATGAGTTCTACCCGGTTTACACGAAGAGTGGCGTATGGAAGACGAGTTCAGAGAGTTCAGCGTTTTAAGTATTCAAGTCGATCTTAATAATGCTGTGGTATTGTAGTGAAGGGAAATTTCGTATTTTGGTTTGGCGCGCAAATTTAATTCGACACTTAATTTCACCCAATCAGGATGACTTATCCTATTCAACCCGGGTCTTTCTTTACGGGCAACAGAAAATTGGGTAAGCAGCCAAACACACCCTTTTTGGCTGGAGAACGCCGCCCAGTGCAGACGTCTCACTGGGGGCCCTTCTAGCAGCAGCATGGACACACGAGGGAACCTATCTAATTTATGGATTCCTTGCAAGGAATCCCAGTTGAATATAAATTAGATACATTCAACAAGCCTCGCACAGGCACAACTTTATGTCATCCTAAAATTGGCTATGTCAACGCGACGCTTTTATTCCGCAAACGACAACTAGCTCTCAATTCACCTCTGGGCCACCTTAATGGAGACAACGCACGCCTCTCCACCAGACGGACAAAAACCATGGTGACTCTAAAGCACAATCCCTCACACGTCCGACGACACACGCTGCCATCTCAACCTTCTCAACATCTCATAACTCAATTTCGTCTCAATACTCACAACCTTTCACGAGTCTTGCAGCACCAAAAGCAAACCCAATATTCCATGCTGCAAATAAAAACCTATTTCGAAAAATACCTTTCGACTATCGCCATCTTACATCTTCATCATCCTTCCTTTAATACCTAACAACAATTAGCGAAAGACCTTACACTCTTAGCGAGGAAACAACTCAACGTAAACACGCACTCACGTTACAACCATTCCTCGCTAACAACAACAAAAAACATCGGTTAAAAATTTCTCGCTAAAGTATGAATAGTTTCGATTTCTTCCTCATATTTCCAGTTTCTTCTGTCTTTCTTTCAGTCTTTGGAGTACCGTTCCAAACACACCAACTACTATTGGTATCACTGTCACCATTATGTTCCACAGTTTGTTTTTTTTTGGGGGGGGGCAGCTTCCATGTCCTCCAGTCCCTTTAATAATCCTTTAGTTACTGTCGCAAGAGCACCAATCACAATTGGTATTATTATTATTATTATTATTATTATTATTTTATTCGTTTGAGTGTTTTCACACCAGCGTTATCTGATGGTTTTCCACTGGAGTCTGAGTGATAGCAAGTCTCCACAAGTTTCTAGGACTCTTCTCAGTATTCTAGCCGACCTCAACAATGCAGTAGTTTCGACGGTCTCTACTCGTCCTCTTATTTCCAAGTCCTCCAGTCTCTGTACCATTCCTTTGGTGACTGTACCGAGCGTGTCAATTACAGTTGGTACCACCGTCACTTTCATGTTCCTTAGCTTTTTCAGTTCTCTAGCAAGGTCTTGGAATTTATCTCTCTTTTCACTTTCCTTCAGTTTTGCACTGTGGTCAGCCGGAACGGCAAAGTCCACTATTCAGCAGATTCTATCTTTTTTGTTTTTTTGTCTTTTGTTTTTGGTTTTTTTTACTATCACTAGGTCTAGTCGTCTGGCCGAGATTAGATGATTTGTTTGTATCTTTAAATCCCATAGAATTTTGTGCATCTCATTTTCTAGGATGGATTCTGGGGTTTGCATATACCATTTGTTTGTATGGTCAAATGTAAGCTTCTTGCAAAATTATTATTATTACTATTATTATTATTCAATTTTCAGTTTTACTTTCGGTGTCTAACAGTTCTCGCCAGTTCTTTACCCAAGACCTAGGGTGAGGGAAGATCGTGATTATATGCATTTTTTTTTTTTTTGCTGCCACTTTTCGGATGTTATTTTTTCATTCACATTGATAATATTCACTTAAGGAGATGATCAGTTCATCAAATTGCAATTTTTTTGCATTTCGTATAAACTGGGACTGCCGGGTAGCTTGACAATGAATGTGTCTGTCCCTTTCTTGATAATATCCAGGGCTTCCACTATTACTGGCACGGGGGTAGTTTTAAGGTGTCAAATTACTTTCAGTTTTTATTTCGAGATTTTTGTATTTGTTTATTTGATTGTATTTTGACTGATAAGTTATTATCTGTTGGCACTGACATATCAATTAGAAGACATGTTGTTTTTTTTTTGTTTTTTTTTATTGTCCTAAACCACGACGTCTGGTGAGCGAGTTTGAACGCCAGTCGCACTCTTGCGTCCACTTTCAGAGAAATACTCTTGGGAAAGGTATGAACCTACTTATCCTCCATGCTATGGGTTAAATAGTACCATTACTGTTCTAGAATGATGGATTTGGCATTAAATAAAACCCAAGAAGGTTCATATGCTATTAAACGACAGCACCAAACCACAATATCTGGTCTAATACACCTTATTTTTCTATCAGTTTGGATTGTAAAGCTCCAGAGTATAGTGACTTCTTTTGGCTTCTGGTTGGTGTTTATACCATTTTTCATTTTTTTTTTTTTTTTCATTCCGTAGTGTTTACATATTTTCCAAAGAATATAATGTTATATCTAAATAAATGATTCAGTTTTTTGTTCTTGCCTTGTGACTGTTGAAATTAAATGAACCTTCTCTTGGCGGCTCGATACCTGGCCATGACAGAAAGGATCAAAGCGTATATAGGGAAAGAGAGCGCTATCTGCTTCATGCCAAGGGTGTGGCTTACCGGTGTTGGGCATCAGATGAACATCCTTTTATAATAAAGTATGGACAGTAAAACATTGAGGGTGAGAGACAGATCACACCTAAAAACCAGGCTGAGCCGAATCTCCAGAGCCGTTTAAATCCTTTCCACATAGAACGATAGCAATTCCTAAATTCCCTCATGAATGAAGTTTGACTGTTTCGCGTCAGTCAAACTTACTTCTTTAATAAGTGTTGGCATTATTTTAGGTTGTTGACAAACATATGAAGCCTTATCCGAAAGTAATGCTTCCTATTTTAAAGTTTGGTTGGGTTAGGTTTGGTTTCATGGCACATCAACCATTACTGGTTATTCAATACCAAATCCTATTTTTACATATTAAACTATTTGTAAACTCATTTTGTTGATACATTTTCAAACGAACCTGAGCAGATTCTTTTTTACACAGCTAAATGTTTTCAAGTATTTCTATCTAACACGAATATTTCTATTTACTATTAATCATTTGTTTGCACACTGTTAAATGGTTCCAAGTATTGCTATGCATCACTAACAATGCAATTAAAACAGTCATTTGTTTACACACAGTTAAATGGTCAAACAGTTCAATTTCCAACAATTCAATTGATTCAGTTTTTTGCTATTAAACAACATAGTTTTTGTTTACACACAGTTAAATATCAAAACAGTTCTCTTTCGAATAATTCAATTCAGCGTAGTACAGTTTCAATGTCAAAAACAGTTCTATTTCAAACAATTCAGCTGAGTATAAATACGTAGTTTACATGTATAAACACTTCTATTTCAAGCAATTCACTTTAGCATAAGTACGCAGATTAGTTGTATTTAACCCATAGACAGGACCAAATCAGGTGCTACCACTCCGGGCCAGAGTGGTTCTGGCAGCGATGGCAATGAAGAGGTACTCCGCATTCCCCAAAACTCCAGCATTACCGGAACTTCACCATCAGATAGTTTGCTATCATATCTAGGACACTCGTTGGGGGAGGTTGTTTTACCCCTCAGCAGAGGTGCAGTTAGTGTATTCTACAGCCCTTAAGTATCTCTATCTCATGCAAATTATTTGAACTGAGTGGAATAGTTTCATGTATTCTTATATAATACGAATAATTTATACATAGTTATATGGTTTCAAATACTTATTTCTATTTAATAAGTCATTTGTTTGCTCAAAGTCACATAGTTTGAAGTAAATAATAATAATAATAATAATAATAATAATAATAATAATAATAATAATAATAATAACACTTAGTAAACAATTATAACTTCAAGTAATTATTCTTAATACAAATAATTTATACACAGCTTCATAGTTCCAAGTATTCCAGTCTAATACCAATAATTTTCAAACAGATTTATTTGGCCTATACATGGGACCTCCATAGGTACTACCACTCCGGGTCAAAGTGGACCTGGGAGTAATGGCAATGAAAGGGTATTACACAATCACCATTAAACGTAGTGTCGCGTTATACCCGGGGTACTCCTTTTGAGAGGGAAGGGCCTTACATTCAGAATATTCTACGATCCCCCCCCCGGCTGAGACGACAGTGCTGTCAGTGACATAGATTCTAGCTCATCTATGCGAATCGTGCAGATCAAAGTCGAACTACTCAGACAGCATTTTCCTGACAACGTTGACGTCATCGCAGTAATAAAAAAAAGTTTGTTGCCTCTGTTTGTGCTGCTTTTTGCTGTTCATAGCTTGCGAAAGTCCATTGCAGTGAGAATGAGGAAAAATAGTGTTTTGTGGCCAAAAACTTTCTCTGGCCAACGGTGTTGTACTCTCGGTATATGTTGTATTTTCAATGATATAGATTTAAGGTGTTACTTTCACTGATTCCCTCGAACTTTTCCCAAGTAGGCGTTGTCAAATTGAAACTGGCTCCAGGGAAGTGTCGGTTTTAGAACAGGGGGGGAAAAAAGAAAAAAAGTAAAAAGTAAAGAATACAGGAGAGGAAAAAAGAAATTGAATGAATAAGTAAATCAACGGACATTTGGAAGGATTGATTTATATTAAGAGAATGTGTTTAGATTGGATTTCTGAAAAGAAAGAAAGAAAGAAAGAAAGAAAGAAAAAAAGAAAGAAAGAATCGATTGAGTAAGTAAATCAACGGACATTTGGAAGGATAGATTTACTTTTGAGAGAATGTCTGTAGGTTGGATTTTAAAACAGGAAAAAGAAAGAAAGGAAGAAAGAAAGAAAGAATAAGTAGATCAACGGACATTTCAAAGAATGGATTTATCTTGAGAGAATGTGTTTAGATTGGATTTTAGAACGGATAGAAAGAAAGAAAGAAAGAAAGAAAGAAAGAAAGAAAGAAAGAAAGAAAGAAAGAAAGAATAAACGGACATTTGGAAGGATGGATTTATATTGAGAGAATGTGTTTAGATAGGATTTTAAAACAGGAGAAAGAAAGAAAGAAAGAAAGAAAGAAAGAAAGAAAGAAAGAAAGAAAGAAAGAAATCGAATGAATAAGAAAATAAATAAACATTTGAAAGAATTTATTTCATATATTTATATTTCTGTATGTGGAAAAATAGTGTCCTTTGATCGAAAGTTTCCTTAGCCAACGGTGTTTTTGTGCTTCCAGTATTTGTTGTAGTTTCCGTGGAAATTGATAGGGGGCGTTACTTTCGGAGAGCCTACAGCGCTTTTCGCAAGAAGACGTCAAATTCAAAATGTCTTCCCGGGAATGTCGTTCCCACGCCGTAACAACCCCAAAGAGAGATATAAGTGTACTTCCGGCTTTAAGCGTCTCCATTCATCTTGTATCCCTTTGTTTGATCCTGAGTCTGTGGCCGCCCCAGCTTCGGGGTCATTGGGTACATGTCTTGCTGCAAGTGAAACCTCCTCGCCGTTGCCCCTACTTACACTCACACTTATTTGGTCATCCGGGCTCCGGAGGCGTTCCGGTTGCGCCAATTAGGGAACGGGAAGAAACGAATACGTGCCTGTAGAATTTCTAATGCACAAGAGATGTCTTCTCAGATTTACATATATACTTATGTACATTGGAATATATGTATTAACGTGCAAAGTGTCTGAGTTGGTTTATATAGAAAAAAATAACGTGAAAATAGAATTTTAAAAACGTAAAAAAGCAGGAAAGAAATAAAGTGTCTGAATGCATAAGTAAATCAACATACATTCGTAAAACTAATTTTATACAAAAAAGAAAGCGCACATGACATTTTGGAATTGAGAAAAGAAAGAAAGAAAGAACAAAAGAACGAAAACAAGAAAAATTATGCTACAATGAATATCAACTGGCATTTATGAGAAATGGTTTAAAGTATTTCTTATATAAGTGTGTAGAATAGTGAAAATGAAGAGAAAGAAAGAAAGAATCTATTAGCATTTGTAAGAATTAATTTATATCAAAGGAAAGGTGTAACTTAAATTTTAGAAAGAAATCGGATGAATAAGTAAATCAACGGACATTTGGAAGAAGTTATATTTAGAGAATGTGTGTAAATTGAATTTCAAAGCAAAGAAAGAAAGAAAGAAAGAAAGAAAGAAAGAAAGAAATCAAATAAATAAGTGGATCATTTGACATTAAAAGGAATGAATTTGTATTGCGAGAATGTGAGTAAATTGTATTTTAGAAGAAAAAAACAAACAAACAAACAAACAAACAAACAACGGAAAATGGGTAACGGAAAAAGACTTTTAAAGAAAGAATTAAGGAATTAGTAAATCAACGAACGTCGTAAGAATTTTTATAAAGGTAAATAAAGTCTGTAAATGAATTTTAGAACTGCGAAAAATGGAAAAAAATGAAAGAAAAATATGAAGGAATGTCCACAGAACGAGCAAAGAAATTTCTAAATAATGATTTTTTACAAAAACGGTGTTGGAGAAACTGCGGAAAAGAACGGAAATATTCTTAAAAATTTTAATAAATGAATGAATAAAAAAAGTATTTGAAAAAATGAGAGATCAACTGAAACAAACAAACAAACAAACAAACAAACAAGAAGAAGAAGAAGAAGAAGAAGAAGAAGAAGAAGAAGAAAAAGAAGAAGAAGAAGGTAAAATAGGAATAGGATTTTATTGGTGTCCTATATATTAACCCTGACTCATAAACATACGTGTATGTGTGTATGTGCGTACTTTTAGATGCGCATGTATACATACACCGGAATCTTGACTTGATGGTTCATAATGATGATATAACAGTTAACATGATAGCGGGGCTTGGTGGGGGTGCAGCTAGAAAACACTCGCATCATCACGTGATCTACTCTTCGAAGTTCCCGAAATGACTAGTTCGGATCAGGGTTGATAATGAGTGCAAAAGCTTCTTTTTTTTTCTTCTTTTAGTTTTTCAGGAGGGGGGGTGTTTGTTTGTTTGTTTGTTTTTATTGTTATTATTGCCAGGTTAAATAAAGTATTCATGGGAGAGTGCTTTGCTCAAGTACTCAGACACACTCCTTCATCTCTCCGTCAAACATCGAGGTATTTTGTCAATTGATCTGCCAAGAGAATAGATTGTAGAAAGGTTGGTTGGTTTGTTGTTTTGTTTTTCGACGTATTAACTCTTTTCGGGTCATTCAACGCCGAATTAAATTTCAAACAATTCAGTTTAGCCTTAGTATAGTTTTTGATTACAAACAGTTGAATGTCAAAATAGTTCTATTTCAAACAATTCAGTTTAGCATTAGTTCATAGTTTCAATGTCAAAAACAGTTCTATTTTACACAATTCAGTTTAGCATAAGCACACAGTTTAGTTCTATTTGCCACATATAAGGTGCTGCCATTTGCCACCTATAAGGTGCTACCATTCCAGGTCAGAGTGAACCTGGAAGCGATGGCATTGAAGGGATACTCCGCATTCCCCAAAGCTCCAGCATTACTAGAACTTCACCATCCGATAATTTGGTGTCATATCTAGGGCACTCGTTGGGGGTCTTAATTGTAGAAAGGTTGATTCAGATCTTTTCCATGTGCATTAAAAGGGCTGAACGCGAGTAACCTCAGTCGAGATTCGAACTCCGTTTCCTAAATCCAATGTCCTTACTAATAACCGTCACACCTTGAAAACTAATGTGTGTTTTTTAAGCAAATAGAAGTCTGACAGACAATATATATATATATATATATATATATATATATATATATATATATATCATCCCCATTATCATCAACATCTTCATAATATGTATATATCATCATCATATATGCATATATATATGTATATATTCATCACCATCATTAAAACGTACTGACAGCACGGATTTCTCTGACTCTCTCTCTCACCATCCGTCCCTATCATCCATCGCTTCTGGCAGGTATTCCAAACTACATCCTGTGTCCGCACAGACCTGATGTAAATAAATTCTTGCTGGTCGACCAATACGGGCACGTCCATGTGTAAGGATCCATAGAAGAACATCACTTTGGATGGTTTTAGGGATGCGAAAAAGGTGGCGGTAGAGCTGTTGTATCGTGGAGTCTTGCTTCCATGATTTGTTCAAAATAGCGCGAAGAATTCTGGTGTAGTTCCGATCTTGATTTTCCTCCACGCGTGTTGCTAACGCCCATGTTGTACCTCCATACAGTAGTACTGACACAGTCACTGCTTGGAAGAAATACCCTTTTATTTTATCGGATCGTTCAGACTTCTATATGATCGAAAACCTATCGTCGGCAGTATATAAAGTGAATGCTTCTTCTAAGCCAGTAGAAAGCCATCGCTGCAATCTCGTAAAGAGAGCCCAAGGGCACACATACGGCTTGCAAGCCCAAACGTGTATGTAAACCCCAAAAGACCTTTCTCTTGAACTTTCATAAGATACACATATTTTGTCACAGTATTGCTATGAATTAACAGTAGATTGCTGAAGAAAGACCAGTGTAATATATATTTGATAAATTTGTCAAGCTTTTGTACAACAATCTGTGTTGTAGGAGAAAGAAAGCTCTGAATTCAGACCTTGTTTTACTCCTCTGCCACGAGCTAGATATGACACAAGGTCAATTTTTAAGCTGAGTAAATCTGGTTTGAATTGAGAGTAAGGGGAAGAATAAATGGATTGTTATAACTTAGAATATTTGGATTACTGACCTCATCTCTATTATAATACTTACAAAGTTTCGGCCGATATGTCCTACGGCCTTCTTTTGGTGTTTCATGTCGGACTCGGGAGCCCACAGATAACAATAAATAGTCTGAATATTTTAAGTAATAACAATTATCAAGTTTCATCTTAGAAATTTAGACAAACAAATGGATTGTTTCAAATTTTAGATTTTCCAAGGACATCATGGAAAAGTGAAATACAAAACAAACTCGTCCAGGACTTGAACCCAGATCACCGATTCCATTTCCTACGACTATAACTGTTAAGCTAAGCGCTCCTTCCTATTTGTTTTTGAGTATCCATATTTACCCAACACTCCACTCTGGCAGGATATGACACAAGGTCAATTTTCAAGCGGAGTTTAACAGGTTTGAATTCAGAGTTTTCCTTCTCCTAGACCAGTTACCTCACCAAGGCTGAAGGACCCAGTCTGTCCTACTAGTTACCCAGGGAGAATACTTGCATTCCTATCTTTCCCAAGGGTATTAGTGCTATGTGAAATGCAATCAGCCTCGTCCAGGAAATGAACTCGTGTCACCGTGTCCATTTCCTACGATGATAACCATTACACCACGGGCACTTTGTTTTTGAGTATCAGAAAACTTTTAAAAGTTTTTATTGAGGAAAAGTTTGATTTGCAATGTAAGTATAATACAAAACTAAGCCCTTAGCTAAACTAAATCTTTATCTTTCTTTTAACCATATAATGTTGACAGTTGGCTGAAATTGTTTTTGTTTTTGTTTTTTTTTTGGGGGGGGTGCGACATTTTTTTCCCAGAAAACGGATGATTATGACAAAAAATGTATTTTTCTTGCAATAAATTTTATTGAAATTAAATGTCTTTATAAAAAAGAAATCTGCAGACTTTATATGCAATACGGGTTGAGCACTATAATCGTTTAAGGTTTTTTCCCTCTGCTGGACTTAACCCGGTTCTGACGTTAACCACTCGATGACGTTCTGTTAACTTATTAGTTGTTACAAAGACATTAATCTGGAATTATTTGCTTCTTAGGGTCAGCATTGTGACCTTTCCAGGATAAAACTTTTACAAAATTCACACGGAAAAATACACTAAAGATAAAAGAATTACCCCCAGATGTTAACCTGAAGTGCTTCTTTCACTAAGGATCTTCCGCTAAAATTTAACATCAGAATTCATATAAGTAGTATTTTATTTTTATTTTTATTTTTTTGCTCCATTGTCAAATAAAGCAGAGAAAGCAAAACTTAAACTTATAAAAGACAACACACACACACACACACACACACACACATATATATATATATATATATATATATATATATATATATATATATATATATACTTACAAGTGGCATTACTGATAAGTGTTTTAAAGTAACCCACTGCGACCAGTTACTTTTCTTTTTCTGTTGCCCGAAATAAATCGTTTATTTTTTTTTTTTTTTTTTTTTTTTTTTTTTTTTTTTTTGTCAGACGAAAAGTGACGTGAACAATTATCCAGTCAATTTTCGGCGAACTTCGCTGCTTCCCGTCGTCAACGTTAAAAATAAATTCCACAAGAATTATTCTCTCTCTCTCTCTCTCTCTCTCTCTCTCTCTCTCTCTCTCTCTCTCTCTCTCTCTCTCTCTGCAAAGAAAAGGAATGAAGATTATCTTTAAAAAAATAGCTTCATAAAAGACTACGACATAATTCGTTTCAATGCCCCCAAAAGGCCAAATTACTCACTTCAAGAGACGAAAATTTCACTTTATTTCTCCGATAAAAGAAAAAAAATACCGTTTTCCCTAACTTGGAATCTGCACGCATCTTGCCAGTGGTGATGACGGCTATAATTACCTGATGGAACAAAGAGAGTAAATAAAAAAAAAAATTTAAAAAAGGGGGTTGGTTTAGGACGACAGCGCATGCGCCATGACCGCTGGCTGTCTTCCGTTAAACAGGCTGAACTTATGAACCTTACATTAACAACTGAAGTTGTAATTACATCTGGAATTATGAACTACTAAGGTTATCATTTGTTACTCAAGTCTCGTCAACTTGTCTCTACAGATTTCTGCTACAGTGTGACGTTACACGTACACATTAACCGTACACATTCTATGGCAGGTGCAGTTCCATGATAGAGTAACGAAAAGGTGACCAAGAGATCTTCAAATCCCACCTACGCTAAAAGAGTTAAAAGACAATCTGCAGCATTCAATTATCAACTGATTTGCGGTCAAACCACGTTGAAAGTATTGATTCACACAAGATCACCAAAGTTAAGCAACGATGAGCCTAGTCAATACTTAGTTTAGTTTTGGCTTATTTGCATAACGGTAAATTTGATAAAGATAATTTAAATAGTTACATGGTTTCAAGTATTCCTATCTAATACAAATAATTTTCAAACAGACCAATTGATTAGGCCCTAACAAGATACTACCATTCTGGGTCTGAAAGGTTCTGGAAGTAATGGCCATGAAGGGATAATCCCTCTCCCCAGATCTCTAGAACTGGAGCCTCACCATCAAGTACAGTTTAGTGTCATACAGTTCTATTTCAAACAATTCAGTTTAGCATAAGTACAGTTTTTGGTTTACTTACAGTTAAAATGTAAAAACAGTTTCATTTCGAACAATGCAGTTTAACCTAAGTACGCAGTTTAAAAGTCAAAAACAGCTCAATTTCAAACAATTCAGTTCAGCATAAATACACAGTTTAGTTCTACTTGACCCATAGATAGGACCCTCTTAGATGCTACCACTCTGTGCCAGAGTGGACCTGGGAACAATGACAATAAAGGGGCACTCCACATTCCCAAAAACTCCAGGACCGGAGCCTCACCATCAGATTGTCAAAATAAAACTGTTTGACATTTAAAGTGTGTAAAATTAAATTATTAGAAATAGAACTGTTTGATCATTTAACTGTGTGTAAACTAATGACTGATGTTTAATTGAATTGTTAATGATATATAGCAATACTTGGTATCATTTAACCGTGTGCAAACAAATGATTAATAGTAAATAGAATTATTCATATTAGATGGAAATACTTGAAACTATACGCAAAAAAAGAACATAGGCTCTTCTAAAAAATGTCATCAACAAAATGTGTTTACAGATCATACTTAATATATATGTATGTATATGTATAAACAAGATTTGGCATTAAATAACCTACAATGGTTGATATGCCATAAAATCAAACCAAAGCTACCGATCAGTATATGTGTCATGTTTGCTGTAGCCGCGGCTATCTCGTCTAGTATAAAAGGAACCACAAGGTCAATCTATAATGGCACCGAACGATCTTTGAAAGTCGGAAGCAGTTTTGTTATTCTATCAATGTGAAATTAGTGGTATTTCAATCGTACATCAACTGGTGGTGCTAATTCGTTATTTTCTGATTCGCTATATACTCACCGTCGCACACTTGGTTTGGTTTAGTTTGGTTGTTTAAAGGTTATTAAATGCCAAAGACATCTTTGTACAAAAAGAATAGTGGTACTATTTAACCCATAACTAAGGGGTTAAGGGTGTTCCTACTTTTCTCAAAAGGTAAGGTAATAACCCAGCTGGAATATGAGTTTGTTTACAACGATGTCGCAGTCCAGCATGTTAGCCACTACTCCAGGAGGAGTGTCTTCTTGGTGTAATGGTTAAAGCGATGGACTGCGGAATCGTTGTAAGCGAGTTCGAACTCCGGCCGCGCTATTACGTTCACTTTCCGACAAATACCCTTAGGAAGGTCTGAACCCCCTTATCCTCTCAGCTATGGGTTAAATAGCACCACTACTGTTCTTCTAGTAGGGTAGATTTGGCATTAAATAACACAAGAGGGTTGATATGCCATTAAACAACAAAACAAACAAACGAACAAACAAACCACTACTCCATGGGAAAATCCACTGCCGTACACTGATGGTCTGAGGAATTGCACAAAAAAAAAACAAATAAAATAAGGATAGAAACTCTTGTCAAATAATGATTGAACCTGCCACGAGCCAGGTCGATTTATCCAACCGATCGGCACGTGTGTTACATCGGCCGTTACCACGGCTATCCGATCCAGTACGAGACGAAGCACGGGATTGGAGCAATAGTTTGCGTACTCGCTTAAACGAGCAGCGGTGCCAAGCTGCCTCTGCGCGATAACGGCTGAAAGCCTCGAGGCCGGAACCGCGACCAGTGTCACCATGGTATAACGAAAGGCATCTCATTTCGTTTCGCTGGAACCTGCCATAGCGGTTGTCTTTGTTCCTAGCAGCGGCGGTGGTTGCGGTCGGATAAGGGTGCAGGATAATCTCTTTTCCCTACGTACCATAGCTTATCGTTGCTCGCACAGCGACGTACGCAAAAGAGTCAACCGACTTGAAATCCGTGTGAGGCAGGATTTTACCGCCGCTGTCTCGTTTCAAATCCCCTCGATGATTGAAACAATGGATCGCTCGTAAACCACTTGACTGAGCTTTACGGTTACAATGTCCTCTACACAATGATACATAGTGACAGTCAGTAGATGTTTTATAATGATTTTTTGAAACTATTTCTTTTGAAGACAACTATGGTATTTATCGTTGTAGGAAGTGGATTAGGCTAACCGAGTTCAAATCCTGGACTAAGCATTTCACATAGCGCTAAGAGGAAAATCTATACATTCTTTTTCCAGCTTGAGTGGAGCTGACCGACCTGGTGCGGCTAAGGTGCAGCAACAACTTTAAGAAAAAGAAAACCCTGAATTTAAAACAGCTGTACTCTACTTAAAAACGACCTTGTATCTCATTCTGCATATGGTGGACGGATGTAATAAGTTCATAGATATAACTTTTAATCTTCGAATAGGGTGACGACCATTGGCAGAAAAACTTAATCCTCGTGTATAATACGCACCCTAACTTTTAGTACTTACAATCAAGTGCGATGTATTATGCACGAATATTTACGGTAACTATTCTGACTGGTTGATAACTATTTATCACAATTTCGGGTCGACTTTTCCCCCTCAAGCTATGTTTAGATAGAAGAGCAGATTGGGCTTGTATGGCAACCAGTCTAGGAGAAGGAAATCTCTGATTTAAAACCAGTTGTGGACCTAGATAGGAATTGTTTCTGCTAGGTTAATATTTGCAATTTTTAAAAGCTTATATGAGAAGAGAGGATGCATAACAAATAATAATGATAATAATAAACCAAGCTCTGCAGCAGAAATCTCATCAAAGGAATAAACACGTTGGTATTCCACACACACTCTTTACTGTAAGATACTCGGGACCATTTTAAAATGGAAAAGAGAAGAACTCAAAGAAATGGACCAAAGGACAATAATGTTGATGTTGCTAAAGGCTTTACAACCAAGAGATAACTTAGACAGACTATACGTATCAAGGAACTGAAGTCACCAACATTGAAGAAAGCAAACAATCATCCATACGATGAGTCGAAGATTATGTTTAAAAAAACAAAGAAGAACTAATAATAGCGGCCAAAAACAGAACTATTAAACAGAACTAGAAAGAAAAACAACTGTATGGGTATTTTAAACAAAAAACTGACGAAATCTCACACGAGAAGAGACGGACATGGCTACGAAAGTGGAACCTGAAGAGAGAGAGACAGAATCTCTTCTAATAACAGCAAAAAGTAACGCCAAAAAGACAAATTATATTAAAGCTAAAGGCGATGATACACAACTGAATAGTAAGTGTATATTATGTGGTGAGACGAAACCATTAATTACATAAGTGAATGAAGCAAACAAGCGCAAAAGGAGTATAAGACAAGACGCAACTAGGTGGGGCGAGGTGATCCACTGGGAATTGTGCAAGAAAGTTAAGTTTTATTATATATGCACAGACTAGAATCCGTCCTAGAGAATGAGCCGAATAAAATTATGTGGGGTTTTGAGATACTAACGGATCAACTAATCCCGACTAGAAGACCACACCTAGTGATAATGAGCAACAAAAAAGAGAGCTTTACCGTCCCATCGGACCAGAGAGTGAAAATCAAAGAAAGCGAAAAAAAGAGACAAGTCCTCGGACCTTGCCAGAAAACTAAGAAAGCTGAGGTACATAAGATTGGCTCTCTTGGAACGGTCCTCAAAGGCTTGGAAAAGGGCATGGAAGAGTTAGAAATCGGAAGACGAATCGGGACCATTCAAACTAGTGCATTGTTGAGATTGGCCAGTATACTGAGGAGAGTGCTGGAGACGTGAGGAGACTTACTGTCAGTCAGACTCCAGTGAAAGACCATTAGGTAATGGGGAATGTAAAAAACTCGCAATAATAATAGTCCTGGAGACTTGAGGAGACTTGCTGTCACTCAATCTCCAGTGAAAGACCATCAGCTTACGCTGGTGAGAAAAAACTCTAATGAGTAATAATAATAATTAGAAGAAGAAGAAGAAGAAGAAGAAGAAGAAGAAGAAGAAGAAGAAGAAGAAGAAGAAGAAACGCTATATGAGTGTCGCTCGTACGACCAAAACAGGCTACGGGACCTATGACCAGTGTTAGTATATTAATTTCTTAGATGAGGGTCTTTCTGGCAGTCTTTACGATGCGTCAAGATTAGCAAACTTTGAGCGTAGGTTCCTACTATCTTAAAAAGAAAACGGACAACGTCTCAAAATGTTGTTGTGTCATTGCTGGAGTTGAATGGATCAAAAGATGGGAAACAATTTTGAATAAGTTGTACCGTCTGGCCATGTACTTACGTAATTAAATAAAATCGGGGCGTTACCATCTCGCAAGTCAATTGTTTTTTTCAAAGGAATTAGGATTTGGTAAGTTCAAGTTTCATTGCATAAGATGCAGCAAAAATACGCCCAGGAAAGTACTCTTTGAACAAAAAAAAAACGATGTCCAATTAATATACGTGCAATATACATACTTGCAGTAATATATATATATATATATATATATATATATATATATATGAGTGAGAGAGAGAAAAACCTCATTTGTTGGCACACACACATACTATCTCACACTCACACGCATACACACATATACACGTATATAAATATATATATATATATATATATATATTTGAATATGCACTAACAGACATAAAGTTGAATATATATATATATATATATATATATGTCACAGAATAGAATTTCATACAAATATATGTGAGTAACAGATCTATATACTTGGATTCTTTGATATAAGCAAAATAAAAGACGAAGAGATAGGCACAGGCACAACCAAATATACACTAACTGACCTAATGATGGGATTGTATATATATATATATATATATATATGTGTGTGTGTGTGTGTGTGTGTGTGTGTGATATACACTTTGGTGCAAAAAGATAAGGCCACCATGAAAAAATGCAGAAATTTGGATTAATCAACTTTTTATTTCAAAAAGTCATATTTTTATTCTTAGATTTTTAAAATCTTTTTTTCTTTCTTTAGGTCATGCCAATAGCAATGGAACCCATCGGGACCATCTAAATTCCATTTTTTTTCTCGTCTGTAATTACAACATCACTCCATTTTTCCCCGAACGAGACGTACTTTTTGGTCCAACTAAATCTTGCCTTTATGTGATTTTCCTTCCATGAAGGAGCTTTTTGTCCCTTTGAATATTCAACATAAGGGCAATTTTTTAATGTTCTCCATATGGTCCAACGTGAAACATTGAATTTGAGAAACAGATTTTCCGGATTTTCTAACATCTCTGATAATGGCCCGTTTATTCCTTAGACCGAGTTTTTCTGGCCTACCTGGAATCTTATTGGGTGTTTTGTTCTTATTTTTATGTAATTAGTCACTGCACACCTTGATCTGTTGATTTTCTTGGGAATTTCTTGTTGAGAATGCCCATCTTTTTCGAAAGCATCGATCATTCCTTTCTCGTGATCTGTAAGAGAATTGCCACGTCCCATGATTTATTTTTAATTTTTATTACTAATTTTTATGTAAGAATTAATCTTAACATAAAAATCTGTGAGTTAATTTGTTTTATTTAATAAATTCATTGGTGGCCTTATCTTTTTGCAACATGCTAATTTTAATATTTTCTGAAATAATAATCAAAGAAAAAATTTTTCAAAAAAAATTTTAATAGATAATTTTATTATTAAATACATTTATAAAAATATGAATTTTTGAAAGAAAAAAAATGGATCAATCCAAATTTCAGCGTTTTTTCCTGGTGGCCTTATCTTTTTGCACCAAAGTATATATATATATATATATATAAGTATATCTGTACATATTTTCTGAAAATGATATAAAACTATAAAACAAGCTTCAATTCTATATTCTTATTCAGAGGATAGCATCCTTTAAGGAACACCTTACATACGTCCATATATATATATATATATAAGTAGTAAAGTTGGCGACCTTAGTCGTTGGTGAGCCGAAGGCTCCCTTTTCAATAGCTACTACACCGAGGTGTTGGGAAGGGATCTACTCCATTCCCTGGATTGCTCCACTTTATCCTTGATCCTTACCTTATAATGCTGAGTGTTAAGCAAGGCAGCATCAAGTACCATTTTTTTAGTATTTGGTATGATTCGACCTGGTATTGAACCCCGATCTCTTGGACCATTGGCAAACACTCTACTCATTAGTCCAATGGCCGGTGATATATATATATATATATACATATATAATTAGCAATATCTACGAGTGTTCAATATCGGTGATTGATCATATAAATTGGAGAGTTAAAAAGTCAGGTTAACACATGTTATATAATAGCCGAGGGATTTCGGTTCATGCCTTTGAGTTTAGTTAGGCTGAGAACCTTTCGGCTCAGCACATGGGTTAGTTGGGTGCAACATTGAGGCAGGTGTTAACGGGCGGATGGAGGTGTCACTCAGATGTCACAATACTCCGAGACGTGACAGGGTGCGGGTGACGTCACGCACTGGAAGCGCGCGGAGGTTTGTGGAAGAATCTGAAGGAAGTTAGAGAGTGGGGTACTAGACGCCAAACGAGAAGGATCGACTTTTGGAGCTCGCAGACGCGAGGCAAACTTGCGCCCTATGAGGGCTGCTTGAGACGGGGGCCGCTCGAGATGGGAGCCAAATGAATAAGACAGCATAGAAGATTGTCTCTCCTCCTTACGTCGAAACCTTTAACTCAAAGTTAATAAAAAGGTTTCGTACCTGAACAAGAAGTCGTTACGTGTTTTCGAATTCCGAGATTCCAATGTTCAATCGTTATGAACATTATATGTCTATTTCGCACATGACCATATTCGTGTATATGGCTATGTAACACACAGACAGAGAGTCAAAGGCATGTAGTAACTATCAGTTGAGATAGAGAGGGGTGGATTTTGACTAAATCTTGATCTCTCAGTCAGGCTATCTTTCTTCTTTTGGTATTTTCGGCGCTTTTATTCGTTTAGAGTATCATTTCTTTTGTGGACCTCCATGTCAGAGTGTAATGAATATACATATGCGTGCATTTATACAAACGCACACACTTTCATACACATGTATATATTATTATTATTATTATTATTATTATTATATACAAACATATATATACATATATATATATATATATGTAATATTGATAATATAGCTTTCAATATTTATAAATAGTGTTCAATATCAGGGATAGGGTACATATATCTAAGTTAGAAGAGCGTAGCCAACGGTGCTTCCGGACAATCACTTTCTAGCCTATGGAATCATCAATCTAAGTAGTACGTGTACGGTAGGCATCTCTTTATATGCTGCTGTGTAATGAGAAGATTCGTTTAGTTTTTAGGTCATCGTGTGAAAAGCGTCATAGTTTATAGGGCATTCTGGTAAGAGTGTTATAGTTTATAGGGCATTCTGGGAAGAGCGTTATAATTTATAGGACATTCTGGGAAGAGTGTTATAGTTTATAGGACATTCTGGGAAGAGTGTTATAGTTTATAGAGCATTTTTGGAAGAGTGTTATAGTTTGTAGGGCATTCTGGGAAGAATGTTATAGTTTGTAGGGCATTCTGGTAAGAGTGTTATAGTTTATAGGGCATTCTGGGAAGAGTGTTATAGTTTATAGGGCATTCTGGGAAGAGTGTTATAGTTTATAAGGCATTCTGGGAAGAGTGTTATAGTTTATAGAGCATTCTTGGAAGAGTGTTATAGTTTGTAGGGCATTCTGGGAAGAATGTTATAGTTTGTAGGGCATTCTGGGAAGAGTGTTATAGTTTATAAGGCATTCTGGGAAGAGTGTTATAGTTTATACTGTATGGTTATTTTCACAACTCTATTACATTAATAAATATAAGTCTATTCTATCCACACACACACACACACACACACACATATATATATATATATATATATATATATATACCATTGGTCTAATGAGTAGAGTTTTCGCCAGTGGGCCAGGTGACATATAAATACATATATATATATATATATATATATGGAAGTAAAAAAGGAAATAAATCTAACAATATGAAGAAAAGTTCAAAAAACAAAATAATCCATAATTTGATGAATTTATAATGAAAATTGACGTCTAACGTTTCAGTTGTAATGACCTTCTTCAGGACTTTAAATTCATGAAAACTGTTAAAATGGCGATGGATGTTTGATGAACATTCTTCATGAATTTAAAGTCCTGAAGAAGGCAATTAAAACCGAAATTTTTAACGTCGACTTTCATAATAAATTCATGAAATTTTTGATTATTTTGTTTTTTCAACTTTTTTTCATATATATATATATATATATATATATATATATATATATATTCATTTGGTTTCTCTGTTTGATGATTCGATAGCAGGTTATTTGTAGGTTATTTAATGCCAAATACAACCTTGTAGAAGAATAGTTGTGGTACTATTTAACCCATAGCCGGGGAGATTAGGGGCGCATACATCTTTCAGGGGTATTAGCCCGAAAGTGAATGCAATAGCGTGACTGGAGATTGAATTCGTTTATTATGATGCAGCAATCAAGCAAGTTACTCCATGGATATATATATATATATATATATATATATATATATAAGGTGCATTCAATAAGTTTCCAGATTTTATTGTACAAGCATTTAAAATTTGAATATTCAGTGTGTTATTGCTATACATCTTATGAGATGACTGACCAATTTTCATGACATCAGCTTTAAATGAACAGCTACAGCAGCAATTGGAATACACCCTACTAAAGCCTGATTATCACAGCTGGTGAATATCAAAAAGGCAATCGGGACGTGAGGACAGTTTAGAAGAACGATATGCAATAAAATTCTGTTTTAAACTTGGAAAAAATGCCACAGAAACGTATGGAATACTTCCGACTGCTTTTCGACCATCTTGCATGAATCGAGCATCAGTTTTTGAGTAGCATAAGAGATTCAAGGAAGGCGGGGAGTCCGTGAGGGATGATGAGAGGTGTGGGAGGAGTAAAGAAGTCAATACACCAGACTTGATTGGCGAAGGGGTTAGGGTTAGGGTTACTATGTTGAGGTTTTAAGGGAGTTCAGGAAGAGATTCTATCGGAAGAGGCCAGCATTCTTCATATCGATTCAGTGGCATTTCCACCAGGACAATGCACCAGTCGGCAACTCCATCCTTGTCACAGACTATTTGACCAAGATAGGCATCAAGACAGTTCCTCACCTTCCCTATAGTCCAGACCTTGCTCCCTGTCACTTTTGCTTATTCCCTAAGGCTGGCGTTATGAGACAATTGAGGATATGAACGAGGCTGTGACGAAGGTCATTGACACGTTCACACAAGAGGACTTCCATGTTGTTGGAACGGTACAACAAGTGCATTGCAGCCAGAGGAGATTACTTCGAAGGGGACTAGAGTTTCATGAATGTACTATCAATAAAAGTGCCCATACGAAAAAAGTCAGGAAACTTATATATATATATATATATATATATATATATATATATATATATATATATATATATATCCGAAAAAGCATTTACTGTATCTCCAACATACCTTTCTCGTAAGACTCTTGTAGTGCTAGTTTCTTATTTCATAATAATAACAATTATTTTCCAAATCCTTCCTCTGTCAACTACTGAAGCATCTGCAATGCTTCATGGCCTTAGTCATGTTCGTAAAGTGTTTCCTCATATCGTCTTTCTAGAAGAAGAAAATAAAGTGAATGCTGCAAACTGGCCCCAAAAGATTACAAGAGCAGGCATGCTGAGTTGGAAAGGTAATCCACAGGGAATTATGCAAGAGACTAGAATTTGGCCATGCTAACAAATAATATATTCACAAACAAGATTTAGTCCTAGAAAATAAGACGCATAAAACTTTAAGACAGAAACAGATCATCAAATCCAGACGAATAGATTAGACTTAATGTTGATTAAAAAGCAGAAAATAACTTTTCATCTGGTAGATCTTACAGTTCCAGTAGAGCATAAGTTGAAAACAAAAGAAAGCGAAAAGATAAACAAATACTTGGATCTTACCTGAGAGCTGAAAAAGCTGTGAAACATGAAGATGACGGTAATACAAATTGTAGGTGCCCGTGGTGTAATGGTTATCGTCGTAGGAAATGGACACGGCGACACGAGTTCATTTCCTGGACGAGACCGATTGCATTTCACATAGTACTCATACCCTTGGGAAAAGGTATGAATCCAATTATTCTCCTTCCAGCTATGGGTAAATAGTAGGGCAGACTAGGTTCTTCAGCCTTGGTGTGGCAACTACTCTAGGAGAGGGAAAACTGAATTCAAACCTGTTAAACTCCGCTTAAAAATTGACCTTGTGTTATATCCTGCCCGTGCCGAGGGGTTGGTAAATATGGTAATACAAATTGTAGTTGGAGCCCTTGAAACGGTCCCCAAAGACCTGAAACAGAGAATGAGGAAACTGGAGATCAAAGCAAGAATTGAGACCCTTAAGACCACCTTGCAGTTAAAATTGGCTAGAATACACAGAAGAGTCTTAGAGACGTGAGGAGACATGCTGTCACTAAGACTTCAAACTTTCAAGTGTCTAGATACCTCCGAGTTGCTCGTGGTACAAACACAGCCATTTTTTTTTTCTTGTAACGGATTGGAAAATGCTATTTTAATATTTTGGTATTTCTGACAGAGAAATGAGAATGTTAAAATTTGGCCAATGTCGTCTAACATCACGTCAGTTCGATTTTTATTTTGCAGTCCACTAAAAGTGTGTTCACAAATACTTTGCATACCCTGTATATTACTTTCTGGAAAGTTATTTCTTCTGTATATATCAAGCTAATTCCTTTATATTCCTATTGATAAATTAACCTGGTTTAGTTGTAAGGACAGGAATAATACGGCAGAGCCTATCCCTCTCCAGGTTCCGATTGAAATCAGGATTTTCCTTCTCTTTAACTGGTATTTGTACTAATATTAAAGAACCCAGCCTGACCTACTGTTGACCAACAGCAAGAGAGAGAAGAGTTGGATTCATGCCTTTCACAGGGATATTACCGTTAGATGAAATACAAACTGCTTTGTCTAGGATTTAAACTAGAGTCGCTGTGTCCATTTCCAAAGACAATTATTCCCTTCCCAAGGTTATTAGCAGCTATGTGAAATACAAACAGCTTAATCCAGGATTTGAACTTCGATAACAGTGTTCACTTCCTATGACGATAACCGCTATATCACGAGCGCCTCCATGATAACTTATAAACGCTAGATCTAAACCCATACTTAGAAATAGGAGTTTAATTCGAGAGTCCTACTTTATGGATAACTGATTTGATTACCTTTAATTGAAACAGGTTGATTTTATGCGTTTTCTATTACATACGAAGGAATGCTATCGCCTAATGATTTTAGTATGTAATCATGATTATCTATTAAGTTAAGGCGTGAGTAAGTCTTTTGATCATGACCCATACACAGCGCTTGAGATCGACTAGATGGGAAGGCGGTGTGAATTAAAGGTAGAGATTATGTTGTGTGATTTGTCGGTATTGGCATAAACTTTATGGTGATATAAAAGTTTCCTTTTTTTCCCTCTAATTGAGTAAAATCTAAAGCTAAAAGGATTTCTTATAATCTTTTCCGATTGTTAATTAGTTTTTGGAACTTAGGCATTTCTCTAATACAGGAGTTTTAAACATCGAAACTGATATGTAAGTTCAATGGCTGGTCAAGCAGGAAAATATCTTAGGCCTATTCTTTTTAACTTCTGGGTTTCTACTGTCAGCAAGGGGGATGAGTAATATTCAGACCCACTAGAGTTGGACTGCAAAATAGGTTGGTTGGTTATTTTTTTACGGCATATCAACCCTTTTCGGGTCATTTAAAGCCGAATTAAATTTCAAACAATTCAGTTTAGCATAAGATTAGTTTTTGTTTACAAACAGTTAAATGTTAAAACAGTTCTATTTCAAAGAATTCAGTTTAAGATAAACAGGCAGTTTCACCGTCAAAACAGAACTATTTAAAACCATTCAACTTAGTACAAGTATAGTTTAGTTCAATTTAACTCATAGATAGGATCCTTATCAGGTGCTACCACTCCGGACCAGAGTGGATCTGGGAGCGATGGCAATGAAGGGGTACTTCATATTCCCCAAAGTTCCAGCATTACTGGGACCTCACCATCAGATTGTTTAGTGGCATATCCTAGACTGTTGTTAGGGGGGATCTTACCCCCCCCTCTGTTAAGGAGCGATCGATAAATTCTACAACCCCAGCTGACTATAGGGAAAAGTTATTTTTTTGTAAATGATGACACGCATGGATTTTTTAAGACATTCATTCAATTTAATGCCAAAGACATCCGTATTCTTTAAGGATGTTTTTGGCATTAAATAACCCACAAAGGGTGAACAACAATGGCACTATTTAACGCATAACCGAAGGGATAAGGTGATCCATACCTTTACGAAGTGTATTAGTTCGAAAGTAAATGCAGTAGCGCAACTGGTGTTCGAACTCGTTTACTACGATGTCCCAGGCCCAGTAAATTAGCCACTACGCCATTGGGACCAATAACTTAGCAACAGCATTAGACAAAAAAAGTGACAATGAAAAACAGAGCCATTTTTATTATTGCCACATTCCTTGATTATTGTGATGAAAGTTCCCCACAATCTTTGTATCTTCAAATGCTGGTTTAGATGTGTTTTTCTATTGTGACCTCAAACTTCCTTTAGATGATAATTTCCAATTTTCTTATAATTTTTGAGGAAAACATCAATTGATAAATAATGGCAATTTAATCTCTTTACAACATCGCGAAGTAACATTCCACAATCATTGTATCCCATAATTTAAACTCTTTTAAACTCAAAAACTGCGGGGGTGTCCTCGTGGTGTAATGGTTAAAGCGAAATCGTAGTAAGCGAGTTCGAACTCCAGTCACGCAATTACGTTGACTTTCGGGCAAATACTCCTTATCCTCCCAGCTCTGGGTTAAATAGTACCACTACTGTCCTTCGAGGAGAATAGCTTTGGCATTAAATAACCTACAAAGGTTGATATGCCATTAAAAAAAGAAACCAAACCATCAAACAACTGCTTAGCAAAGGACTAATCATAAATTAGAATATGAAATCAAGAAAATTCTGAGAAATTTCTAATTTTTTGGTGTTTCTGAAAATTTTCTTTTTCAAAAATGAGGACTTTTCGCTACAACTAAGGGAATTTTGACAACGATAATCTTAGAAAATAATCACTTTCTATTTGTACCTAAGCCATTAAAACTTCACTAAAATTTGTGACAATCATAAAAAAAAAAATGTTGTTTTTTCACTATGGATTTTTTATTTGTTTTGTTTTGTTTTTTGTCCAATACTGTATCATTTGTTCTTATTTATCATCTCATATGCGCAATAAACATTTCTTTTGGGGGTTTTTTCCTTGATACTGGTAACTATTTAGCCGATTTTTCCCAGCTTTCGAATAGCGGAGGAATTGAACTGATCATCTCACTCAGATGTGTTTTGAGGTAGACGAGGGAAAAACGAGATGAACCTGATTCTAAGAGTTCGAGTCCTGTAGCAGCCCTTTCCTCATTGTACCAAAGGCATTGAATTGATAGCGGGAACCGGGGAATTTTCTGGGTACTATATAAGCTAATATTTGTTCTGTATATAGTGAGGATTCCACGCATCGACGGCTGATTGTGAGTTCAGCTTACTACAAAATTGTGATGAAAGATTGATTGATTGATTAATTGATTGATTGATTTTAACGGGGTGTCAACCAGCCTACAGTTATCTTATGCCAAGAGGATAGGGAATTGTGTTCATTGTACATTTATAGTAGATGTTTTGTGAATGTTTTCTGGTCATGGTAATTCAATTCACTATATAATTCCTCTACTTAAAAAAGAAAAATAAATATCTATATCCTTGCCCTTGAGGTGATAATAATTACGCGGATGCGTATTTCTAATCCTCTTGGGAAGACATGGCCCTGGAGGTGACTGTGTCCTCTGTAAAGAGTACGAATGTAACTTACAAGACACGTTAAGGTTAATTGGCCACGTAATTACCATGACTAGTTAATTTGGCGTCACTTTTGAGTGATATAAACTGTTGGCTCAGTTGTAGAGTTTCAGCTCTGTGGTCTCTGGTTCGATCTCCGGAGGCGAAGATCACGGTATACAGTGCTGATGAGATCTAATAAGGTCAAAACAGCTGTCCAGTGCTTTTATATGTCGTGCGTATGTGTCCACCGGATTTTCTGGTCATGGTAATTCAATTCACATTATAATTCCTCTACTTGTAGTTGCTTTTTAAGAGTTTTTTACACACAGTTATATGATATCAAGTATTTCAATCTGATACAAATGATTTGCACACAGTTGTATGCTTTCAAGTATTCCTATCGAATAGTAATAATTATATGATTTCAAGTAATCATTTCTATTTAATAATCATCCCTTATTTGCACACAGTGGTACGGTTTCAAGTTACTGATAATCCTTATTGAACAATTAACTATTCTTAATATAAACGGCATCAATTTTCGGACAAGAATTATTGAGAAAGGTAAGGATCTCCTTATCCCCACAGCTATGAATAAATAGTACCACTACAGGTCTTCTACAAAAATAGCTTCGGCATTAAATAACCCACAAAGGTTGATATGCCATTAAACCAAACCATGATAGAATAAACATAATTTTTAAACAAATTTATTTGAAATGGGAACTTAACCTTAACTACCATTCTGGATCAGAATGAACCTGGGAGTAATGGCTATGAAGGGATATTCAACACTCCCTAAAGCTCCAAAACTGGAGTCTCACCACCGGATGCAGTTTAGTGTCATACCAAAGATACCTTTTAGGGGGAGTCTTACACCTTTGTAGGGGATACAATTAGAGTATTCTAAACCTCAACGACAGGCCGATGTGATGAGAGTTGGATTTATTTGATTTTAAACAAACAACAGAAAAAACTGTACTTTGTTATAGCATTTTTAAAAGCAAATACAAAGTTTATCCTTTGCCCAGTGGGCTGGGATTGTAGAATACACCGACTGCTTCTCAGCTGAAGAGTAGGATCCCCCCCCGCGCTCCAACGTGTGTCCTGTATATGACACTAAACAATCTAATGGTGAGGTTCCAGGGGAATGCAGAATACTCCTTCATTGCCTTCGCTCCCAGGTCCACTTGGGTCTAGAGTGGTAGCACCTGATAGGGTCCTATTTATGGGTCAAATAGAACTAAACTCTGTAATTATGCTAAACTGAGTTGCTTGAAATAGAACTGTTTTGACATTTAAACTGCGAACTTATGCTAAACTGAATTGTTTCAAAAAGAACTGTATAAAAATAGATTTGGCATTAGTAACCTACAATGGTTGATGTGCCATAAAACCAAACCAAACCAAGCCAAACTAAACCTAAGTTTATCATGACCGATTTTCTTGGACTTGCTTTAAGAATTTTGTATCCAAGAATTGGTGAAAGTATGTGTTCTAACATGACATATCGGTAGGTGTTTTATTTTTATTATTTTTTTTCTGAAAGTGATAG
Organism: Sepioteuthis lessoniana; assembly: GCA_963585895.1. Classification (NCBI taxonomy): domain Eukaryota; kingdom Metazoa; phylum Mollusca; class Cephalopoda; order Myopsida; family Loliginidae; genus Sepioteuthis; species Sepioteuthis lessoniana. The sequence continues at coordinate 43,461,451 of OY757917.1, read as the reverse complement.
GAAAACGAAGTCTAAAGAGATCAACTTGCAAATGACGTGAACCTCGTCAGTTCAAACGAAGACTTAGATTATCGATTTTCTTTGAAAAGGTATCGGCTTTCAGATTAGTTCGACGAGTGACAGAGGGGGAGGGACATGTTCATGATGACATGTGGAAGTGTAGCACGTATTCCGATGCGAGGGTCTCACATTAGAATCGAGTTTTCTCATTCCATCATAGCCCTCACTCTCTCTCTCTCTCTCTCTCTATATATATATATATATATATATATATTTACATCTATATATATGTACATCACTTCATGGCGCTTTCTCTGTCTCTCTCTCTCTCTCTCTCTCTCTCTCTCTCTCTCAATCATTATATATACATATAAATCACTTCATAGCTCTCTCTCTCTCTCTATATATATATATATACATAGCCCTCACTCTCTCTCTCTCTCTCTCTATATATATATATATATATATATATATTTACATCTATATATATGTACATCACTTCATGGCGCTTTCTCTGTGTGTGTGTGTGTGTGTGTGTGTGTGTCTCTCTCTCTCTCTCTCTCTCTCTCTCTCTCTCTCTCTCTCTCTCAATCATTATATATACATATAAATCACTTCATAGCTCTCTCTCTCTCTCTATATATATATATATATATATATATATATATATATCACCGTTTTATACGCAGGCGAAACGTGGGTTACCACAAAGAAGGAAGAACAGAAATTGGTTACAGCACAGAGAGCAATAAAAAGATCGTTGCGTGAGCATATCCGAAGCAGGGTAATTCAATAGCGGAGTGGAGTGAAAGACGTGATCCTGAAGTACCGAAAGTGGAAATTCTACAGAGACGGAAACGTCACAGGGCTTACAAACAGGTAGATCCGTACAGTTGTCGAGTCGTATCCAAGAGACCGGACACGACCACCCGGAAGACCTACACGTCAATGGAAAGTTGAAATTGTTTAAGTGAATCGAACAAACATCGAGAAGGGCAAAAGCAAGAACTCCATAGAAATACAATATATATATATATATATATATATATATATATATATATATATATATATATATAGTTCGAGATGCCTGTGTCGTAATGGTTATCGTCCTTAAGAAAATAGACACGGCAACCCGAGGTCAAATCCTGGACAGAGCTGTTTGTATTTAACATAGCGCAAATACTCTTGGGAAAGTTCTGAATCCAACTATTCCCCTTCTAGTTATGGGTAAATAGTTGGACCGGCTGGGCTCTTTAACCTTGGTATGGCTGGAGAGATACATGCAGACATATTATTGGTTGGTTGGTATTTTATGGTGTATGAACCCTAGTTTATATGTATATAATTTGTAAGTGTATAGTTTTTTTATAACTATTTTAGACGAGTGGTCAGAGTTCATTTGTATGTTCACAGTTAAATGGTTTCAAATGTTTTTATCTAACAGTGATAATTCTATTTGATATAAATCATTTTTTGTTCACAGTTAACATTAGTAATTCTATTTATCACGTGTTTCTATTTAATACTAATAATTTTCACACAGCTGCATGATTTCAAATTACAAATAATAATAATAATAATCCTTGGTAAATGATTTAACCCATCTGACCCATAGATGGGATCCTAACAGGTACTACCACTCCGGGTCAGAGTGAACCTGGGAGTACTGGCAATGAAAGTGTATTCCACATTCTCTAAAGGTCCAGAACTAGAGATTCACCGTCTTATGCAGTTTAATGTCAAACCCAAAGTACTCGTTGTGGGAAGGGGTGTTACCCCTCTGCAGAAATGCAATCGATATATTCTACGACCCCTGCCAATTGGACGGTATATATATATATATATATATATATATATATATATATATATATATAATCTCCCTTCGATTTTTTTTCGTAAAAAGTTCATTTTCTTTACAAGCAAAGATTTGATTATTTCTAGTGGAACATTGTGAAATCAAAATGGACATTATTAGGGGTTATTTATAACCGAATTCTCCAGATGTTACACCGTGTTGACTTGATATTTAAATACTTAAATGTGCAAGCAAACGATGTAAATATTGGGGTTTTTTCCCAATAAATTCGCATAAGAATATTTTCCTTATTGAATTACATTAATTTAAAGTAATTGATTTAAAATAATTCAGATTGCATTGATTTTTCTTTGATTAAATTACACCGTCTCACACCGGTAAATAAATCTAGATTATTTTGTCATTGGTTTGAATAAGTCTGAGTGTTTCATAATCTGTTTTGTCTCTCTTCATAAAACTAGGCAAATTTAGAAATAACTTCAATCTGAAAAGGTTTAAAACTAGTTTGGTCTTTTGGTTGTGAATCAATCAAAAATATAGGATTAAATCCTATCGTTTGGACCAAGAAATGATTAATATCAAAAAGGTAGATTTTCAAATTTACCTTCTGACAGTTTAATATTTTTCTTAACAAAATGAATTATTTTATTCATTTCAAATGTGGATATTTTAGTCATTCATTCATCTTAAATTACTTGAGAAACAATACCGAAGTATGGTAGCCTCAGTAAGAATCGAACTTACTTACAATTACCACCTAACCCACCTTGCTAACCATTATACTACTTGCTCCAAAATTATCTCCAGAAGCAAAAGAGACAAATTTATAAAATATAGAAATTGAATCAAAATGAAATAACGTTCTCGGCCAAAAATTAGAAGATTGTCGTTAAAGAAGAAATAAAGAAAAAAAAAGGAAGAGAAAAAAGACGACGATTTTTCTTTTACAAAATAAAGACGTAAACTTCTTCATAAACGTACGTTGTTTGTGCTGAGACATCCGTATTTAAAATGAAAACAATAAAAGAAAACCATGCATTTATTTATTCTGTATCAAGATAGATGTTTGGATAGATATTTATCGTGTCGTAACAGATTAAGTCAGACGGTGTATTGTGAAAATTTGTCCTTCTGAAGTGAATCACTACAGTTTCGAACAGACTGAATTTGACCCATTTATTTATTACGAACATGCAAAGCCTTGAAGCACAACGTTAGCCACACTACCACAAGGACTCTCTCCTACCCCCTCAAAGCCAGTCACAAATATTGTGAAAATAGATCTTTAATCAAAATGCTGGGTTGTAAGATATATTTAAACAATTGCTGATGCAAAAGAGAAAATTGCCGCTTGCAGAATGGGGAAATTGAAAAATTAAAAAAACTTAGAATTTAAAGAAACAGAATGTTTTATCTTTCATCTCTTTTCTTTTGGATTTAATCAAACATAAATAAATGAATAACTTCTACCCCGTATCGGTGCTCTCGACACGTCTTGATGATGAGTTGACAGTATATATATACTGTCAACTCATCATCAAGACGTGTCGAGAGCACCGATTCCCTTGCTTCTCTCGTCTATTGACCATGGCTCTTGGTTAGTAATGTAGACGGCACTGAGTAACCGCAAAAAGCTGTTGAATTTCATATTTTGTTGATCAGTCAACACTGGTGCATCGCTAAGGAGTTCGGCTTTACTCCTACAGATGTATTCGTCTTAGGTGGTTTGTGAGATGGGAGGTAAGTGGCTGATCAATCGCTGTTTTGTCAGGTGCTGCTTCCTGGGTTTTTCAAAACAGTACGCAGCAACCTTGTGCTATTGGGTTTTTCAAAACAGTACGCAGCAACCTATATATATATATATATATAGGAATAGCACAAGGTTGCTGCGTACTGTTTTGAAAAACCCAGGAAGCAGCACCCGACATATACATACATATAAGATAGAAAGGGTTCCAGTCTAAAGGCAAGATTTGATTGATCAAATCTGGAGAAGGAAGCTCTAAACCTTTGCTGATTTATAGGTACCCTCTGGCGGGAAAAGTCTTAGAGAAAGTACACTGAAAAAAGCCTACAGTTATCCATATTTACCCAACCCCTCCGCTCGGGCAGGATATGACACAAGGTCAATTTTTTTTAGTGGAGTTTAACAGATTTGAATTCAGAGTTTTCCTTCTCCTAGACTAGTTGCCTCACCAAGGCTGAAAAACACAGTCTGTCCTACTATTTATCCATAGCTGGAGGGAGAATAATTGGATTCATACCTTTCCCGATAACCATTACACCACGGGCACCTCCTAATTACACCACGGGCACCTCCTAAAAGCCTACAGTTATCTTGCCTCGCATCTTGCTGGTCTGTAGCAATGAACACCAAGAGAGTGGCATTAGTGTCGTAGAAGTATATATCACTATAATCCAACAGCATATACATGTCTTACGACCTTATCATCTTACAAATTTGTAATTTTTTCCCGAGTTGAATCAGTTAATAATCAGATATGTTTAAGTTGTGATTTCGGTGGTAAAGACAGTTTTCATCTATCAATAAAGGATAATTATCTTATATATAGAATAATTTCAATGCTGTTTATAGTATACTAAAAATCTTTAAAACTCCCTACATATATTTGTCTACTCACGATTTCCACTGGTATCTTTCATATATATATCCATATGTACACTTCCTCTGGTGGTGATGATCGGAAAAACGATAAAAGATAAAATTTGGTCAAGAAATAATTTTTTATCACCTATTATCTATTTACTGTATTGCATTAATTTTGATTGTATTTCTGTAGTTTTGAAAGTATAAATAAATATTAGAATGTTTTTTTCTTTATTTTATTGGATGATGAAGACTTTAAAGAAATGTAACCCCGAGATAAATGCACTCCGAAAATAGTCTTAGACAAAAAGAGAAATTCTCTTTAGTTTTTCTGTGTCTTTTTATACAGAATATTTCTTTTTCTTCCATGTTTTACAAATATGTATCGCAGTTTTTCGCTACTTACCCATCAACATTCATTCATATTGATGGGCATGTGAAGGTCTGATTTTACTCAATCTACCATTCAAAATAAAGTACAAAACACTTTTATCAAAATCATTATTTCACTCCGTTTGACATGAAACGCCATATCTTTCTATCTCGTAACCTCTGTAAATACGACATACCCGAGCCGGGGATCATGACAATATTCGTGGAGAAAATCATGTTCCGGGAACTTTTCTGTCTGACTGCGATCTTCGGGATCAAGACACCGAAACGCACAAGCTTTAGCCTTGTAGTATGATTATATTTCTCGGTCACGCCTTCTGATGTCTCTACAAAGTAATAAGAACTAAGTCCATTATTTAGGAGGCGCTCATGGTGAAACAGTTATCGTCGTAGAAAGTGGACACGGCGACCCAAGTTCAAATCCTGGACGAGACTGCGTTTCTCATAGCGCTAATACCCTACTCTCCCTCCCGCAATTGGTAAATAGTAGAGCAAAGTGAATATTCTGGCTTCATAAAACATAATATCTTTAAGAAACTAACTTATATATATAAATATATATATATATATATATATATATATATATATATTTGTTTAAAATACAAGAAATTTAGAAATTATATTTCATAATAGATTTATCATCGGCTGGATTATATATATATATATATATATATATATATATATATATATATATATATATATATATATGCCTACTGAGTCAGAAAAAATGACCGGATCATCAATCAGAACGATTCTGACTCTCCATCACATGTGGAGAGTGTTCAATAGAATTAACTAGAACTTAATACAACTAACTAGAGCTAGTCGTATTTAATTAATTTTTATAACTATTCTGTAATTTTAATGGAGAGAAAAAAACATAATATAATTTGCAAATAGAAAAAATATTACACAAACTGGTATCCGGGAAAAATTCCATAAAAAAAAAAATAAAAGACTAAAAACATGCGTACCAATTGAAAATAATCAACCAAGAACGCATGTCAAGCCAAAAGGATAAAGAACATTGACAGAATTCCTTAGGCTAAATATAAGAGAGTTCAATACACTAAGTAGAACGAAATTTCATATTTCTCCCTACATAGTGTATTGAACTCTCAGAGTCAGAAATATATACCTAAGTTTCGGCCAACTGGATCAATTCGGATTCAATCACGTGTGGAACTTAGAAAACGCTCCATAGAATTAACTCGGGCTAGAATCATCCTGATGAATAAAACTAATTTTAATAACGGTAAATAGTAAATGAATTATATATATATATATATAACGCCAACTTTACTTAATATATGTGTGTGTGTGTGTGTGTATGTGTGTGTGTGAGGGGGGGGCAGCAGTCTTTCATTTCAGCATGTTTGATTAAATAATAAAGACTCGTTTTGTCAATATAATTTTATTAAGATCCTTTCAGGTTTCCTGATAAGTGTCTAGGTTTCTGGTCGGAACTGGTGGGTGAATTTACCAAAATTGTCCCAAGAGCTATCGGATCTTTACTAGGGCAAAATGTGCCTTTATTAATTAACCAAACATGCTTAAATGAAGAACAACTTCCCAACTTCACACACACACACAATCCAATATATATAGTGAGTCCAATATAACAAACGTTACATTTGCATTGAAACTTGTAAATTAAGAAACTTTTATGATGAAAGGACACATTATCTTTGAGGTAAGTCGGAAAAAGCGCGTTCGATTTAAGAACAAATCGTAGGTTTAAACAGTGGTTGGTGCATTCTTTAAAAATTTATTCTATAAATTGAGTAGAAGCGTTACCTATCCATGGTCATTAAAGATATACAGAGCAATTTTCAGGCCAAATTTAGTGTTGGTAAAGAACTCTATGTATTTATTTCTGATAATAGTAAAAAGTTTGTCCTTAGGATATTCATTTCTTAACAGTGTGGTTTTAATGAATTTTACTTCAACGGTAAGTTTAGACTTAGAACAAATTATTTAGGCACGGTGAACCAGGGTTTCAAAAAGGTTATTTTGACGCTGTAAGGAACAGGATAATCCCCAACGTGTATATCAACACTAAATGTTGGTTTTTGATTGATATAAGTTAAGAAAACCAAATTAGTGCCTTCAACCAAGACATCAAAAAAGAAAGAAAGTCATTGTTTTCAAATTCCCATGTACATTTCAACGCCGGATATAATTTGTTGAGTGAATGAAAAAATCGTCTGCTCTCAGATGTTGAAGAGAATATTAAAAAAAAAACGTGTCGTCAATATACCGTACATAATAAAGGGATTTATTAGTGATTTCAAATGGTTTTTCTTTGCAGAAACTAATGAATATATTTGCCATAGCTGCACAAAGGGGACCTACCCATAGCAATACCATTAATTTGCTAGTACAGAGTATTATTAAAAGTAATTTTGGACAAAGAAAAAAACTTACCAATCTTTCCGATTAAACTTTATTTTCTTTTTTCCCCCTCTGTGTATTTTTTTCTTTTCTTTTTTTTTTCTGTTTTTAGATCTATTCATCCCTATTACCTACTTTTGTCACGGAGTTCTTTGATGAGATAAGATCGAAAAAGGGGTCCTTTTTTAGAAATTATAATTTATGCTCTAATTAAAGGTGTTCTTATATATATATATATATATATATATATATATATATATATATATATATATATACAATATTTGTATATATATATATATATATATATATATATATATATATAATATTAATATATATATATATATATATTTGTGTGTATATATATATATATATACATATATATATATAATATTTGTGTATATATATATACAATATTTGTATATATATATATATGAATATATATAATATTTATATATATATATATATATATATATTAATTGCATGTATATATATATATATATAATATTTGTGTGTGTATATATATATATATATATATATATAATATTTATATATATATATATAATATTTGTGTATATATATATATATACAATATTTGTATGTATATATATATATATATATATATATACATATATATATATAATATTTATATATATATATATATATATATATATATATATATATATATGGTTTCAAGTATTTAACACTTTTGCTACTTAACACCAGTAATTCTATTTTATATAAATCCTTTGTTTGCACACAGTTAAATGGTTTCAAATATTGCTATTTAACGTTAGTAGTTCTATTTATCAACTATTTCTATCAATTGAATTCTCACGACCAGAAAATTCGACAAGAACTGCGTGTGACATTCGACCTTATTAGGTCTCATCAGCAGTGTATACTGTGGTCTTCCCCAGTGGAGATCGAGCCTGTGATGACAGAATGCAGAGCAGACACTCTACCACTAAGTCAAAGATACAAGCGATGTATATCTCCAATCCTCTTGGGAAGACATAGTCCTAGAAGTGACCATGTTTTCTGTAAGAGTACGGACATAACAACAAGACACATTAGGTTTATTGGCCGCGCATTTGCCATGACTAGTTAATTTATGTGATGTGGACCAGTAGCACAGTAGTAGAATTTCCGCTCTGCATTCTGTGGTCGCTGGTTCGATATCCAGTGGGAGAGATCACGGTATACACAGCTGATGAGCCCTAATAAAGTCGAAACAGCAAACCAGTTGTTCAGTATGTCGTACGCAACGCTTGCCAGATTTTCTGGATATGGTAATTCAATTTATAGCATAATTCCTCTACTATAGAAAAATGTATATCTATTTCTATCAAATACGAATAACTTCAATACAGTTGTATTGCTTTAAGATAACTAATGATAATCCTTAGTAAATGATTGAGCAGTTGACCCATAGATGGGAACCTAAGAAATAATACCACACCGGGTCAGAGGGGACATGGGAGTAATGAAAATGAAGTGGTATTCCACATTCTCAAAAGCTCCAATTTCTGGAGTCACACCATCAGATGCAGTTTAGTGTCATATCTAGGACACCCCAGGGGGGCTGTTAGCCCTCTACAGAGGTGCAGTCAGTATATTCCGCTCCACCCACCGACAGAGCGGTTTCTATTCTGATGTGTGGACTTATCTTATACAAAAACAATTACCATATATTATACGACCCATCTAATCGTACCAATCGGGATGGCTTTGGCATTAACTAACCCACGAAATTTGATATGCCATAAAACAAAGAAATCAAATTATATTATACGAAGTTTGATCAATAAGTCCGTAGCCTGATACTTTTTTTTATTTTTGTTGAATTTTTTTCCCAAATTTTCGTGATATAATGCTTAATCGGTGGATCAAACATCAATTCAGTCCTTAATTAAGTGCATTGACAGGGAAGAAGATTCTGTTGAAAATCAGTATTTGTTGCACATTCGTTGATTAAACGACTCACTTTTAAATATCCTATATTTTGAGGTGACAATTAAAAAAAATTTTCTGTACTGAAAACAAATTTAGAATATATCCATTTTTACGAAAGATATTCAATTTGGATAATGGGGTTCCTTTTATGTTATTTCATTCGGTGTCTATATATATATATATGTGTGTGTGTGTGTTTAGTCTGAGTATATAAGTACTTTTGACCATCTTTAGTGGTTGTCAAGGACATGGATACTCTTGTCTTGTGGGGTACCAACCCGTACTCAGAGACTTGGAAGTTATAACAGCCTACAACCATGGTTGCGACATCTCGTTCACCAACGATAGAAGGTGAAAAAGTGTATATATTAGGAGCTTGAATTAGTTCTCGCTGATTTTTAATGAAAATGTAATGTTTTATTTTTAAAAATTGATTCGAAACATGTCACTGAAAGTATCATTTATTGCTAGACAGTACTTTTTCCCATCTTTCTGGCAGTATTTGAATTCCAAGTCGGAAAAACGACACGTCATTTGAAATGAACCACGATTTGACCAATTTTTTGGCATCTTCATAGGAATTAAAATGCTTCTCAGTCAGGCCAAGTACCATTGATCGGACGAAGTGATAATCGGACGGGATAATATCTGGTAAATACGCCGGATTAGGACTTACCATTTAATCGTTTCCAAATAGGTTTCCCCCCCTTTTGCAACATGTGACCAAGCGTTGTCATGTTGCAAAATCACTTTGTCGAGTCTCAGCTCGTATAGCGGCTGTTTTTTCTTCAATTCTCGGCTCAAACGCATCAATTGTAGCTGATAGCGATCTTCCGTGATAGTTTCAGTCGGTTTGAGCAACTCATAATAAACTACACCCAGCTGATCCTACCAAATGCAGCGCAGAAGCTTCGAGCCTTGGATATTCGGCTTTACCACCGGTGTTGATGCATGGCCTGGCTAACCCCACGTTCATCTACTCTTAGGGTTATCGAAGTATATCTACTTTTCATCGCCGGTCACAATACGATGCAAAAAAAAACTTTCCTTTTCAGCCGTTGAAGCATCTGTTCATACGTCACATGACGCTGTTCGACGTTTCTTGGCTTCAACTCGTGCGGCACCCAATGTCATTGCTTTTGAATCATTCCTAATGCTTTCAAACGTTTTGAAACTGTGTGATCAACTCTTAATGATTCTGCAAGTTCAGTTTGCGCCTGGCATGAGTCTTCAAGAAGTAATGGCTCGAATACTTCATTTTCAAACTTTTACTGTGCGCTAGTGTGTTCTTTATGTTCAACATCACAATCATTGTTTTTGAAGCGTCTAAACCTATTTCTGCATGTTGTTTCCGAAAGAGTATGTCTCACCAAGGATTCTGTGAGCTTCAGCAGCAGCTTTCTTTTGAATAAAGTCGTGCAGTAAAATTCCTCGCAAATACACTTTCATTGGCACGAAATCCGACATGTTTAACGCTGTGAAATCAAAGTTGTTTACACTTCACTGAAATGACATTCACTGAATTTCATAGTTGCTTATAGTACTTCCTTATAGATGCGTTACCATCTGAAACTACACACACGCAGTTCAGAGAACGCTATCTGGAAAACAGCGAGAACTTATTAAAACTCTTATATATATATATATATATATATATATATATATATATATATATATATATATATATATATATATATATATATATATATATATATATATATATATATATATATAAAGTGAGGTGCCCGTGGTGTAATGGTTATCGTCGTAGGAAATGGACACGACGACACTAATTCAAATCCTATTGCATTTCCAATAGGTATGAATCTAATTGTTCTCCCGCCAGCAAAGAGTAAATAGTTAGGCAGACTGGGTTGATATGCAATTAAACAATTAGTCTATGAGAAGGAAAACACTGAATTCAAACCTGGTTAACTCCGCTCAAAAATGGACCTTGTGTTCTATCCTGCACGTGTAGAGGAGTTGATATATATATATATATATATATATATATATATATTTGCCATATTTTTTTCTGGTATATATATATATATATATATATATATATATATACCAGAAAAAAATATGGCAAATATGCGCTCGACTTGGTGAATCTATGTGTACTGATAAATCCATTGATACTCTGGTAAGGATCGAACTCACGGTAAATGGGTTGTAAAACGAGCACACTAAATCTGATGAGCTCGATTTAGTTTGTTTTGAATGAGCAACTCTTAGCCCCTCTCCCCACTGCTTCCATATTACGAGCGGGCGATTATGGTTCATATTCGTTTTGATTGGCTCTAATTACCAAAGATAATTGACGAGTAATTTATAGACTCGTACAATAACAAATTGTATAGCCTCGTCGACGAGGGAGAATTAAGTTCATTCTCTAAATGGACTTTTCAGAGACTTGAGTGGTTTTATTTAAAGCAAATTTTTCGTCAATAGAATGAAATGAGACTTTGGCTCTTGGCCAAAATGATCCTCTTGTAGCCGCCATGTTTTCTTCTCATTTTATCTTCTTTCATTTTTTTCTTTTCCTGTCGTCTTTTTACATCGTTTTCCTTTCTCTTTTTAGCAATGATTTTATTTCACAATTATCTTTCTTTCTTTTTCATTTTTACTTCCTCTTAAATTTTTCTCCTTACTTTTTCCATTATTTTTCCTTCTTTTGTTGCACAGTTCTTTCTTTACTTCTTTCTTTCTTTCTTTTTCTTTTCTCTTTTTCTCTATTACATCTTTCTATCGTTTCTCTTCTTTATTATTCTTTCTTCGTTTTTTTTTTTTTTTTGTTTTTTTTTTTGTTTTTTTTTTTTCGTTGGTCAAATTTTTTACTTTTCCTTTCTTCATATTTCCTGCTTTTCCATTCTTCTTTTTCTGTCTTCTCCTTTTCTTTCATTCTTTTCTTTACCTTCTTGAATTTCTTCCTTTTTAACTTTCTTTATTCATTTTTCAATCTTTCTCATTTCCCTCTCTTCTTTTCATCTTTCTTTCGCTTCTTCGTTTGTTTTTTTTTTTTGTTTTTTTTTTACCTCATTATTTCTCTTTGATTTCTTTCTTTCTTCTTTCTTTTTTCTTTTCCCTTCTTCAAATATTCTTTCTTTCTTTTCTTTATTCATTTTTCTTTATATTCTTTCTTTAGAAATGTCTGTTCCTTTTTCTTTCCCTTTTCTTCATTCTTTTTATTTCTTACTTTATTTCTTGAAACTTTTTCTTTCTCCATTTATTTTTTTTATTTTCGTTATTTTTCATTCTTACATTTTTTGTCTTTTTATTCATTTTTCTTTCGTTTTCTTTTTCTTTCCTTCTTTTCCATTTTTAAACTTTTTTTCTTTCATTCTCTTTTTCTTTTATGTTAAATTATCTATAATTATTTGCTTTTCTTTCTTCTCTTCCACTTTATCATTTTTTCATAATCTTTTATATTCCCTTTTTTTTTTTATTTTATACATTTTTCTTTTCTTGCGTTTTTCTTTCTTCCTTTCTGTTCTTTATTTTCTTTCAGTTCTCTCTTCACTGATTTTTCTTTTCTTTTTCTTTCTCTTATCTTTCATTTTATCATCTTCCTTTCTTTTTTTTTTTCTTTTCTTTATCTTTTTTCCATTCATTTCTTTGTATTCTTTTTTCTTTTTTGTTCTGATATCCTTATTGCTTTACTTTACTTCGTGCTTTCAGTTACTTCTTTTTGCTTTGTTTTGTTTTTTTTTTTTTGGGGGGGGGGTTGTTTTTGGTTTTTTGTTTTTGTTTTTGCTTTTTTTTGTGTTGTTGTTCTTCTTCTTCTTCTTCTCTCTTCCGCTGATGCTGTAGCTTTTTATATCTATTTTTACGACTTCTTTTTTTATGTTCTATTTTCTTTCTTTCATTCGTTTTTCTTTCCTTTCCCTTCTTTCTTTCCTTTCCTTTCTTTCTTCCCATCCCTTTCTTCTTTATTTTCATTTCGTTTTGAACGTACTCTTCCTTTTAATGGTTTTTCTTTTCTTTTTCTTATTTTTTATTCTATTCAATTTTCTTCCCTCTGTTTATTTCTTTTCCTTCTGTCGTTCCTCTTTTTTCTTTTTTTTCTCTCTCTGTCTATTTCTTTCTTTTTGTCCCATATTTTTCCTCTTCCGTCTCCTTTTTTCCTATATATAAACATACAAACATATGCACAAATTTTATATATATATATAGTTATATAACTACTCATATTCCCTCACAATGTAACTTAAAATTCCACGCACAGAATTATAAAAGCATTCAGTTTGATTATGTCTAATACCAAAGATGACTGTGATCTCACCTGCGTGAAACTTTACGTGACGTTTGGAGTAGATAATCAAGGCAGTGTCACCATCAGGTGAGCGAACCATTGCTTTTATGTTTTTGTAAAGCATTATTATAGCGGAAACGGTTTCGTATGCTAGTTACCCAGTCGGCTGGGGCTGAAGAATACACTGACTGCATCTATGCAGAGGGTTAAGACGCACCCACAAACGAATGTTCTAGATATTACACTAAACAATCTGATTGTTAGATTCCAGTAATGCTGGAGCCTTGGGGAATGCAGAGTGCCCCTTCATTGCCAACGCTCCCAGGTCCACTCTAGCCCGGAGTGGTAGCAACTGAATGGGTCCCATCTATGGGTCAAGTAAAACTAAACTATGTACTTATGCTGAACTGAATTGCTCGAAATAGAACTGTTTTGACATTTAAACTACGTACTTATACAAAACCGAATTAGTTGAAATGGAACTGTTTTGAATATCAAACTGAATTGTTTGAAATAGAACTGTTTGACAAAACTGAATTGATTGAAATAGAACTGTTTATTTGTATAAAAAATGGGTTTGGTATTAAAAAACCTACAAAGGTTGATATGCCATAGAGCCCAAACAAACAAACCATATGCTCGAAGTATTTGCTTCATTTTTCCTCAGTAGATGAAACAAAATGATTCGGAGAAATCTACAAACAAAAATGTTGCTTCGAGATACGACGAATAGTCAGCAGAATCTGGTGAATTGTGGATCGATTTCTCCGAAAACCGTTTTGATTTTTCTTAAAAAATTTTCTCGACTCCGGCTTGCATACAACTCAGAAGCAGGACATTATTAACCTTGATAGCTATAAGAGTTATGCCTCTGTAGTTCTTTGTTATTCCAAGGTCGCTTTTCTTGGGAATAAAATATATGCAGCTATTCGTGTTTTGTTTATGCAAAATGTTGCCGAATAAGTATGTCGTCAAATTTTCTGGTCTTCCATACTTCAGAAGTTACTTCATATAGATCGGCAGATTTTCTGTTTTTAATTGGTTTTAGTACTCCGTCACGTTCATCCTCTATAAAGTGTCCAAGTTTGATATCAAGTAATTTGTGGTTTGAGGGGGGATCAAAACAGATTCTTGAAATGTTCTTTCCACTCATGAAGTTTTTCTTCTTGACTTTTAGTGTTGATCTCAGGGTGCTTTTCCTTCCTCTAACTTTTACTGTCTGTTATGTTAATTAGTGTGATTTATCTTCTACGGAATTTCTGATTTTATTAATTCGATCCTAGATGTTTTCTATTTGTTCTTGTCGGTATGTTTTGCAAGTTCTTTCTTTGGTGTTTGTAGTTTAGTTTTGTTCAAAGTAACAATGCTTTTTTATGTTATATATATATATATATATATATATATATATATATATATCATAAAAAGGCATTATTACTTATAACATAAAAAAGCATTGTTATATATATATATATATATATATATATATATATATATATATATATATATAATTTTGATTATCTTATTCAGTTTTATTTTGAACAGAAGAAGGGTTTGGTTATTTATTCAAATGTCGTTTGGGCCTTTTAGGTATATATATATATATATATATATATATATATATATATATATATATATATATATATATATACCTAAAAGAGCCAGAAGCTACCTACCCATCTTTCACCTGATGAATATTCAGGATAATTCTGACTAAAGAGGGTTGGCCCAAACGACATTTGGTTATAAAAGTGGCGTTTCGGTCAACCGGGTTTCGATCCCAGCTTCGGGAATCTAGCCTGTCTAGCCACACTGATGAGTTCTGATAGAACGAAACAGATCTGTCTGTGGGTGACAATAAATATATATATATATATATATGAGTGTGTGTGTGTGTATTTCACAATTATCTTTCTATTTCGTTTTTACTTTCTATTTTTCTTCTTACTTTTTCCATTTTTTCTTCTTTTGTTGTACAGTTCTTTCTTTCTTTTTATTTCCTCTTTTCCCTTTTTGTCTATTACATCTTTCTATCGTTTCTCTTCATTATTCTAAGATAGATGTACTAATAGATGTACCATTGTCGAAAAGAAAATAACTCGACAAATCAAGCCCGAGGCAGTTTGATTCACTTCATGCTAATGTCATTGACAAATCCACTATCAAGCAACCGATCAAAAAGAAAGAAAAAATCTGAATGTTGTTCGGAAGAATCTGCGGCACATTGGAGTACCATTCTTTTATTATCAACAAATATAAGAATTTTTCTACACAAACCTTCACCAAAATAAAGTAATCCCCTGTATAGAAAATCTTTTTTTTATAGAAAATATTTTTGACGGAAAACTTCGCCTCGAATAGTAAAGTTGGCGACCGTAGTCGAGGGCAACCCAAAGGCTCCCTTTTCATTAGCTATCACACTGAAGTTTAGCGGAGGGTGCTGCTCCTTTCCCTGGATTGCTCCACTTTACTCATGATCCGTACCTTATAATACAGAGTGTTAACCAGGGCGACATCAAGTACCATTTTTTGAGTCTTCGGTATGACTCAACCTGGGATTGAACCCCGATCACTCGGGCCATCTTTTCAGTTTAGTTTCAGTTTTTTTTTAATTAAAAAATAAAAAAAAATTGAAACCAAATTCACTTGCAGACCCATTCATTTTAATATATATTTTTTTTTTTTTCCAATGAAATTATAATGGTAATAGATAATCTTTCACGATTATTTATCAACCGTTTTTAAACTATATATTTATTTATGTATATAGCTTTAAAAATTAAAAAAAAAAACATGAATGATTATTCATGATTATCATTAAAATTAGCATATATATATATATATATATATATATATATATATACACGATTTGCATACGATAAGTTTCCAGACTTTTTTCGTATGGGCATTTAAAATTGTCGTAGACCCTTGAATATTCAGTTTGTTATTACTATACATCCTATGAGATGACTGACCAATTTTTATGATTTCAGGTTCAAATGAACAACTACAGCACCAATTGGAATACACCCTACTAAAGCTTCATTGTCACAGGTGGTGAATTTCAAAAATGCAATCTTACTCTTTAGAAGAACGATATGCACTAAAATTCTGTTTTAAACTTGGAAAAAATGCCACAGAAACGTATGGAATGCTTCAGACTGCTTTTGGAGCATCTTGCTTGAGTCGAGCATCAGTTTTTGAGTGGCATAACAGATTCAAGGAAGGCAGGGAGTCTGTAAGGGATGATGAGAGGTGTGGGAGGAAGTCAATACACCAGAATTGATTGGCCAAAGGGTAAGGGTTAGGGTTAGGGTTACTATGTTGAGGTTTTAAGGGAGTTCAGGAAAAGATTCCGTTGGAAGAGACCAGCACTCTTCAAATCGGCTCAGTGGCATTTCCACCAGGACAATGCCCCAGTCCACCAACTCCATCCTTGTCACAGACTATTTGACCAAGATGGGCATCAAGACAGTTCCTTGCCCTCTTATAGCCCAGACCTTGCTCTCTGTGACTTTTGCTTATTTCCTAAGCTCAGAGGCTATCGTTATAAGACAATTGAGGTAATGAAAGAGGCTGTGACGAAGGTCATTGACACGCTCACACAGGAGGACTTCCATGGGGCCTTCGAGAAGTTGTTGGAACGGTACAAGTGTATTGCAGCCGGAGGAGATTACTTCGAAGGGGACTAGAGTTTCATGTGTGTACTATCAATAAAAGTGCCCATACGAAAAAAGTCTGGAAACTTATCGTATGCACCTCGTATATATATATATATATATAGTTTTAGAAAAAAAATGCATACATGTACATGAATGATTATTTAACTATCATAAATGTAATAGTTTTTAATTGTACGTAATATTTTTCTACTTGTTTTTCTTTTTAACATGAATGAGAAATACGTTATTTTTTAATACTAACTCTTCCCTCATGGGAAATACCTCGTCAAAGCTTGGAAACCCGAGACAATGTCTGAAAAAATTGCTTCTTTCTTTTTTTTTACATATCTGATTTCTGGCGGTTTTTTGTCAGTTTTTGTTTTGCTCTTTTTTTTTTTGCCTTTTTTTTCATCTTTTTATTCTCTGTCTGTCTTATCTGTCCTTATACTTTCTTTTTCTTTTTCATTTTCCTTTTCTTCCTTTTTCTACACCTTTTTTTTTTTCATTCCTTGGTAATCCTTCTTCATTTCTTTATGTCGATTCTCTTCACACTTCACCCTTTCTTTTTAATTGTTTTCTTTAACAACCAAAACCATTCGCCGAATTATTTTTATAACAATTAATGCTACAATTTATCTAAGTAAAGCACCAAATTGTTTCAGACTAAAACGCAAATCAAAAATTGCCGCGACTGCTTCACTATGAAATTAACAGTGATATTAAAACAGTCTTTTGCTATTGTTGATGATGATAATAATAATAATAATAATAATAATAATAATAATAAAAAAACTGCTCGTCTCCTCAGGAAAGTACTGTCGATGTGAATTAAAAAATAACTCTGAAAAGAGCCAGTCAAAATAAAAAGATTTTAAAAAACATAGAATGAATATAATCACTCCCTTCCTCAATCCTAGGTCTTTGGTTTGCAAAAAAACGAAAGTAATAATAATAATAATAATAATTCGACCATACAAACTAATGGTATATGCATAACCCGGCGCCTGTCCTAGAAAATGACTCGCATAAACTCCTATGGGACTTTAACATACAAACGGATCACCTAATTCCGGCCAGAAGACCAGACCTCATAATAATCAACAAAAGAAATTGCAAAATTGCAAAAGACCAGACCTCATAATAATCAACAAAAGAAACTGCAAAATTGTTGACTTTGATGTCCCGGCGAACCACAGAATAAATCTGAAGGAAAGTGAAAAGACGGATAAGTACCTCGACCTTGCTAGAGAATTAAAAAAAAACTGTGGAACATGAAAGTAACGATTGTGCCAATTGTGATTGGTGCATTAGGCACAGTAACTAAAGGATTATTAAAGGGCCTGGAGGACCTGGAAGTTGGCGGACGGGTAGAGACTATCCAAACGACAGCATTGCTGAGGACGGCCAGAATACTGAGACGAGTCCTGGAGACTTGAGGAGACTTGCTGTCACTCAAACTCCAGTGAAAAGCCATCAGCTAATACTGATGTGAAAAACTCTAGAGGAGTAATAATAATAATAATAATAATAATAATAATAATAATAAAGAAGAAGAAGAAGAAATAAAACGTGTCGTCTAGTGGATTTTGCCGTTTCGGCGGACCACATAGTGAAAATAAAAGAAATCGAAAAGACAGATAAAAACTTGAACCTTGCCAGAGAACAAAAAACACTGCTGAATATGAGAGTGGCGGTGATATCAATTGTACTTAGTACACTTCAAAAGGTCCTCAACCAGTTGGGAAAAAAAGACTGATTGGAAATAAGAAGAATCGAGACCATCCAGCCCACAGCTTTGTAAGGATCGGCTAAGATATTCAAAATGGTCTGAGAGACCAGAGAAAACTTGCTATCACTAAGCCACCAGTGAAAAGCCACCAGCTAACGCTGGTAGTAAAAACTCACAATAATAATTATTATTATCATTATCATTATTATTATTTACTCCTTGAGAGTTTTTCACATCAGCGTTGCTTATTAGCCGTAGTTTGAATGACAGCAAATCTCCTCAAGTCTCCAGGACTCTTCTTAGTATTCTGGTCGTTCTCAATAATGTAATAGTTTGGATGGTCTGCATTCGTCCTCTTATTTCCACCAGTTCCTTTAATAATCCTTTTGTGACTGTACCAAAAGCACCAATAACGATTGCTGTAATTGTCATTTTCATGTTCTACGGTTTTTCAATTCCCTAACAAGATCCACCTACTTATCCTTCTTTTCATTTTCTTTCAATTTTATTCTGTGGTCAGCCGGGACAACAAAGTTCGCAATTTTGCAATTTCTCTTTTTTTTTCTTTTTTTTTTTTTATTTGTTGTTGATTATTAAAAGGTCTGATCTTCTTGCCGAGATTAGGTGATCCGTTTGTATGTCAAAGTCCCGAAAGAGTTTGTGTGTGTCTCATTCTCCAGGACAGATAACGGGTTGTGCTTATACCATTTGTTCGTATCGTCAAATTTCAATTACTTGCACAATTTCCTGCAAATCACCTTGCCGACTCAGTTATGTCTAGTCTTATACTCCTTCTGTGTTAATTGCTGCATTCGCTTATTATATGATTGATCGTTTCGTCTCTATCAGGATATAACCTACGTTTGCTATTTTGTTGCGTCTTATCTATTCTTGCTTTGATATGATTGGTTCTTATGGTGTTGTTTTGTGCTGCTATTAGGAGACATTCTGTTTCTCTCTTAAGGTTTCCCTTTCTTAGCCACGTCTATGTTTTCTCGCGTGAGAAGTTGCTTAATGGCCGTTTAAAACGCCCATAGAGTTGTTTTTCTTCCCATTTTTGTTTTCTGGTTATTGTCGTTCAGTTGGTCTTCGTGTTGTCAGTATCGTTTCTGGTGGTTGCAATCAGTTCTTCTCCTTATTTTTTTTTTTTGTAGTCTTCGAGTCGTTGTATCGATGCGTCAAAAGTCTTTAATGCTGGCAAGTCCACTCTAGCCCGGGGTGGTAGCAACTGATAGGGTCCTATTTATGGGTCAAATAGAACTAAACTGTACTTATGCTAAACAGAATTGGTAGAAATAGAACTGTTTTGACATTTAAACTACGGACTTATGCTAAATTGAATTGTTTGAAATAGAACTGGTTTTGACATTAAACTGTGTATTTACACTTAACTGAATTGTTTGAAATAGAACTGTTTATATGCATAAAATAGGTTTGGCATTAATAACCTATAATGGTTAATGTGCTATAAAAGTAAACTAAATATGCATGCACACACATACATACATACATACATACATACACAAACACATACACACACTCGTATACACGTACATGCACACACGTACACTAAAAAGGTTGAATATATTCTACGTGCCTTGCAAAAGTCAGCTCATCTGAGATCAGCTAGAATACTTAGGAGAGTCCTGGATAAGTGAAAAGACTTGGAGTCATGCGAACTTCCAAGAAAAACCACCCATAACTACAAGTGTGAAAAGCTCACAAGGAGTGAAATAATTATTATCTCCATTTCAAAATCAACACTCTCCTCAAAAACAAAACCATCATTCTGTGTTTGATACCGAGCCACATTGGTGTTCATGGGGATGAAAAAGTAGACATAACCGTCAAAAGATCGCAACAAGTAAATACCAAACTCAAATTTGAAACCAATCATCAGCAAATTTATCAGAAATACGTGACTGGGAATATAAAATGGTTGTATAAGCAACAAATTCAACAATATACAACAAAACATCGGTGAATGGTTTACAGGGTGTAGAAAACGAAGAAAAGAATAATTGGTTCTGGTTAGAATCAAGATAGGACATACATATATTTCATATTCATACCCTCTAAAAAATGAGGGCCCACCCTCAATATGCACTGTATATCAAGAGCTCAACGCAAGGAAATATATTTTAAAAAGATTCAGTGATTTTAGTTTGATCCGATTAAATCATAATCAGACAAATAACTTAAAGAATCCATTCACAAAAAAAAAAAAACAATCCAAATAATATAATACCTAAAAAAAAATCTTCTAGAAAATTTTAACATGATTTTTTTAAACCCCAAAACAGATTCTCTATAAACAACCAAGACAGATACCAAATCACCTCTACAAAAATACTTTAAATTAAAGAAATTATTTCAGCATTAAATGATCCACAATGATATGCCAAGCAAAACAAAACTAACCTTAAAATGGGCCAAAGGAAAATACTGACAGAAAAACGAAATTGCAGACTATGCACAAAGGAAGAAATGTTGACAGAAAAACGACATTGCCGACGACGCTCAAATGAAGAAACACTGACAGAAAAACAAAATTGCTGACGATGCACAAAGGTAGAAACACTGACAGAAAAACGACATTGCTAACGATGCACAAACGAAGAAACACTGACAGAAAAACGAAATCACTGACGATGCACAAACGAAGAAATACTAACAGAAAAACGAAATTGCTAACAATGCATAAACGAAAAAACACTGACAGAAAAACGAAATAGCTGACGATGTACAAAGCTAAAGACCCGATGGATGATATAAACTATAAGTGACAAAAAGAAAAGGACGAAGAAGTCTCGTTTGCATTAAGGACTGTGTAGATGAAGCAATTCAGGAACACAAAAGAATGTACAAAAAGCAAAGAAAGACTGATTTCTGCAGCCAGCAACAGCAATATGAAGAGAATTAATTTAAGGACAAACGAGAAAACAAAAATAAAATCTATAAAAAAATCTGCATGGATACTTCAAGCGACAAATGAAGGAAATTGCCCACAATATGTCCTTAACATGACTAAGAAGGGGAAACTAAAAACTGAATCGCCTTAATAGCGGCACAAAATAATACCATAAGAACCAATTCTATCAAAGCAAAAATCAGTAATACGAAGCAGACTAACAAGTGTAAATTATGTAATGATACAGATGAAACAGTTAATCTCATAATAAGCTAATACAGCAAACTAGCACAAAAGGAATACATGAATAGACATGACTGGGCAGGAAAGGTGGTTCACTTGGAATTGTGCAAGAGACAAAAGTGTATCTATGCTAACCAACAGTTAATGCATAAACCAGAATCTATCCTTGAAAATTAAACACATAAAATTCTCAGACGTATTTTTCCGTTCCAGGAATCATAGAGTCAACAAAAAAAGAACCTGCCGGATAGAGGACTTTGCCGTCCCGGCGGACCACAGTGTGAAAATCAAAGAAAGCGAAAAAAAAAAGATAATTGCCTCGACCTTGCGAAAGAACAAAAAAAGCTATGAAACATGAAGGTTACGGTGATATTAATTATGATTGGTGTGCTCGAAACTGTTGGGTATCACCTACCTTTTCGGCATAATGAGCCAGTCCCATCTGCTATATATATAGCAGTAGCTTATAAGACCAGTGAGTAAGGAAGTCTCTGGACCCAGTCCAAATCATTCTGGCGACAGATTGATTTCGGGCTGGACCTCTCCAGGTGCTGGGTTGCACTTTGGCCGGCCGTGTCGTCGGGGTGCGGATCTGGCCGAGTGTGTCTCGGTGCCTGGGGGTTTTACTTCCTTCGGGGAGATTGGGTTAATCGCCCGGCGCCTGAGGCGCCCCTAATAAGGGGAATGCCGACGGGGCCGTAGGCATTTTTGGGAACTCCGGGCGCGTGTGGGCTACGGCCCTGCGCCCGGTCCCACCTAAAAAAAGGCCTTGTGCCATACTTGCCCGTAAGGTGGGGCGGTCAACAAATACCCCAGTCCAAATCATTCTGGCGACAGATTGATTTCGGGCTGGACCTCTCCAGGTGCTGGGTTGCACTTTGGCCGGCCGTGTCGTCGGGGTGCGGATCTGGCCGAGTGTGTCTCGGTGCCTGGGGGTTTTACTTCCTTCGGGGAGATTGGGTTAATCGCCCGGCGCCTGAGGCGCCCCTAATAAGGGGAATGCCGACGGGGCCGTAGGCATTTTTGGGAACTCCGGGCGCGTGTGGGCTACGGCCCTGCGCCCGGTCCCACCTAAAAAAAGGCCTTGTGCCATACTTGCCCGTAAGGTGGGGCGGTCAACAAATACCCCAGTCCAAATCATTCTGGCGACAGATTGATTTCGGGCTGGACCTCTCCAGGTGCTGGGTTGCACTTTGGCCGGCCGTGTCGTCGGGGTGCGGATCTGGCCGAGTGTGTCTCGGTGCCTGGGGGTTTTACTTCCTTCGGGGAGATTGGGTTAATCGCCCGGCGCCTGAGGCGCCCCTAATAAGGGGAATGCCGACGGGGCCGTAGGCATTTTTGGGAACTCCGGGCGCGTGTGGGCTACGGCCCTGCGCCCGGTCCCACCTAAAAAAAGGCCTTGTGCCATACTTGCCCGTAAGGTGGGGCGGTCAACAAATACCCCAGTCCAAATCATTCTGGCGACAGATTGATTTCGGGCTGGACCTCTCCAGGTGCTGGGTTGCACTTTGGCCGGCCGTGTCGTCGGGGTGCGGATCTGGCCGAGTGTGTCTCGGTGCCTGGGGGTTTTACTTCCTTCGGGGAGATTGGGTTAATCGCCCGGCGCCTGAGGCGCCCCTAATAAGGGGAATGCCGACGGGGCCGTAGGCATTTTGGGGAAACGCCGGGCGCGTGTGGGCTACGGCCCTGCGCCCGGACCCACCGAAAAAAAACGCCTTGTGCCACTCTTGCCCGTAAGGTGGGGCGTGCAACAAATACTCCGGTAGTGTCTGGAAGATGAATAGCCGCTCCTTATAACGGAAGCCAATACTATTGTGAACTGTATTCTTATTCTATCCACTAATCCTATGTTCTTATTACTAACAGCCTCTTTCTTGTAAATACTAGTTCCAGTAAATATAACTCTTTTTCCTCGTATCTCATGGTTTGTCTCTTTATTACTACTACCAGCGTTCATTAACCGGAACGCAACAGAAACAATCCCCAAAGGATTGGTCAAGGGATTGGAAGATTTAGAAATCAGATTATGAGCAGAGACCATCCAGACTACAGCATTGTTAACATCGGTCAGAACACTGGGAAGATTCCTGGAGACTTGGACAGACTTGCAATCACTCAGACTCCAGTGAAAGACCAACAGCTGACGCTGGTGTGAAAAACAATAATAATAATAATAATAATAATAATAAATAATTATAATGAACAAATTGTGTATGCACAACCCAGAATCTATCCAGGAAAATGAGACGCACAAACTTCTCTGGGATTTTGAGATACTAACAGATCACCTTATCTCGGCCAGACGACCAGACCGAGTGATCATCAACAAAAAAAGAGAAACTGCCGAATAGTGGACTTTGCCGTCTCGACGGACCAGAGAGTAAAAATAAAAGAAAGTGGTAAGAGAGATAAGTACATACACCTTACTAGAGAACTAAAAACTATGGAACATGAATGTGACGTTGATACCAATTGTAATTAGTGCGCTCAGTACAGTCACCAAAAGATTGATAAAGGGACTGGAGGACTTGGAAATAATAGGACGAGTGGAGACCATCCAAACGACAGCATTATTAAGATTTGCCAGAATACTGAGAAGAGTCTTGAAGACTTTAGGAGACTTGCACTGATCCCAACTCAAGTGAAAAACTATCAAAAGAGTAAAAAAAAATTAATAATAATATGAGAAACGAAAGAAAACAAATGTATTTATGGTTACGGTCCGGCCCATTGGCCAAGTGGTAGAGTGTTCGCCAATGTAACGAGAGACTGGGGTTCAATCTCAGGTCAAGTCATACCAAAGACTCAAAAAATGGTACTTGATACCTCCTTGCTTAACACTCAGCATTATAAAGTACGGATCAAGGGTAAAGTGGAGCAATCCTGGAAAAGGTGTAGCGCCCTCCCCTACACCTTGGTGTAGTAGCTATTAAAAAGGGAGCTTTCGGGTAGCCCTCGACTACGGTCACCAACTTTACTTACTTTATGGTTACGCAGAAAACACTCGAAAAAAGAGAAGGAACCGTTTATCTTCAGAGCCCATAATAAATACAAGACTGATTAGGCCAAAGGAAAAAATAAATTCAACCGCCACCCAGCAAAAAAAACTGCAAATTCCATGTCCGTGGTAAAAAAAAAAACTGATACGGTTAATAATTTAAAGTACTCTGAACTTTTCAGCTGATCCTCGCGTTGTGGGGACAAACATCTTTTCCAACAGCTAAGAATATGTCGAATGCATTTTTTGCAGCGTGATTTGACACCACCATGCAAAAAGGAGTCTCCTGGAGATATGATACTTTCACATCTCGTGGTAAGGCCCCCTTTTTTAGAGATCGGGAGATTGTGATTTTTGTGAAAAATCATTGTCTGCAAACATGCTAATGACGTCTTCAAGCAATTTTATTTACAATTTTTTTTTTCAGTATTGTTCGGGAGATTTATCAATTTAAAAATTTTTGTTTTCTGTCGAAATCGTTAGTTCTAACTAAACAATACTGCTATGTAATTATTCTACATTGCCTGTGTAAAACACTATCTAAAAACTTAATTATTGATGATTTAATTACATGTAAAATTAGATTAGCAAGGCAAGTAATTCGTCATTTTCTTTTTAAGTTAAAAAATCAAATTCTTTAGGATTAGTTATGCTTTATATTAACATGACTTTCTGCTGCTAATTGCTCATTGCTAGAAATCTCCTCTCAATGAGAGCTCCCCTTTCTCCATGAGGAACAAAACAAATTACGTTAAAACTTTAATCTTGCCCCAGTAAGTATGCATATTAGATTTAGTAGTTCTGCATCAAACTATTTGAGCTCAGTCAACTGCAGAGGGGTTCAACCCCCCTCCCACCAACAACGTGTGTCATGGGTATAATACTAAACTATCGGATGGTGAGGCTCCAATCCTCAAGCTTTAAGGAATACGGAGTACCCCCTTTGTTGTCTTTACTCCCTGGTCTACTATGCTAATCAAGATTTTTTTCTTGTAAAAATCCTTAAATAAAAAATACAGAAAGACTTCTGTGTATTGAAGAAGAAATGAAATGCTTGACTCAAATTCACCATGTTCATCACACACACACACACATACACACACTTGCCCAGTCGGCTAGAACTATAGAATACACCGACTGCAACGCTACAGAGGAGTAAGAACTCCCCTCCAAACGAGTGTTCTAAATATATGACACTAAACAATCTGATGGTAAGGTTCCAGTAATGCTGGAGCTTTGGGGAATGCGGAGTACGCCTTCATTGCAACCGCTGCCAGGTTTACTCTGGCTCGGAGTGGTAGTACCTGTTAGGGTTCCATGTATGGGTCAAATACAACTGTTTAACCCTTTAACTGTAAGCAAACAAATTAAATTGAATTAGTAGTATTTGATAGCAATACTTGAAATCCTTTAACTGTGTGCAAATAAATGAGCTCTAGTTCGTTTAACAAATCACGCACAGACACAGACACAGACACACACACACTATATATATATATATATATATATATATATATATATATATATATATATATATATATATAAACAGGATTTGGCATTAAATAACCTACAAGGGTTGATATGCCATAAAACACAACCCACTAACCAACTAATCAATCACTGGTGCGTATAGAGGATCGACAAACAAACTTCTCTTAGTTATTAATATATATTACAAAGTATTTTACTATATAATGCATTGAAAGCGATCTTAAGACAAATCAGATTTTTTTTTCACTCAAAAAATGCTTTGAAAATATTTTATGATAAAATGAATAGGAAAGATTTTACAATAAAAATATGCTGGAAATTCTTTTACTATAAAAATGCATGGCAAATTTGATAGCTCTTAATTAAACCGTTTTGTTTGGTTTGGTTGGCTTGGGTTGGCTTGGGTTTTATGGTATATCAACCTTTGTAGGTTATTTAATGCCCAATCCATTTTTATACAAATAAACAGTTCTCTTTCAAACAATTCAGTTTAGCATAAGTACACTGTTTAATTGTAAAAAACATTTCTATTTCACGCTATTTAGTTTAGTCAAATAGTTCTATTTTAAACAATTCAGTTTAGCATGAGTATAGGTTTTTTTTGTATTTTTTTTTTTTTTTGTTTACACTCAGTTAAATGTCAAAAGTTTTATTATTAAAAAAAATTCAGTTTACTGTAAGTACAGTTTCAATGTCAAAAACACTTCCATTTCAAATAATTCAGTTTAGCATACAAAAAGAGTTCTGTTTTACACAATTCAGTTTAACATAAGTACGTATTTTAAGTGTCAAAACAGCTCTATTTCAATCAATTCAGTTTAGCCTAACTTCACAGTTTAAATTTCAAAACAGTTCTATTTCAAGCAATTCAGTTTAGCATAAGTACGCATTTTAGTTCTGTTTGACCCATAGATAGGGCCCTATCAGGTGCTTCCACTCCGGGCCAGCGATTGCAATGAAGGGGTACTCCGCATTTCCCAGAAATCCAGGATTACTGGAACCTTACCATCAGATTGTTCAGGGTCATATCCAGGACACTTATTGGGGTGGTTCTTATCCTTCTGCAGAGGTGCAGTCGGTGTATTCTACAGTTCCAGCCGACGGGGCAACAAACCGTTTGTGACTCTATAGAGAATAGACAAACCCTTTCTCATTTGTTAACGATGGTTGACAGTTTCATCTCTTTTTTTTTTTTTTCGCATCGTCGAAAAACAAAACAGAAAAACAATAAGAATGTAAATGCAATATTCGTGCCATCAATTGAAATAATAATAATAATAATAATAATAATAATGATTATTATAGTGACGGTGATACCAATTGTAATTGGTGCTCTCAGTACAGTCACCAAAGGATTGGTACAAGAGCTGGAAGGGTAGGAAATAACAGGACAAGTGGAGACCATCCAAACTACAGCAAATCGGACAGAATACTGAGAAGAGTCCTGAAGACTTGAGACGACTTACTATCACTCAAACTCCAATGGGAAACCATTGGTTAACGTTGATGTGAAAAACTCGAAAAGGAATAAATAATAATATCGACCATATTATTATGAATATTAGTGAATATTTTGAATTAAAAGAAAAGGGAAAATTCAGTGTGTTTAGTTTACTAGAATCTTTCTCTATTTTCATAAAAGACAGATTTTAGTAAACTAAGAATAATTTTAGAAAAAGTTGTTGTTGATGATGATGAGGATGATGATGATGATGATGTCGGTTCGCCCCGAGTCGAGAAAAGAAAAGGCCTGAATAACCATGAAGATCTAATTCATTATTCCACTAATACCAATTTTCCGATCCTTTTCAAAAAGACCATCTTCATCGAATAGTAGAGTTGCCAAAATGGCAACTTAGCAAAAGGAAAGAAACATGCACACACGCACAAACACTGTGAGACAGAGAAATAAGGAGACTGACAATGAATAATATACGCGGAACTCAGTTTGATTAATTTTTAAGCGAAAAAAAAAGGGTGGGGGTTATTCAATGGAAGACTTAAGAGAAATGAAGGTGTCGGTAAATTGTAAAGTAAGATATTAAAAATAAGAAAATAAAAAAAAAGGAATGATATTAAATGAAAGAAAAGATAAGAAAGAATTAGAAGAATCTAAACGCCCAGACTTGTGTCGAATAAAAGTTGTAAAGAAATAGGTACATTAGTTGAACAAGGGGAAACCAAAATAAAATAAAACAAAATAAAATAAAATAAAAAAAGATGTATATATAGGGTTCTTTTCTCGATTCCTTCATTGAAGAGTTACACTGCGCTTCGCTCCGGAAGGGAAGTGGACTATTTCTAATGCAACTGTATTAAGTAAAAGTAATCTTTCCCTTTTGTGATCAGGACATATATCTATTGAATAGAGCTGATCTACCAATGCATACTTAGGTGCGTATATACGCACACAGACATTGGGGCGGGGAGAGAAGGAAAGAGAGGACCATACAATTTTTTCTCTTTTATTTTTTTTTTTTTATTTTTTAATGAAAAATAAGGGTGAAGATAATTTTTGGCTGACATATTTAGAGACATGATGAGTTCGAGAATCGAATGAAAACACTTAAAATTATTGATACTAAATGCTTAAAATGGGCAGACAAGAAACTACTTATCTTTCTATGAAGTCCATAAGTAAGAACTGTAAATGGATGAAGCAGACGTTGTAAGAGGTGATAGCCATTTTTGTTCTGATCTTTGGAGTGTATAAACGCGTATGAGATATAAATAACTTGTAATTCTGTAAAATAATTGTAACTTGGGGAAAATATTTGTTTATATATATATATATATATATATATATATATATATATATATATATAGTTAAAGAAATTTTTCTTGATACGTGTTATATAGTTTCTCATAATTCGTTTTCAAAAAACATTGTTGATTATATGTTTTCAGTTTTCTGCAAGCTCTTTTAGAAATTTTTATCTGTTAACACTTTCTAAATGACGCAAGCAACCAAATTAAAAGGATTGTCAGATAGAAATTTCTATCTAAGATATATTATCAGTTCGAAATTGCTGACAGATTGAATCTTCTGTCTGAAGAATATTACCAGTTAGAAATTGCTGACAGATAGAAACTTCTATCTGAAGAATATTACCAGTTCGAAATTGCTGACAGATTGAATCTTCTGGCTGAAGAATATTACCAGTTAGAAATTGCTGACAGATAGAAACTTCTATCTGAAGAATATTACCAGCTTGAAACTGCTGACGGATAGAAACTTCTGTCTGAAGAATATTACCAGTTAGAAATTGCTGACAGATAGAAACTTCTGTCTAAAGAATATTACCAGTTTGAAATTGCTGACGGCTAGAAATGTATATCTGAAGAAAAATATCAGCTTGAAATCCGTAACAGACAACAGAAAATGAAACAGAAACAGAGTTTTTCGAACAAATTTATGACAATTCATTTATATATGTGGGGGGGGTATGACATTTCAACCTTTGTAGGTTATTTAAGGCCAAATCCATTTTTATACAAATAAACAGTTCTATTTCAAACCATTTAGTTTAGCATAATAACGCATTTTTAGTTCTATTTGACCTATAGATATGACCCTACCAGGTGCTTCCACTACGGGCCAGAGTGGACCTAAGAGCGATTACAATGATGGGGTACTCCGCATTTCCCAAAGCTCCAGCATTACTGAAACCTTACCATCAGATTGTTTAGTGTCATATATGCAGGTCATGCGTTTTTAGGGGGTCTTACCCCTCTGCGGAGGTGTAGTTGGTTTATTCTTCGGTTCCAGCCGACTGGGCAAGTGTGTGTGTGTGTGTGTGTGTGTGTGTGTGTGTGTGATGAACATGGTGAGTCTAACATAGAATCATTTCTTCTTCAATGCACAGAAGTTTTTCTGTTCTTTTTATCAAAGGATTTTTACAAGAAAAAATCTTGATCAGCATAATTATGAAATAGAAAACTGGGTCAAAATAGGTAAACGTTTTGTGGGGGGGGGTGCCAACCAAAGAATTCTCTTCCTTTCTACAAATCCATCGTATGTCACACAGTATGTCTTTATGTTTTGTTAAGTCAATAATCACAACATAAAGAGGAATACATTTACCCAACCCCTCCAACCAACGAACGGGATGTGACACAGTGTCAGTTTTAAAGCGAAACACAGTTGGTTTTAATTCCAAGTTTTCCTTCTCCTTGCCTGATTGCACGACCAAGGCAAGAGAACCCAATTTTCTTTACTATTCACCCATAACTCGAGAGAGGAGATGGATTCTTACAACTCCCACGATTATCACATGTATTTAACTCCTTCGTCATGGTCAGGATACGACACAATGTCAATCTTAAAGTGGAGTACAGCTGGTTTGAATTCAGAGTTTTCCTTCTCCCAGATCAGTTGACGTATCAAAGCTAAAGAACCCGGTCTGCTCGACTATTTACCCATAGCTGGAAAAGAGCATTAGCGCGAATTAAAACGCAAAAATTCACGTCTAGGATTTGAACTTGGCACGCCAGGTCGATTACCGTTACGCTATATTACCGTTACGCTATATGCACATCCCAGGTTTGGTTTCTTTGTTTAATGGCAAATCAACCTTCGTGGTTTATTTAACGCCAAAGTCATCATTGTCGAAGAACAGTAGTGGTACTATTTAACCTATAGTTGGTGGGGAGATAAGGGGGTTCATACCTTTTCTTAGAGCATAAGTCCGAAAAATGAATGTAATAGCGTGACTGGAGTTCGAACTCACTGCGATGTCACAATTAGCTACTACACCACGGAGACTCCTCCTACCCTAAATAGGGTATAGTATATAGTTTTAAACGAATACCAGATTATTTTTATAAAAAAGTTTTTTGTTTTTTTTAATATCATCATAATATTCAGTATGTAATAGCGAACGTAATAGCGCGACTGGAGTTTGAACTCGCTTACTACAATTCCGCCTTAACCATTACACTACGAGGATACCCCCTTTTTATCTGTTTGGACTGACTACAAATCAGAATTTTTATAGTCTTAAAACAAAAAAAAATCACAGTATTTAGAGCCAACGCATGAACATGTTCATATAAAAATGTAACAAGTTCACAAAAAATATTTTAAGAGAAAAAAAGTTATAAGTCAGCACACATTCCAATGGATATTTCTCTGTAATGACATAAGATACATTTGTCTGGATTATGAATATAACATACTTTCAGTCATGCCATCACGAATTTGGTGAGTCATGTGGCTGGAAAAAAGTTGATAATATATCTCTCGACTATGATACGCACCTCTAATTTGGGGACTGAAAATTCTCGAAAAAATAGTATATATATATATATATATATATATATATATATATATATATACCCCTCCGCACGGTCAGGATGTGACACAAGCTCAATTTTCAAGCGGAGTTTAACATGTTTGAATTCAGAGTTTTCCTTCTGGTTGCCTACCCAAGGCAAAAGAAATCAGTCTGCTCTACTATTTCCCCATTGCTGGAGAGAGAATAATGGGATTCATACCTTTCCCAAGAGTATCAGTGCTATGTGAATTGCAATCAGCCTCAACAAGGATTTGAGCTCGCATCGCCGTGTCTATTTCCGACAATAAGCATTACACCACGGGCACCTCCTAATAGTGCGACGGGAATTCGAACTCACTTACTATGCTTATTATATGGAGGGGTATAATGTCATTAAAAATCAAACCCACACCTTAATGAAAAATTTATTTTTAACATAATGTCCTTCTTTGTTAAAGAATTTAATTTAGTGATATTTCTCACACAAATCGAACATTATAAAGGAAATAATTTTACTTCATTGGTCAAGCTGGCACATCGGCCTCAAGCTGTTTACGGTTGTTACGCAGCGGTCACTCCTCAAGGCACTGACCAGGTCCATCCTTAGATGAAATTCTGTCATTAATAATAGGCAATCTCAGTATCACAATATGCCAATTAAATATGTTAATTAGATATGTTAGATAAATTATAATGATAATGCATACATAAGAAAAAAAAAGAAAAGCAATTCACATGAATGTTACAAAATCTCTCTCTCTCTCTCTTTCTCTCTCTGTATATACAGGGTGATTAAAAAGTAAATCCTTATTTTAGAATTCTTATCGTTTATTCCTTAACTCTAATTTTCACTAGAAGGGAATATGAAAGTATTTTGAAATAAGGAGTTATTTTTCAATTAGCCTATATATAAGTATATATATATATATGCATGTATATATTTAAAGATGGTTGTTGTAGGTCCAAAGAAAGAATAGGGATATATTTTAAAATATGAAGGTCCACAAAGAGATTTGTATTTTGAAATTCAAAAAATACATATCTCTTCGTGGACCTTCCTATTTTAAAAAATATATATATA
Organism: Sepioteuthis lessoniana; assembly: GCA_963585895.1. Lineage (NCBI taxonomy): Eukaryota > Metazoa > Mollusca > Cephalopoda > Myopsida > Loliginidae > Sepioteuthis > Sepioteuthis lessoniana. The sequence goes on along the minus strand of OY757917.1, from coordinate 43,428,644 downwards.
TATGTGTGTGTGTGTGTGTGTGTGCGTGCACGCGCGTGTGTGTGTGCACTACTAGTCAAAAGTATTTGGTCACCCTCAATTTTTTTTTATTTTCCTCCAAAAAGTGTTATTTTTAATGAATCAAGTTAAGCATCACAATGGTTTTATTTATTAAACTAAATACACATCTTCCTGAGCGACATTAAATACGAATTAAACCTAAAAACACAAAAACTTCTCGAACTTTTCATTCATCAAAATGACCCCCTTGGCTGCTATCACTGCTTCACAGATTCTCGACATTCTTTCCACTAAAGACTAGTGGTAGACTAAATATAGTTCTGCCCAGCTTTCCTGCAAGAGTTGCAAGAGGTGAGCCACATCTGTGGCTTGCGTAGCTCAGACTTTTCGGTTAAGCTCATCCCACACCAGTTCAATGGGATTATGTCTGCTGATTGCGCTGACCAAGACATCAGTTGTAGGACATGCTGTTCCCCTTTGTTTTTAATGTACCTCTGGCAGAGTTTACTTGTATGGTTTACTTGGTCATTATCTTGATGTCCCACAATTCCTTGACGACCCAGAAGCCAGTTTCCAGTTAGGATCGTATGTGACGTTACCCCCACGGCCCCCACGTTACATCAACCTCTTCGAACCATTTCACTTTATGGCCGATGATCAACTAGTGGTTCCGATAGGGGCATCGCACTTTTCTTTACCGCTACAAAAAATACAATCGAGGGAGTGGGAGAAAAAGTCAAACGCAATTCAAGTGCAAGAAGGGAGTTATGCAATACTGCATTTCCTGTGTGCATATGTAGACTAACGCTAGCGTGGATTCTAGCGAAAATTCTACAACGCTACTAGGAATGCCAACCTATCCTGACCGGTCTTCCTCACTGTGGCTGGACCTCATCTCATCCGACTGGTCTCTCTGCTCCGGTGTCGACTGGTCACTCGCGTCACCCTTCGCCAACTCTTCCTCCAGCTCCTTTGTCCAACTCTCTGACCGGTGTTCCCTTCCTACTTCCGGTCACCCGAGATCTCGAGTCCAAAACCCTTTGTCTGGTTTTGCGCCAAAACAGACAAAGAGATCGTCTGCTTGGCGGACCACCTACATAGTGTTACACGTATGATGCTGCAGTATGCTGTGATAGCCGATCTAATTCAATTTGCCCTTCAGCTGATGCAAATCTCTAACTTTTAAATTGGCAAAAGCCACCCACACACACTATGACAGAGCTTCCTCCATACCTTACAGTTGGTGTGATAACAGGGGATAGCTGCTCTTTCACCTACTCTTGGTCGCATGTAGACTCTTCTATTTGACCCAAAATTTCGAACTTTGATTTATCAGCCCCAAGGACTTTATTCCACTGTTATGTTGTCTAGCCTTTGAGTATCTTGGCCCATTGGAACCTTTTGACATTCTTTTGCTTCCTCCACAGTGGTTTCTTGACAACAAGCTTCAAAGAGTCTTCTCCTCAAAGTGGATGTTGAAATATTTTTTATGATATTGGTTCTGTTGCAAAGTGATGTTTGGAGCAGTCTGCCTTCTGTCACGCAAGCTGGTTATTCTGCTGAAATTGTCTTCTACTTTTGTTGTTGCTTTTGGTCAACAAGCCCTACTTTTGGTCTTGTTTTGTCTTGTTTCCTCATGTCTTATAACAGTATAATCAACTGTAGTTCTGGATTTTTTTAAAAATCTCACTGCTTCAATTTCATTTGTTTAAAGTGATGATTTCTTGTCTTCGTTTAAGTTTAAATTCATGTGTTTGTGGGATTTTATTGAGAAAAATGTTTTGATTCAGAAGAAATTTGCAAAATTTACATTTTAATTTAGACAAAATGAGAATAACAGATTTCACTATTGGAAAACGTTTTATTTATGCTCAGTACTAAAGAAGAAAACTGTCCAGTCGGCTGGGGCTGTAGAATACACTGACTGCACCTCTGTTGAGGGGTAAGACCCCCCCCAAAGAGTGTCCTCGATATAACACTAAACAATCTGATGATGAGGTTCCAGTAATACTGGAGCCTTGTGGAATGCGGAATATCCCTTCATTACCATCGCTCCCAGGTTCACTCTGGCCCTGAGTGGTAACACCTGATAGGTTCCTAGCTATGGGTCAAATAGAAGTAACTGTGTACTTATATTAAACTGAATTGTCTAAAATAGAACTGTTTTGACATTTAACCGTGTGTAAACAAAAATTATACTTATACTAAACAGAATTGTTTGAATTAGAACTGTTTAACTAAACTGAATAGCTTGAAATAGAAATGTTTTTGACAATTAAACTGTGTACTTATGCTAAATTGTTTTAAATAGAACTGTTCATTTGTATAAAAATGGATTTGGTATTAAATAACCTACAAAGGTTGATATGCCATAAACCCAAACAAACAAAAAAGAAGAAAAGCACCTTCAAATCAATTTTTCAATTTTTCAGGTCAGAGTTACGGAGGAAGACTTGTCCTTAGTATAATAAACAAAATCATTGTAGTGCTTAAGTTGATTCATTAAAAATAACTTTCAGCATTAAAAATGAAAGTGGTCAAATTCTTTTGACTGTAGTATATATACGTGGTGCATTCAATAAGTTTCCAGACTTTTTTGTACAGGCATTTAAAATTGTCGTAGACTCTTGAAAATTCAATATGTTATTGCTATACATCTTATGAGATGACTGGCCAATTCTTATGATTTCAGGCTCAATGAACAGCTACAGCAGCAATTGGAATACACCCTACGACTTCTCACAACTGGTGAATTTCAAAAATGCAATCTGGACGTCTGGACACTTTAGAAGAACGATATGCACTAAAATTCTGTTTTAAACTTGGAAAAAATGCCACAGAAACGTATGGAATGCTTTAGACTGCTTTTCGACCATCTTGTATGAATCCAGCCTCAGTTTTTGAGTGGCAAAAGAGATTTAAGGAAGGCAGGGAGTTTTTAAGGGATGATGAGAGGTGTGGGATGAGTAAGGAAGTCAATACACCAGAGTTGATTGGCCAAAGGGTTAGGGTTAGGGTTATTATGTTGAGGTTTTAAGGGAGTTCAGGAAAAGATTCCGTCGGAAGAGGTCAGCACTCTTCAAATCGGGTCGGTGGCATTTCCACCAGGACAATGCATCAATCCACAACTCCATCCTTGTCACAGACTATTTGACCACGATGGGAATCAAGACAGTTCCTCACCCTCCCTATAGTCCAGACCTTGCTCCCTGTGACTTTTGGTTATTCCCTAAGCTATGGGGCTGTTGTTATGAGACAATTGAGGAAATGAAAGAGGCTGTGACGAAGGTCATTGATACGCTCACACAAGAGGACTTCCATGGGGCTTTCCAGAAGTTGTTGGAACGGTACAACAAGTGTATTACAGCCGGAGGAGATTACTTCGAAGGGGACTAGAGTTTCATGTGTGTACCATCAATAAAAGTGCCCATACGAAAAAGTCTGGAAACTTATTTAATGATCCTTGTATATAATAGACTCTCCTGTTGATCTCGACGTATGAGAGTCCAACATTTCAGTTTTGGATGTGAACCTCTTGACTACCTACACAGGTAATTTGTTTATAATGGCAAAGGCTTATTGCATACAAAAATTTACAGAATAAATAATATATATATTCATTTAATATTAATAAGTTGTAAAAAAAAGTAAAGTTGGCAAAGTAGTCGAGTGCGACCGGAAGGTCCCCTTTTCACTAGCTACTGCACTAAGGTGTAGGGGAGGGCGCTACTCCTTTCTCTAGATTTCTTCACTTTACCCTTGATACGTTCCTTATATTGTTGAGTGTTAAGCAAGGAGGTATCAAGTACTATTTTTAAAGTCTTTGGTATGACTACGACCTGGGATTGAACACAGGTCTTCCAGACCATTGGCGAACACTCTACCCACTAGACCAATGAGCCAGTTAATATTAATGATAAATGCAATCACTTAACTTAGAGTCATACTGGATGTCAGCAGCTTTAACACTAATAATGTTCAATATAGCCGCTTATTTTACTTGTAAAGTAAAAATATTAAGATCAATTAGTCTTTAACGTAACAACGAAAAAAACATACATTCCACAATATCTTTTAATCAGCTTTTAAACAACATATCATTCAACAGACTTATTGATCTACATTCGTTAGTATGTCACTCAATCCCATTGATACCGACCAAATATACTGGGTTTTTCAAAAAATCTGATATCATTTGAGATGTACTTTATGTTTCAGAAAAATTAGTATCATTTCGTAATCTAATAACTTGACCAATTCTCGTTCAAACGATCTCAAATTTTAAATGCCTCAAAATTTAGAAATGCCTTAAAATTCTCTGTTTAAATGCCTTTTCTTTTCTAGTGACTGGCATTTATATATCTGAAAATAAAAATATAACAAACATTAAACTTAGAATTACGAGTTGTTTCTATACATGCTGTTAAAATATGAGATCATTTGAACGAGAATTGGTCAAGTTTTTGGATTATGAAACGATATCGATTTTTCTTAAACATCCTGTACATCTCAAATAATATCAATTTTTCTGGAACACCATACATGGCATTAATATGCAACTGCATAATTCCGTTATATATTTGTGTACAGACCAATTTGAAGTCCTGATTTTTTTACAAAAAATGAAACAAGACCAAAAACTATCGAGATTAAATATCTAAATTTTCAAATGTTTAAATTTAAATGAAGGGCAATGCACGGCTGAGCGACTTATACAATAAAGTGATGATGTCTAGACGTCTAGATTACTGTCTAGATATGTACACAGCTGAGTAACTTTTATAATAAAATGATGATGCCCAGACGTCAAGATTAGTATCTAGATGTGCGCATAGTTAAGCAACACATATGATAAAGTGACGATGTCTAGACGTCTAGATTACTGTCTAGATGTATGCGCAGTTGAGCAACTTTTATAATAAAGTAGTGATGTCTTGATGTCAAGATTAGTGTCTAGATGTGTGCACAGCTGAGCAGCATATATGATAAAATGATGTCTAGACGTCTAGATTACTGTCTAGATGTATGTGCAGTTGAGCAACTTTTATAATAAAATGGTGATGTCTAGACGTCAAGATTAGTGTCTAGATGTGCGCATAGTTAAGCAACACATATGATAAAGTGATGATGTCTAGACGTCTAGATTACAGTCTAAATGTATGTGCAGCTGAGCAGCTATTTTAATAAAGTGATGATGTCTAAACGTCAAGATTAGTGTCTAGATATGTGCATAGTTAAGCAACATATATGATAAAATGATGATGTCTAGATGTCTAGATTACTGTCTAGATGTATGTGCAGTTGAGCAAGTTTTATAATAAAGTGATGATGTCTAAACGTCAAGACTAGTGTCTAGATATATGCATAGTTAAGCAACATATATGATAAAGTGATGATGTCTAGACGTCTAGATTACAGTCTAAATGTATGTGCAGCTGAGCAGCTATTTTAATAAAGTGATGATGTCTAAACATCAAGACTAGTGTCTAGATGTCTGCACAGCTGAGCAACCTATATGATAAAATGATGATGTCTAGACGTCTAGATTACAGTCTAGATGTGTACACAACTGAGCAAAGTGATGAACTGGTGATCTCAAGGCATCAAGCTTGCTTTTCCAAGCAGGTCAGTACCAATCCTCTATACTTTTTGATCAACCGATTTATGGCAAGATACAGAATCGTGCTTGTGCAGCACTCTCCATACGTACCAGACCCCCAAGCTCGGTGTAACTTTTTCCTGTTTCTTAAATTGAAATTCATCTCAATGGTAAGACTTGAGAATGCGGCAAACACTTAAAAATACAACAGCACAACATCACAACATGAGAAAAGAGAATTTTCAAAAGACCAATAAAAAACTAACTGGAATAAGTACGTTGAATGCCAAGGGGAGTACTTTGAAGAAAATAATGTTTGATAATACAAATTCAGTCTCGTTACTTTTTTAATACACCGCGTATATAACGAACAATAGGACGGACTATGAGAAATCCTTGCGATCATAAATCAAGAGTCGACCGATACACGGGATCGACTTATACATGAATATATACGCCAAGAATAAGAATAGGAAAAGAAGAAATATCCGGCGTCAACATACAAAAGTATGAAATATATTTTACACCGAGCTAGTTTTTTACACCTGCTTTTATTGGTAGTTTTTTCTACCGAAGTCTGAGTGGAACCAAGTCTTCCCAGGTTTCCAGGACTCTTCTAAGTATTCAATCTGATTTGAACTACGTACAAGCCTGAATAATCTCCCTTTTTTTCTTCTGATCTTCAGTTCCCCTTGACTCTTTTCCAAATTCCTGTGGGTTGTTCCAAGAAACCAGTCACCTTCATATTATACTATTTCTTCTGTTCTCAGGCAAGGTGATGGTATTTGTTCAGTTTTTCGCTTTCTTTTATTTTCACTCTGTGGTCTGCTAGAACCACAAAAGCTACAAGTTGACAATTGTTTTCTTCTAATTAATTAATAATACGTCTGGTAATGTTGCCTGGATTGAGTGATTTGTTTACATTGGACAGATTCGGGTTTGTGTGTATACTATTTGTCAGTATAGTGAAATTTCGGTCTCTTGAACAGTTTCTGGTTGATCACTTTTCCCACCTTGTCATACCTATTTTCCTTGCTCAATCGCCTGGGGTTGTAGAATAAACCGAATGCTTCTCTGCAGAGGGGTAAGACCCCCACCCAACGAGTGTCCTGAATATATGACACTAAACAATATGGTCGTGAGGTTTCAGTAATGCTGGAGCTTTGCGGAGTACCCCTTCATTGCAATCGCTCCCAGGTCCACTCATGCCCGAAGTGATAGCAAACTGATAGGGTCCTATCTGTATGTTAAATAGAACAAAACTGTATACTTATGCTAAATTGAATTGGTTGAGATGGGACTGTTTTGGTATTTAAACTGCGTACTTATGCTAAACTGAATTGTTTGAAATAGAACTATTTTTATGCTAAACTAAATTATTTGAAATAGAACAGTTTTTTTTTACATTGAAACTGTGTACTTATACGAAACTGAATTGTTTGAAATAGAATTGTTTTGATATTTAACTGAGTGTAAACTAAAATACTATTCTTATACTAAACTGAATTGTTTTAAAATAGAATTGTTTATTTGTATAAAAATAGATTTGACATTAAATAACCTACAAAGGTTGATATGCCATAAAAACCTAAACAAATAAACAAACGCATTTTCGTATTCCTGTTTCAGCTCTATCACTAAATAACCTCCACTTGCTTTTCTTCTGTGTATTGTCAATTTTAGCTTTGACATGATTAATCTTTAAGGCGTTATTTTCTGCTGCTGTTTATTATTCTAATTTAACTTCTTGTTAGTTTTTCCTACCAGCTCTAGCTGATAGTTTTTCATTGGAATCTGATTGACAGAAAGTCTCCTCAGGTCTCTAGGACTCTTCTCAGTATTCTAGCCGTTTTAGCAATCCTAGTTGGTTTTAAATCTTCCTCTAATTTCCATTTCATCAAGTCTCTTTTCCCAGTTCTTCAGGATCGTTAACGCTATCACTTTCATGTTCTACAATTTTTTAACTCTCTAGCAAGGTCCTAGTATTTGTCCAGTGACAGATACCTTTTTTTTCTTTTTTTTTTTTTCTTTTTTTTTTTGTTAACTCTGGTCTTCTGTCCGGAATTGAGTGCTCCGTTTGTATCTCAAAATCCAAAGGAATTTTATGGGTCTCAATTTCTAGAACGAATTCTATTTTGTGTATATACCACTTGTTAGTATGGTCAAATTTTGATCACTTGTACAATTCCTAGTGGATTACATTTAATACCCTGTGGTGCCTAGTTTTGTACCCTGTTTGTGCAAGTTTGCTGCATTTTCTTAATGTATGAATAACTGTTTCATCTCGATTACCACACAACCTACACCTGCTATTCTTCAGTGTGTTACCAATTTTCGCTTTGACATAATTAATTTTTATATCATTGTTTTTTGCTGCGATATATTATTATTATTATTATTATTATTATTTCATCACTCCTTGCGAGTTTTTCACGCCAGCGTTTGCTGGTGGTCTTTCACTGGAGTCCGGAATCTCTTCAGCTGTCTACGACTCTTCTAATGATTCTGATTGATCACAACAATACAGTGATTTGTATGGTCTCGATTCGTCCTCTGATTTCCAATTCCAACAGACTTTTTCCTAGTTTTGACTACTGTTTCAAGTTCAACTGGTCTCACCGTCACTTTTATGTTCCATAGTTTTTTTTTTAGTTCACTGGTAAGGTCTAGGTACTTATCTCTCTTTTCGCTTTCTTTCATTTTTGCCCTGTGGTCTGACGGTTCGGCAAAGTCTACTATTCGGTAGTTTCTCTTGTTTCGTTTTGTTTTGTTTTTTTTATCTTTTTTGTTTTGTTTCTTTGTTATCGTTTTTTATTTATTTATTTATCTATTTTTGTTGACTATCAATATGTCTCGTCGTCTGCCCGAGATTAGGGAATCTCTTTGTACCTCAAAATCCATAAGAATTCTGGATTCTAGGTTGTGCATATACCACTTATTCGTATGGTCAAATTTAAATTTCTTGCACAGTTCCCAGTGGATCACCTTGCCCACCCAGTCGTGTCTAGTCTTATACTCTTTTTGCTCTAGTTTGCTGCATCATTAATATTATTATTATTTGATGTCCTCGATTTTCCTCGGATTTCCAATTGTTCTAATCCCTTTTCCAAGCCTTTGGGGACCTTTCCAAGCGCAGCAACTACAATTGGTTCCACTGTTTGCATTTTGTTTGTCTATTTTCAGTTCTCTGACATAGTTCAAGTATTTGTCTACCGTTTCGCTTTCTTTGATTTTCTCTCTATGATCCGTCGGAACGAAAAAATCCCCTAGACAACAAGTTTTTTTTTTATTATTATTTACTCCTTGAGAGTTTTTTCACATCAGTTATTATTATTATTATTATTAATAATAATTTCAGCCACATTTAGCAGTAAAATCGCCATTATGTGCGTCCCAGACTATGCCGATGCTTCACAGACAGAAAGTGGGGTTGAAAGAAGGAAAAGAGAAACAGGAAAAATGGTGGAATGATTGAGTCTGAAGAATCGAAGAGCACCTGGGGAATGTGGGTGGAAGACAGACGAAAAATCGATTATCGATTCTGGGGCTACTAAGTATGTTTTTGAACACCGGCACGAGTCAGGGCCTAAAAATACGAACACAATTTTCACCTGAGAATGACTTTATTAGACAATTAGAGAAAATGGTTTCTCCGAAAGGTAACAGCGAAGAAAATGAGGGAATAATTATATCAAAATGAAGAATAGAAATAATCTTCGGAATAATAAGAAAACGAAAATAACTATAAATTTACGTAGAGATAAAGAGAAGAAAAATATAAAGCAATAATATAGACTAATCCCCCACCAAAAAAAAAGTAAGATTGTTCGATTTGTGGTTTGTTAAGTAAAAAATAAAAGACTTTTTTTCGCAATATTAACGTTATTGATCAACATATTTACCGTTTTGTTCCATTATCGTCAGTCATCTTTCAGTAAAATTTGTTTCAATTCTTCAGATATTTTTAAAATAAATATAAAGCTAAAAAGGGCGTGACGTCATTTTTGCCCACCCATTGTGTAAATTTTATATATATATATATATATATATATATATATATATATATAGGGGGGGCGGATATTCTCGGTCCGAAAAATAAGAAAGAAAGAAAGAAAGAAAGAAAGAAAGAAAGAAAGAAAGAAAGAAAGAAAGAAAGAAAACGGGACAAAGAAAGAAAGAAAAAAGAAAGAAAGAAAGAAAGAAAGAAAACAGGACAAAGAAAGAAAGAAAGAAAGAAAGAAAGAAAGAAAGAAAGAAAGAACACGAGTGAGATGTGGAACATGAAAGTGACAATTATACCAATTGTAATTGGTACTCTTGGTACAGTCACCAAAGGATTGTTACAGGGAATAGAGTTGGAAATAAGAGGACAGGTGGAGACAATCCGGACTACTGCATTATTGAGATCGGCCATAATACTGAGAAGAACCCTGGGGACGTGAGGAGAAATGAAAGACCATCAACTAAAACTGTGAAAAATTCTCAAGGAGTAAAAAATAATAATAATCGAAATCGAAATAGATGAGATGCAACAGAATAGCAAGTGTAGGTTATGTGGAAAAAAGATGAAATGATTAATCATATAGTAAGCGAAAGCAGCAAACACGTGCAAAAGGAGTACAAGACAAGACACGACTGGGTTGGAAAGGTAGTCCACTGGCAATTGTGCAAGAAATTGAAATTTGATCATATTACCAAATATTACATGCACAAACAAGAATCCGTCCAGGAGAAAATTCCCTGGGATTTTGAGGTACAAACAAATCACCTAATTCCGACCAGAAAAACCAACCAAGTGATTATTAACAAAAAAAAAGAGAAATTAATTGCAGACAACAGAGTAAAAATAAAAGAAAGCGAAAAGATAGACAAATACTTGAACTTTACCAGAGAACTAAAATCAGCGATAGAACACGAGGGTGACGCTGATACCAATTGTAGTTGGTACACTTGGAACGGTCCCCAAACGCTTGGAAAGAGGATTAAGATAATTTGAAATCAGAGGGAGCGACGAAACAATCCAGACTACAGCATTGCTGAAGCTGGCCAGTATATTCATGGCCCCGTCTGACATTCGTGCCCGATGGGGCCCTAGACTAAGATGTCAGATTCGAGGCTGAATACCTTGCAATCTTCGACTGGGCCACCTTCGGGTGGCGGAACTGCATTGATAGTACAACTGTGAACGGGCATATGTACCAGACTCACGTTACATCTAGCGAGTTCAAGTCTAGCAGAGTTATCTGACTCACATAGCATTTTCCTGCTCGACCTCCGCCTTCCCTAAAAAAAAACACTATAAAAAAGACCTTGAGTCAAGTCCAATCTGGTGAGAGGCAGAGACAAATATAGGCCAGTAAACTGAGAAAAGTCCTGGAGACCTGAGAAGACTTGCTGTCTCTCAGACTTCAATACAAGACACCAGTTGAAGCTGGTTTAAAAAGACCTGTAAGAAATGAACAAACCAGATGAGACCAATAAAATTTTCTTGGATTTTAAGAAAAAAAATCGATCACATAATCCCAATCAGAAGACCAAACCAAGGATAAATGAACAAGAAAAAAGAATTCGCCATCTCGTTGGTTTTGCTGTTCTAATGGACCACAGGCTGATAATAAAAGAAAGCTAAAAGATGAACAAATACTTGGATCTTGCTAGAAAGCTGAAAATGTTGTGGAACATGAAGGTGACGGTGATACCATTTGTACTTGGTACACTTTTAATTTTCCCCAAAGACTTGGAAAAGAGACTGAAGAAATTGGAAATCAGAGGAAGAATCGAGACCACACAGACAAAAGCATTGTTAAGATCAGCTAGAATACTGAGAAGAGTCCTGGAGACCTGAGAAGACTTGCTGTGGCTCAGATTCCAGTGAAAGACCGCCATCTAATGCTAGAGTGAAAAATACACAAGAAGTGAAATAATAATAATAATAATAATAATGATAATAATGATAATAATAATAATAATAATAATAATAAGAAGAAGAAGAAGAAGAAGAAGAAGAAGAAGAAGAAGAAGAAGAAGAAGAAGAAGAAGAAGAAGAAGAAGAAGAAAGAAGAAGAATATAAACAAATTAGCATAAGCACCTAGTACAGACTGCAAGAGATTTTCGGTTGATGATTGGTTGATGGATCTAAACGTCATGTCAGTCCACCTGGGATTATTTTATTCCCATAGGTTAGGATCCAGGGAGGTTATTTAGTTAAATGGACAATCAACTATTGAGGGTCATTTAATGTCATATCTTGTTTATATATATATATATATATATATATATATATATATATATATAATTTTTACGTGAACAGTTTGCAGGTAACTTTATTTTTAAATGTATTAGACCTCATTTAACTGAGTTTGCACACAGTTAAATGGTTTTAAGTATT
>OY757917.1:43341222-43411456 GCA_963585895.1 Sepioteuthis lessoniana | reverse complement strand
CCCTTGGGAAAGGTATGAACCCCCTTATCCTCCCAGCTATGGGTTAAATAGTACCACTACTGTTCTTCTAGAAGAATGACTTTGGTATTAAATAACCTACAAAGGTTGATATGCCATTAAACACAGAAACAAAGAAAGAAACCAAGAATCTGGAAAAGAGACTGGATGAACTGGAAATCAAGGAAAGAATAAAGATCATTCAGACAACAGCACCTCTAAGGTCGTTTTGAATACCAAGAAAATCCCTGGAAATCTGCTGAAAGTTCCTGTCACTACTACTCCAGTGAAAAAAACCCACCAGTTAGAAGTTGGCGACCATAGTAGAGGGTAACCCGAAGGCTCCCTTTTCGATAGCTACTACACCAAGGTGTAGGGGAGGGCGCTACTCCTTCCCTGGATTGCTCTACTTTACCCTTGATCCGTACCTTATAATGCTGAGTGTTAAGCAAGGAGGCATCAAGTACCATTTTTTGAGTCTTTGGTATGACGCGACCTGGGATTGAACCCAGGTCTCCCGGTGTGAAAAACTAGCAAAATGTCCCGAAACTGTTTACAATAAGAATCTATTCCTTATAAGTGAAACATTAATAGATGAATTATTAAATAATTGAATAAAATAAATAATTGAATGATTGAAGCCACCTAAACAAAGGGGAATGCTGACAGTATCAAGCATTTTAGTGACGGTCGCACATGAGTCTCGATTCTTGAATGGCTCCCCACAACAAAGTGATTTTGTGTCACTTTATTTTGGAGAATCTGGTGGGAGGTTAGATGATTATTTCAACCCTCAATCAAAAAATAGCAAACTTTTTCATATAACATTCAAAAAGGAATGATCAGTCAAATACAATGATGCATAGCTTGTACTTTTTTTTCACTCTTCCACTTGGAAACTAGTTATTTTCTTTTGTATAGCTACATGATTAGTTTCTACAACAGGTGATAAGAAGTTCTATTTTTTATTTTTTTTTTTTATTTTATTTATTTATTTTCTTTATTTTATTTTATTTATTTATTTTTTTTTTTTTTTTTTTTTTTTGCCTAGACAGCATAGCACTATATACAAATAACTCTATCTGGAATACTGCGGAAAAATCCTCGTGACGCAGTGGCTCACGTACTGGACGGCAAGTTGGTAGTCCAGTCGAGTTATTGTGTTCGCTTTCGAGGATTAATATCTTTAGGAAAAGACTGTTTGAATGACTTTCTTTACTGACCACTGCACCCAGAAAGTTTTCTTCTCTGGAGAGTCAGAATGTTTACATTCCATAGACTGTCTCCTCGTAATGGCAATATTTAGCCCATTTGTAACGATATTCTTCACTAAAACATGTTTCTCCGTACACATCACACATTCTTCTGTAAATTTTATATGGTTTTTACTTCTCATCCCCCAAACACTTGATGACGTACATCTTTTCAAGCGTGGAGCACTCTGTTTAATTTGCCGACATTTTGAATAATCTCAAAAGAAATATTTTTGCGAGATTAAAATAATATTTTGCTATAAACCAATTTCAAACATGGTAGAGTTTACATTTATGGAGAAAAATTTCTTTTTAAAAAAGGTGCAACTGTAAAGAGTGCTTACAATTACCAACTCCTTTGGCAAAATTCACTTTATTTTTTTCAATGACCCTCGAATTAATATAAGTTGAAATAGCATAAACATAAAAATCAAAGGTGCTTAGTGACTGTCAACTTCTCGCCAATGGGATCATCATGCAAGTCCGATGATCGAATAGGCGAGAAACTGACAGTCACCAAACACCGTTGATTTTATATCTAAGCTATTCTAACTTAGATATATCTGCACTGTGACTGATATTGAACACTCTTTATTTATAAATAGTGGTTTAGTTTGTTTTCTTTATTTAATGGCATATCAAACTTCGTGAGTTATTTAATACTAAAGCTTTAGGAGAATAGTAGTGGTACTATTTAATCTATAGCTTGGATAATCAAAGAATTCGTAAGTTTCCAAGGATATTTGTTTGAAATTGAACGTAATAGCGCAACTGGAGTTCGAACTCGTTTACAATGATATTGCAGTTCAGCACATTAACCACAGCTCTAAGGGGTCTCCCATGTTTATGAACATAGCAACTATATTTTTAATGCATGTGTGCGTGTGTATGTGTTTATAATTATATCAATCAATTATAAGCAACGTTTTTATCGAATACTAGATGACAACTATTAATGACATTTAAGTCGATGCCTTGGGTCTTTTTCCTTTGGCTAAAAAAAAATTTGTAATTTCATCTAACGTGTTATTGTCACGTTTTAAAGTATTGAACACTCAGCCTAAAATAACAGAATAAAACTACTGTAAAAGAAATGTGTGTGTGTGTGTGTGTGTGTGTGTGTGTGTGCGCGCGCGCGCACGCGCACTCGCGCACGTATGTAATAAAGTTATCTAATGCCATAAGGATATAAAGTAATTTCCATTTCAATTTGCTATATGCATTCAAACACTATATATATATTCGCTTAAAATTTAAAAGCTGTAACATTATTTTATAAACTAAACAGCAGTTCCAACTGTAGCAAATAAAATATGGCTCAATACAAAAATATGAAATTTATATCTCTGTATATCTGTCCGTCTCTCTCTATATATCCCTCTCTCTCTCAATCTCTCTCTCTCTCAATATATATATATATATATATATATATATATATATATATATATATACTACCTTATATTATGCCATAAGTTCTAATATGTCCATTATGCGTTGATGATCTACAAGGCCATAGATTAATTTTATTTTTAAGTTGATATGTGTATTCAAGCGCTATATATATATATATATATATATATATATATATATATATATATATATATATATGAAGTGAGAGAGAGAGAGAGAGAGAGTCAAACAGACAGACAAGCAAACAAAATGTGTGCATTTTTCCTTATTCAATGGTATATATATAGCCTCACCAGCTAACAATTAAGAAAACAATATCTTAAATGAGTTAGCTTTAAAAAATTCGAGCGAACTCCGCAAGAAAAATAAATGATACCGCACGACTTGCCTAAGGGAAATAACTTTGTAGACTTTATTGTTATAGCGTTTTCATTGTTATTTCCCTTTGAATTCCTTCTCCATAAGTTGGGAATCTGAGTAGCAGATCTCAAGCTTCTTGCCATCGGTTGAGGACTAATCAGATCATAACTACTGTGCACTGAATTCGATTCGCACTGGGTGTCTCATTCTTGTAGCACAGTACCAATCCCTCTACAGGTAGTCTTTCGTTGGCATATCATAGTTTATAAATATATATATGTATATGTATATATGATAATACTAAATAAATAGATATTAGATATATATATTTAATTCATGGAATTTAGACTGCGACCCCTGGGTTTCATGGAGTTTTTTGCAAAACGACGATAATCAGGCAGTTAAGAAAATTATATATATATATATATATATATATATATATATATATATATGCGCACGCGTGTGTGTGTGTATGAGTCTGTGTCATCTATCTATTGATATGTAAAGGTCCGTCGAAGACACTTGTATACCAAAAAATAGTTTTCATTTCTTATATTTCATCAAGTCCTTTTTAGAGTTTTTTTTTAACTTTTTAAAATCTTTATAAAAAAAAACTTTTTTCAGAAAAACCTTTTCGAACATTAATTACATCACATACATTTTGGAACAGAACGCTATTAAAATTTATCTCATTTTATTCGTTTCATTTTCACATCTGAATATAATTTTTAGATCAGACATAACATTATCTAACAAAATAGTCAGAATATGATTTAACGAAAAAAAACAAACATTAAATGTGACACATTATTCATACATAATACATCTTCGGAAAATTTCGTTTATTTTATATATATATATATATATATATATATATATATATATATATATATATATATATATATATATATATATATATATATATTGTAAACTACGAAGACGTCATTTTATTAAATATAAAAAATTGAAATATTAACAAACGTTGTTTTTTAGAATTTCAAAAAATTTTGATTCTTTTATTCAAAGATTCAAAAATGTTTATATACATAATTAACAACAAAGAAAAATTGTTGAATCTAGCATCATTTCTAATTATAATACTATCAAAGAAAGACTGATGGGGTTACTTATGTCCTTTTTCTGTTTAATTAGTTCTAAATCGTTGCAATATTCTTTATTTAAATTAGTGTCTATGGATTAATACTAAATAATACTTACATTCAATATTTTGTTACGATTTTTGCTGTTGTTTCTAAACTAAATTTTGAATTGTAAACTACAAAGACATCCTATTCTTAAATACAAAAAATAAGATTTTAAACTAAAAATATAGGTCTTATTTTTTAGAATCTTTAACATTCTAAAATTCTTTGAATTATAATGAGATTTTAAATCTAAAAAGACGTTATTTTTTTTTTAATTTTTCGATAACAAAGACGTTATCTTTTTGTAATTTTTCGAGCACAACAATGACGTCAGTCTAGTTTGAAATGAAATACTATAAATGTTGGAAAACGATAAGAATTTTAAAATTTTTCATTTGAAAATGTTTTTCAGATGAAACATTTAACTTCTATTATATAGCCCTGAAGATGGTCTTTGAAAAACTGAAACAATGGCATATATCATATCTAAAAAAAAAACATTTGAATATTCTGTTTTTCATATTTCATATTCATATTCTGTCGGATTTATTTTGATTTTTCAATAATATATATATATATATATATATCAACATTTTTTATTATATATATATATATATATATATGTATACATATATATATCAACATTTTTTTATTACTGACACAAATTGTAATTTTCCAACTCAAACAACTGCTTACAAGACATTAGCAAAGGACTCATCACAAATAAGGATATGAAATCAAAGAAAAGTAAATTCTCAGAAATTTCTGATTTTTTCTTTTCTTTTTTTTTTTTTTTTTTTTTTTTTGGCATTTCTGATAATTAGCTTAAAAGAAAATTAAGACTTTTCGCAACAATTAAATGGACATTGACAACAATAATCAAGGAAAATAATAAATCCCTATGTCAGCCATTGAAATTTCATTAAAATTTGTGGCAATCATAATTTTTTATCATTTCAGTTTTTTCGCTGTTCTGTTTTGTTCTTTTTTGGCTGTGAGGTTGTTCAACATATATATATATATATATATATATATATATATATATAATCCGAGGAATAAATTCAAATGATTAAACTATTAAGTAATAATCCAAGGGGTAGGAGAATCCAGTTGATGGTTTCATTATAAATTTCAGGTCCGTGTTGACCTTATTTTATATTGAATACCGGTATTTCAATCTCCATCTGAAGAGGGTCACAATAGACCTGAAATAAATTTATAATGAAACCACTAAATTTAATTTTTCTTTCAATTTTATGATATATATATATATATATATAATATATATATATATATATATATATATATATATATATATATATATATATATTCCTTCTACTCAAAAAACCGAAATATTGATTCAATTACAAGGTAAAAATTTTCTTTTCAGGCATTCTCCGTGGCCTAAAGTTTAAAGTGCTGTGATATTATAGTAAGTGAGTTCGAACTCCAGTCGCGCTATTGTGTTCACTTTCGGAAAAGTATGAACTCCCTCATCCTCTCTGCAATGTATTAAAGGGATCCCTACTGTCCTTCTACAAGGATGGCTCTGGATTAAATAACCCAAGATGGCTGTTATGCCAAGAAACCAAACCAAACTAAATAATTTGTCAAACAGTGGAATATAACATCCTGCAAATATCTTCCGTTTTATACCACGCATTTTCAAACCCTTTTGTAGACAGTCCTCTACAACGGCTTACGAAGTTTGTTTTAAAGAACAAAATTCAACAAACCATGTCATTTGTTTTGTCCTCCATATTAACTATAAAATAATTGCCCTGATTTTTGTCAAACGCCAATGACCAAAAAAATACAGTAGATTATATTGAGAGAAAAAAAAGCATCTAAGTTTTTTTTATCAATAAGGGTTTTCGGACTATTGTCTTCATCTTTATTGTTATTTCCACAACGTTTCGGCCGATATGTCCTCCGGCCTTTTTCAGGTGTTTGTAGCACTCAGGAACCTTCACGGAACTTCGTCCTTTATTGAATCCACGGGAATCGCCTGTTCTGATCCCGTTAGCCATAACCGGGTACAAGTGTTAAGCATTCCTGAATTGTTACTCCCCTGCAGTCAGGATTGAACCTGCAACCTACACATGATTGTCTCCTTAGAAACTTAGGGATCCAACGCCTATAACTGTTACGCTGTGTCCTGCTGGGCAATCCAGAGAGAATTTTTGAGACTTATAAACTTAATGTTTTTACTTGACTAGAATTACGACTATTATGTATGATTTTTTACCTTTTTACCTTTTTAAATTGAACTGAAAAATTCGCCTGCGTGCCACCCAATATATAAATAAATAAACGGATAAAATATACGACTGAATGGAAAAGAAATGAAAAAAAAAGGAAAACTAAGTTGGTGGAGTATTTATATATTTATTATTACGTTGCGCTTTGTACAAGATTCATTAAATGAGAATTGCAAACATTTTTAAATTTTAGGAAAAATATTCTACAACTTTACAACACACAAAAAAAACTATAACATTAGCTAATATTTTGACACAATTTTTTAACTCATCATCAAATGAAGCTCGTACTGGGTGAAATGTCATAATAAACATGTAATCGCATCTGTTTAGTTTTCGTGTCATATTTCTTTTACACGAACACTTATATATATATATATATGTGTGTGTGTGTGTGTGTGTGTGTGTGTGTGCATGAGCGTGTTTTTCTTTTATTATTTATAAACACACAAATAATAATAATAATAATAATAATAATAATAATAATAATAATAATAATAATAAGCTTCAATAAATCATTTTTGAAGATTAAGATTTAGGATATATCCTAAACCAATACATAAGATATTAAGCTTTTTACGCGGCACTTTTTACTATGATAAATCCGTAACTAATCCTCTTGTTCTCTTGCTCGCTTCAACCTCTTTACTATTCAACCTCTGTCTTTATAAATTATTATTATTAGTAGTAGTAGTAGTAGTAGTATTAGTAGTTGTATTATTATTTTATATTGATGAATGCGTTTTGAATAATATCAAGACTTACGGTGTATTTAACAAGGCAGAAACGAACGATGAATGAAACGTTTTCTTCCAAATAGTACCAATTGTAATTTCAATACACTTCTTCCAGCGAGATGTCTATTCGTCGAAACACCTCTAAAAATCTGTTCTTGGTTTGATGTAAACAAGGGCCGTTCAATTTCTTTAAATGTATATCCACGTCTTCAAATCTTTGACCTCATAAATCAAAATTTTCTATTTAGAAAAGAAAAAGTCGCCTGCTACTTGGTCTGGTGAGTATGTAGGATGCTGCACTCGCACGATTCTATACTTCGCCAAAAACTGATGATCAAAGAGTATTGAACATTGGCACTGACTTGTCGAGATGAAGTTAGCACGTCTAAACTAGATGCCTAGACATCACCACTTTATGATATAAGTGCTCAACAGTGAAACTTTAATCTCGATACGTTTTCTATCACACTTCATATTAAGCATTTGTACAGAATCTTTACTTCAGTAAAACCATAATTAATATTAGTTTTCACTTTCTTAATTCAGACACTCTCTCTATTCCTGTCTTTACTTACCCCAACTATATATATATATATATATATATATATATATATATATATATATATATACGTGGTGCATTCAATAAGTTTCCAGACTTTTTTCTACTGGCATTTAAAATTGTCGTAGACTCTTGAAATTTCAGTATATTATTGCTATAGATCTTATGAGATGAATGACTAATTTTTATGATTTCAGGTTCAAATGAACAGCTACAGCAGCAATTGGAATACACCCTACTGATTGTCACAGCTGGTGAATTTCAAAAATGCAATCTGAACGTGAGGACACTTTAGAAGAACGATATGCAATAAAATTCTGTTTTAAACTTGGAAAAAATGCCACAGAAACGCATGGAATGCTTCAGACTGCTTTTCGACTATCTTGTATGAAGCGAGCATCAGTTTTTGAATGGCATAAAATATTCAAGGAAGGTAGGGAGTCTGTGAGGGATGATGAGAAGTGAGAGGAGTAAGGAAATCAATACACCACAGTTGATTGGCCAAAGGGTTAGAGTTAGGGTTACTATGTTGAGGTTTTAAGGGAGTTCAGGAAAAGATTCCGTCGGAAGAGGCCAGCACTAATCAAATCAAATCAGTGGCATTTCCACCAGTCCACCACTCCATCCTTGTCACAGACTATTTGACTAAGTAGGGCATTAAGACAGTTCCTCACCCTCCCTATAGTCCAGAGTTTGCTCCCTGTGATTTTTGCTTATTCCCTAAGCTCAGAGGCTGTCGTTATGAGACAATTGAGGAGATGAAAGAGGCTGTGACGAAGGTCATTGAAACGCTCACACAAGAGGACTTCCATAGCGCCTTCCAGAAGTTGTTGGAACGGTACAACAGCCGGAGGAGATAACTTCGAAGGGGACTAGAGTTTCATGTGTGTACTATCAATAAAAGTGCCCATACGAAAAAAGTCTGGAAACTTATTTAATGATCCTCTTATATATATATATATATATATATATATATATATATATATATATATATATATATATGTGTGTGTGTGTGTGTGTGTGTGTGTGTGTATTTAACAACAACTCCGCACAACACAAGATCAATTTTTAAACGGAATTTAATAGGTCTGAATTCAGAGTTTTCCTTCTTCCTACTCTACTCTTTACCGATAACTGGAGGGGGAATAGTTGGGTTCATACCTTTCCTAAGTGTATTAGCGTTACATGAAAAGCAAACAGCCTCATCCAGGAATTGAACACGGGGTGCCCCGATACCTAAAACTAATCTGACGCCAAAGTTGTTTTTTTTAAGCAAACAGTAATTAGTTATCTTAAAGTCATTGGTATAATGGTTAGAGTGTTCACCAGTTGTTCGGAAGACCGGGGTTCGATCCCAGGCTGAGTTATTCCAAAGATTCAAAAAATGATACTTGGTACCTTATTGCTTAACAGTAAGCACTATAAGGTACGGATCAAGGAAAAGAAGTAACGCTCACCCCTACACTTCGGTGTAATAGTTTTTGAAAAGGGAGCCTTCAGGTCGGCCAACTTATGAATTGGTTAAATATTGATTATTATTTTGTTTAATCTTTAGTTGTATATATATATATATATATATATATATATATATATATATATATATATATATATATATATATATATATATCAAATCACTTGTGTATTTCGCTTGCTAAGCTTTGGCTTAGTCAATGGTCGTTATTGCTGTCGACAGACAAACATTATTTACCATTTTTAGATATTCCACCCCCTTGTAGAACTGAGCTTCTTGTCTATATCTGTGAACCGTACACCTTGTCTCCTCTTTTCTGTCGTTCAAACCTCTGAGCTTTTTTCTGGGGGGTTTGATTGGTACCGTTGATGATGAAATTAAGCAACCCTTGAATCCACTCTATTCATGAATGGGGTAGTGACTCTAGCAGTGGACGGAAGAAAAACAAGCACTGTCATCCTTCCACTTAAACGAAGAGGGGAAAAATCAGGACACCGTTTAAGAAAGAATGTGGCACTAATATTCCGTTTATTTCTTCCTTAAAAGAAAGAAATTAGTAACCATTAAAGATATTTCGTGTGTCACGTTACTATTTAGTACGCTATTATTAAGTTTTTTGGCTTCATATTCACTGTGGCTAAAGTGCTGGTCTGCAGTCTCGAAGTAAGCGAGTTCGAACTCCAGACGCGATATTACATTCTCTTTCAGACTAATAACATTGGGAAAGGTGGAGAACCCCTTTATTCCCGTAGCTCTGGGTTGCATAATATTCCTGCTGATCTTCTTCGAGGATGACTGTGGCTTTAAAATACCAACGAAGGTTGATATGCCGTTGAACCAAGAAACCAAACCCATTAATATTAACTGATGAAATGAGGGTTAGTGTAGGCAAAAAATATCCCTTCCTCGCCCAAACCGTGACTACTGTCACGCTGACTTCTCTGACCTTCCACCTTTAATGCAGAGGTGTGACGCAAGTTTGGAATCCCTGGAATAATGGGATCAAGTTTGGCTGCATTCTTACCTGGACACAGTTGAAAGGGAAAAGCAGATACATCATTTTAATCCCAGTTCTAAGGCCGGGTAGAGAAAGTGTGTTGAGTGAAGTCTGTATAATAGACGGGGAATACCAATAGGAACCTAGATTTAAGAAAAGAAACTCAGAAATTTACGCTGAAAGTACCGGTTCGCGATTGATCATCAAAGTTAAGCAGCAATGAACTAGTTCAATACTTATATGGGTAACCACTTAAGCTAACAGCAGGTTATGTAAACAACTTAAGGCCTGTGTACCATACCAAAGCAAAGCTTACTTAATAACAATTCCACCGCCAGTTAATACTTTGAGTAGTACAAGACATATATAACACGGGTAGTGGATGGAAAGTCATTTATGGAAGTGACAAACGCTGTTTCCAGAGAAGAATTAACTAAAACGAAATAACTTCTCATAAGTGGCAGTGAAATAAGGAAGAACCGACTATCCACATGGTTTTAAAATCTTAACGACCACAGACTTTTGAAGAAGACCATAGAATGCAACGACCGAAACGTTATGACAATAACACATCAACCAATCAGCAAGTCTTTTTTCTTTGTAGTAAGGGATCTTTTCTTTTTACTTTTCTTTCTTTTTTTATTAAGTAAGCAAATCTTAGTAAAAGAGCTAAGTGCCACTTTGAGGAATTTCCTTCGGATGTGAGCAATTCCTAAGAGCGCGATTTTTTGTCGCATAAAATTGTATAATAATGGGAGGATAATATGATACTTACCAAAACGTATCCTAGTCAATGGGTATCAAATATAATCACACACTACAATGATGTGTCTTTCGTAAGTTGGGTAGGGTCGTAATTTTCAGTCTATGTCTAGTGTTTAGGACCAACGCAGGAAATGATGAGACGATGAGTTTAAAAACTCACAAGAATAAATCATTTATTTTCAACTGCTACTTAGCTCAAAAGGAGGTCTGCCCCCAGTTTGTGTCTGGAAATAAGGGTTCAATTAGTGGTGAGACTTTTGTGCAGGGAGAATATAAAATTGAACAAGGGGTACTTTTTTTCCAGCGTGCCGACGCAATTTTGGTAATCAAAAAGACACATTGATTGGGTGGATATGCACACGGATACAAGTTTTGAAGCGGACTTTTTTTATTTGAGGATGTCGACATGGATGATATTTTGTCCTCGAGAGAAATAAAATTTTACCAGAAACTATAAACATAAACATGATCAGTAACATAGAAAGTAATTATGAGAAAATCATCTCACAGAATTTTGACATATCGTTAAAACAAAATATTAAGAAGAAATTTGCTCAGTTGGCTGGGGCTGTAGAATATACCAACTGCTTCTCTGTTGAGAGGGAAGACTTCTCCTCCCCCCCCCCAACAAGTGTCCAGGATATGACACTAAATAATCTGATGATGAGATTCCAGTAATGCTGGAGCTTTGCGGAATGCGGAGTACCCCTTCATTTCCATCGCTCCCAGGTCCACTCTGGCCCAGGGTGGTAGCACCTGATAGGGTCATATCTATGGGTCGAAATAAACTGTGTACTTATGCTAAACTAATTGTTTGAAATAGTTCTAGTTTCGACATTGAACCTGTGTATTTATGCTAAGCTGAATGGTTTGAAATATAACTGTTTTTTACATTTAAACTGTGTACTTATGCTAAACTGAATTGTTTGAAATAGAACAGTTTTTACATTTAAACTGTGGACTTGGGCTGAACTGAATTGTTTGAAATAGAACTGTTTTTACAGTGAAACGGTGTAAACAAAAACTATACTTATACTAAACTGAATTGTTTGAAATAGAACTGCTTAAATGTGTAACAGAGCAGACTGGGGCAGCGAAGTCTAGCCTGCTAGAAATCCTATTAGACGTGGAATTTAGAAAATAGGGGCAGTATATTGTTGTTGTTTTTTAAGAGTGATACCATATATGTTCACCATGAGAAAAAAGAAAGAAATATTGATTAAGTTTTGGCTGAGAGAAAAATTACAAAAGCGTTGGAATTGATTTTTCTAACCAGTAAAAGAAAGAAAGAAAGAAAGAAAGAAAGAAAGAAAGAAAAGCTAGAATCGGAGAAATCACTAGTCAAAATAAATTATGAGCAGGAAATAAAAGGTTACAGAGAAGTCAGCCCAGGTGCAAGCCGCTGGCCAATGAAAAAATCAACCTGGGAGAAATGGAAAATTTTGTGTTTATTTTAAAGTATGTAAATTTTGATGACGTATGACTCACGTGAGGAGAATAGAGCCGTTCTTTGCAGTGAAGAGGATAGAAAGCAAGCGTGATGATAGAGAGGGACGAAGCCCTGTGGTAGCAGTCAATCCAAAAGTTGTATAGAGGCACCCAACTTCCCCCTCCTAGTAGCAGGCACAGAGATTCACTATTGGGGTAGCAGAAAGCAACAGTGAAAGAAATTAATTGTTGAAGATTTAATTAAAGAGAGAGCCGTTGATGGAATACGCCCACTAAGAAATAGAATAAACAATTATATAAACCGGATTTTTGCTGACTGTTAGCAATGTGGCAAGAGACCTTGCAGAGTTGATTTGAGGTTCCTATGAAAAGAGCCTTGCATCAGACTCGGAGTTAACCAGATCCTCTCATATCTCTGTTGTTTTAACTAGCTGAAGATAAGATTAACGTAACGCAATGAGAATACTTAGTGAGTCTAGGTGAGAAGGACTGATCGTGGACTTAGACTGACCGCTGCAAGATAGGGGCTAGATTCCGAGACATACTGCTCGTATTTACGGGGAAAGGGACACCGAAATAACCACAATTATTTCGTGATTGTTGACTGATTTTTTTTTTTACTAAAACCATTATCCTTTCATTATTCAACCCCATATTTGTTCGTTCTCTGGGCTTCAACTTTTTATTTCTTATTTTATTATTCAATGATCAGCTGGTCCGTTTGTTTCGGCTTTCGGCATGAAAACTGAATCTAGTTGTTTGGATCTAAAATTCACAACGTGAGCAGACAGTTGATTCAGCTGAGATTTGAACTCTTCCCGCCCCATTGGGATGGTCAGACGTCGAGTGGTAGAGTGAACTCCACGACAGACATTTTCATATTTGGTTGCCGGGACCAAGTTGACTCTGAGTGGGCTGACCCGTTCATATATGGATTTGACAATAATGACCTACAATGGTTGACGTGCCAAACCAAATTAAAAATAAATAGGTAAACACTAAAACAACTAACTACACGAGTTTTTAAGTAGATTTTTCTATTTGAAAATGTCGACATAAATGACATTTTGCCTTTCTTGAGAGAAATAAAAATTATAGTAAAATTATCAACGTAAACATTTTCAGTATCATAGAAAATAATTATGAGAAGATTATCCCGGAGGATTTTGACATATCATTAAAACGAAATATTTAAAATAAACAGATAGACTCTTAAACAACTACACACGTTTTTAAGCGGACTTTTCAATTTAAAAATGTCGACATGGATAACATTTTGTCCTTCGGAGAGAAGTAAAAAATATACCAAAAATTATTAATGTAAACATGATCAGTAACAAAGTAATTATTAAAAAAAAAACTATCCCAGGAGATTTTGACATATCGTTGAAACGAAATACTAAGAATATATAAATAAACTCTTAAGTAACAATGCAAAATGTAATGCCCAGTCGGCTGGGGTTGTAGAATATATCGACTGCACCTCTGCAGAGAGGTAAGACCCCCCCCCGAATGAGTGCCCTGGATATGATACTAAACAATCTGATGGTGAGGTCCCAGTGATGCCGGAGCTTTGGGTAATGCGGAGCACCCCTTCATTGCCATTGCTCCCAGGTCCACTCTGGCCTGGCGTGGTAGCACCTGATAGGGTCGTATCTATGGGTTAAATAGAACTAACTGCATACTTATGATAAACTGAATTGTTTGAATAAGAACTGTTTGATTAAGCTGAATAGCTTGAAATAGAAATTTTTTACAATTTGACTGTGCTTACATCTGGACTGCGTGATTATGCTAAATTGATTTGAAATGGAAGTGTTTTTGACATTGAAACTGAAATTATGTTAAACTGAATTTTTGAAATAGAACTGTTTTGACATTTAACTGTACGTAAAGAAATCTGTACTTATACTAAACTGAATTACCTGAATTATAACAGATTGTATACACTGAATAGCTTGAAATAGAAATGTTGCTGACGATTAAACTGTGTACTCATGCTAAACTGAATTGTTTGAAATAGAACTGATTATTTGTATAAAAATGGATTTGGCGTTAAATAACTCACAAAGGTTGATATGCCATAAACCCAAACCAAACCAAACAAAAATGTACAATGTATGAGATTCCATAAACTTACCCCAGATCGGCGGACAATCAATCAGTAAGTGTCTATTTAGAAGGATCAGTGAATCTTTGCCTGTCCTAAGAGACCGAGACAACTTTTTTTTATATGAAGAATCTCTGGAAAAAATGAAAAACGTTTTACTAAGGAATCATGCAGAAAGCAAAAGAAGAAGAAGGGCTTTTATGCAACATTTTTTCAGTCACTCCAAAAATCATCACCTTTCATTTCACAGATCTGCGATGGCCAAATTTATTCTGACCTTTACTTATTTCCCTAGATTAACATATAAAAGTATCCAGTCATATTGTAGTCATCGAAACTCTTAGGTGCCAATTCCTTTGGAAAAGCATGTATTCGTCACTTCTTCTCGTACTGACCGTGGTTGAAATAACGAGATATACTCGACTTGGTAGGGCTACCTGGGTAGGGCAGCCAGTCTTGGACAAGAACGATTATGAATTCAAAACTAAGAGTTGAAATCTTTCCAGCTTTGTCTTGAAATCCAGCCAAGTTGTACAATTCCTTGCTCTTCCCTTGGACAACTTCAACGTCGTCAACATGAGAAGCCTGCTGCATAGGCAGCAGCCAGTTTTCCGGGTCTATGCCGAAATTTGTGAATATAACCATGACAGAGACTGACGGTTAACATAAGAAAGTAACTATTTTGTATTTACAAATCCCCATTCCATGAGAACAGGATGTGAAACTAGATCATGTTTACTGTGATACATTTTCTGAGTACGGGTGAGTAGTGCCAAAAATACCTCGGCTTCTTTGGGATTGTCTCGAAACTCTTCCCCTTTTTAGTGCAATAGAGGAAGTGCAGCCTGAGGAGGTGGTCCCCTATAACTTAACCAGATAATTTTTCCCGTCTGCGAAAAACCAGGATCTTACCAGAGATGTCAGTATTAGTAACTTTCTTGAATGGGCTTTATTTGGAGTCTATTAGAAGATGTTTGGTTTTTTACCATGTTCACCAGAAGAAGTAGTTATCGGCAAGGAAAATGGAATTGGGGAACAGAGTTCAAATCCTGGCCAATGCTGTTTACGTCCAGTTCTCATTATTGTTAATGGGAAAAAGCATGAATCCATCTCTTCTCCATTCCCAACCATGGATAAGATGGTAGTATATACTTGACTCTTTGGCCTTGGTGGGCAACTAGTCTAGGTTTAAGGCAACTCTGAACTCAAAATAAGAAGCAAGAATCTCTTAAATGTGCATTTATCTAACATCTACACCTCGGGCAAGATCCGACACAAGGTCAGTTTTATGGCATATTAATCATAAGTTCGTAGGAATGAGGTAACCAATGAGTATAAATTTTGCTACACAGAGGTAATTGCGCGCGTGGCGTAACGATTATCGTTGTAGGATACGAACTCAATGTTCCAAATTCAAATCCTAGACAAGATCTTTCGTTTCAGATCTCGCGAAAGGCAAGAGTGTATAGTAGGATAGACTATTTTCTTCAGCTTTAGTACAGTAACCAACCTAGGCGAAGGAAAACTATGGATTCAAACCAGCTGCACTCCACTTAAAAATGACTTTGTGTCACATCCTGTCGATGGTGGAAAGGTTGGGTAAATATATCACTACTCAAACACACTGATTAATAAATAATTCAAATTTTGAATAATATACCAGATGCATAAGATGATAAGATAGAAATACATCTGTAAACTGTTGGATTAGAGTAACATACGTTTGTACACTTATCCCATACATTGGGTCTATAAAGCGACAGTGACAAGCGTAGCAAGATAACTAGTGGCTATGCAAACTGCAGCTTTTATTTTTGAGTTAATCATTTAAAACTTTTTTCATCAAAGGAAACCAACAAGTTAGCAGATAATAGTTACAAACATTTGTACGACACTTATCCCATACATTGGGTCTATAAAGCTACAGCCCAGTGACAAGCATCGAAAGATAATTGGTGACTATACAAACTGCAGCTTTTATTTCAGAATACTTCATTTTAAACTTTTTTTTTCATCAAGGTAAACCTTCCAGTAACATATGCTAGTACGGAACTTACGCCACTTTCTTAGTCTACATATTGACAAATCAGTGACAACTATTGCAAGATAAAGGTGACTATGCAAATTGCAGCTTTTATTTCAGAGTACCTTCTCTTTGACTTTTTTTTTCATCAAAGGATAGCTACATTCAGCAGAGTTTTTACCGGGATTTCCTTCTCCAGTTTTTATTTTAGGGTTCACATCTAGAAAAATTGCCTTTACCACGGTTATATCATAAGACTTGAGTCACTTCTAAATATACTCTCAATTTTAAACAATCTGCCACACTTACTTGCTCAAAATTTGTTATTTACGAAGCATAGGTTAGCTATAAATTAAGGGCTCCCAGTAAGAATCAAAATCTCAAACATTGGACTATGGTTTCGCCAATAGGTACAAAGTGGCAGTTGCAATAATGATGACTGGAGGCGTTTGGGTATGGTAGACCGGGGATGAAGGTGGGGCCAAATGCGTTGAATGGGGGCTCATTACAAGATAGTAATAATCTTCACGTAGCATTCTCCGTGACTGATCAAAAGTCTCACCCAAGGCTGCGGTCAACAAGTGCGTGTGACTTTTTCGTTGACGCCTAGTATTTTTAAACTGTGTATGAATGTTGGAAAAGAGAGCGTGGAGAGAAGCGAAGAGAAGGGGAAAAAAGAATGGAACACAAAGGTGCTAAGAGAGACTAAAAGAGACACAGAGAGAAAGAGGAGAAAAAGAGAGAGTGTATGAAGAGGGAAAAGATTATACAAGGAGTTAAATTCATATAACCCTGACAAGCCCCTAATTAAGCCATTCATCACGCGTTCTATGTCTTAATATGATGAAGCTCGTATTACAATTTTGTTTACGTTTAACTATTTTCTTTTCGGACACTTCAAAATTAACTCTCTCTCTCTCTCTCTCTCTCTCTCTCTCTCTCTCTCTCTCTCTCTCTCTCTCTCTCTCTCTCTCTCATTCACTTGTGTGTGTGTGTGAGTGTGTGTAAGTGTGATTATCAATAAGTCGTCCTGGTTGTACGAACTTCCAAGACTCTCTTTCATCATCCGTCCCCATCGTCACTATCGTCCATCACGCCAAGCCGGTCCTCTAGACAGCATCCAGTGTCGGCATAGAGTTTATGTCTTTATGCACATACTAATTGGTTAACACTGGTGCACCTATGTGTAGGAGTCCATAAGAGAATATTGCTTATGAGTTCATCCTTAGTATTCCAGCAGTCTTGTTCGTCTGACTTGGATAGTTTGTGAGATGGGGGGGTAAATAGCCATACTGCAACTGTTTTGTGGGGTGCTGCTTCCAGTATTTGTTCAAAACAGCATGTATCATTCTTACATAGTTCCTAATTAGGCTTTTCTCAATGCATTTTGTTAGAGTCCAGGTGGTGCATCCATGCATAACCACAACGTGAAAAAAAATTCCGTTTTACTTTATCAGAGAGATAAAATTGATAACCTGTAAATGGCAGTCCACGTCTTCCCTAGGCGTAAGTTGACATCGCTTTCAGTAGATGAGATATTGCTACCAAGGTATGTGATTGGATCAAGTAATTTTAGAGGATTGCAGCTTAAAGTGGAGATGGCTCTTCCTTATTCAAAACTCTATATAAAAAGAAAAGATATATTCGGTATAGCTTTCTATGTTTAATGGCATATAAGCTATCATGGGTTATTAAATGCCCAAGCCACTTTTTTAGAAGAATGGTAGTGGTGCTATATAACACAGAGCTGGGAGTATAAGGTGGTTCATACCTTTCCTAAGGGTATTTGTCCTAAAGTAAACATAATACCGGAACTTTGATGTCATAGCCCAGCACTTTAGCCACGACGTCTCGAAGACATATATATATATATATATATATACGAGGATCATTAAATAAGTTTCCAGACTTTTTTCGTATAGGCACTTTTATTGATAGTACATACATGAAACTCTAGTCCCCTTCGAAGTAATCTCCTCCGGCTGCAATGCACTTGTACCGTTTCAACAACTTCTGGAAGGACCCATGGAAGTCCTCTTGTGTGAGCGTGTCAATGACCTTCGTCACAGCCTCTTTCACTTCCTCAATTGTCTCATAACGACAGCCTCTGAGCTTAGGGAATAAGCAAAAGTCACAGGGAGCAAGGTCAGGAGATTAGGGAGGCTGAGGTACTGTCTTGATGCCCACCTTGGTCAAATAGTCTGTGACAAGGATGGAGTTGTGGACTGATGGAAATGCCACTGAGCCGATTTGAAGAGTGCTGGCCTCTTCCGACGGTATCTCTTGCTGAACTCCCTTAAAACCTCAACATGATAACCCTAACCCTAACCCTTTGGCCAATCAACTGTGGTGTATTGACTTCCTTACTCCTGCCACTCCTCTCATCATCCCTCACGGACTCCCAGTCTTCCTTGAATCTCTTATGCTACTCAAAAACTGATGCTCGATTCATACAAAATGGTCGAAAAGCAGTCTGAAGCATTCTATACGTTTCTGTGGCATTTTTTCCAAGTTTAAAACAAAATTTTATTGCATATCGTTCTTCTAAAGTGTCCTCACGTCCAGATTGCATTTTTGAAATTCACCAGCTGTAACAATCAGGGTTTAGTAGGGTGTATTCCAATTGCTGCTGTAGCTGTGGATTTGAACCTGAGATCATAAAAATTGGTCAGTCATCTCATAAGATGTATAGCAATAACATACTGAATTATCAAGAGTCTACGACAATTTTAAATGCCTGTAGAAAAAAAGTCTGGAAACTTATTGAATGCATCACGTATATATATATATATATATATATAGTCAGCCAGAGACAGACTGTTTCGTTGTATCACAACTCTTCAGAGTGCCTTGACACATAGGACGCTTGAAGCGAAACCCGCCCAACCTTACATTAGACTTAGTATCATACCGCTCAGCCAACAAACGAACCATGTCAGCTCGGGATTTATAAGGCGTTATGTAGTCGCTTTCGTTTGTTTGCAATTTTGCCTTAGAGGATACCAGAGGGCTCAATTCATTTGAAGAGCTTTGCATTTGATGTATATATATATATATATATATATATATATATCATCATGTCGCGCCGCCAGCGCGGATATCCCTGACCCTCTCTCGCCATTTCTCCCTATCATTCATCGCCTCCGGCAGGTCTTCAGGGTTACATCCTGTGTCTTCACATAGTTGCTGTATGTAAGTTCGTGCTGGTCGTCCTACTTTTGCACATCCATATGTGGGGGTCCACAGGAGTACATCGCTTATGAGCTCGTCCTTGCTTCTCCAGCAGAGTCCCGCGTGTCTGGTTCGTCTGACTTGTATAGTTTTCGTGATGGGGGGGGCAAGTGTCCGTATAGTTGGAGTCTCGTGGGGTGTTGTCGCCAGGACTTGTTTAATACTGCTCTCAACATTCTTGTGTAATTTCCGTCTAGTTTCCTCTCCAGCCGCTTCGTTAGCGTCCATGTGGTGCATCCATATAGCAGTATCGACACAACCGCTGCCTGGAAGAAACTGCGTTTCATTTTATCAGTTAGGTCCGACTTCCATATGATCGAGAGCCTATCGATAGCTGTCCATGCCTTCGTCAGTCGTGTGTCGATGTCTTTTTCGTTTGATGAGACGCTACTTCCTAGGTAGGTGAATTTGTCTACTAGTTTCAGAGAGGCTCCGTCTAGTGTGGCAATGTTGCCCGTTTGGTTGTAACACATATATTCAGTTTTGTTTGCATTGACACGGAGGCCAATGCCAGCTGCGGCTCGTTCCAGACTATGCAGTAGTGTCTCTGCTTGATTAGGCGTATTCGCTAGTAACGCCAAGTCATCAGCGTAGTCGGCGTCCGTGATTGTTTTTGCGGGGTACCTTTTGCTTCTTCTCTTAGTCAGCTCGAAGCCATTTTCTCTGATTTTGTCGATCGAAGTCCTAAGCACATAGTCTAGACAGATGATAAAGAGGTATGGAGCTAGTGTGTCTCCTTGTAGTACTCCTGCAACAATGTCGAAGTATTCCGTGTCTCCATCTGGTGAACGTACTTTCACTTTGGTGTTTCTGTAGAGAATCATTATCGCTGCTACTGTTTCTTTTGGTAGGCCGTATGCTAGTAGGATTTGCTCCATCTTCCCTCTGTGTATGGAATCGAAGGCCTTGGTAAAGTCGACAAATAGTAATGTCGCCTGTAAGTTTTTTGCCTGAACGCCTTCAAGGATTCTACGGATGGTCAGTATTTGTGAGGTTGTGGATCTATTTCTCCGGAAGCCGTTTTGGTTTTTCCTAAGGATGTTGTCTATTTTGGGTTCTATACGGTTTCGTAGTAGGGCATTGTAGATTTTGGCTGCTATGGATGTAAGTGTTATCCCTCGGTAGTTCTTGGCTAAATCCAAATAAAGTGCTCAAAGCACGGCTAATTCATATATATAATTAAGTAAGGTTGGCGACCATAGTCGATGGCTACCCGAAAGCTCCCTTCACTGAAATGTAGGAGAGGGCGCTACTCCTTTCCCTGGATTGCTCCACTTTACCCTAGAAACGTACCTTATAATGCTGAGTGTTAAGCAAGGAAGTATCAAGTACCACTTTTTGAGTCTTTGGTATGACCCGACCTGAGATTGAACCCCAGTCTCCCGGGCCATTGGCGAACAGCAGAGCAAAATATACCATTAAAAACTAGAAGATCAATAAATATACTCCATTATAAATTCTGATGGATTTGAACGGATGGATTTTTTTTTGTTTTTAATGATATATATATATATATATATATATATATATATATATATTGCAAAGGAGAGAATTTGATATTATATTTTTCTAAATATTTTCGAAATTATTTCTATCAAAATATAATTCGTGAATAAATTTATTTGTAAATGAATAAGTACTGAAGATTTTATTAGTTTGATGGCTGACTTTTTCATATATTTTTAATATCGATATGTAATTCACTAAATAATTTGTTTTCGTGCGAATTATTACAAATAAATATCAATTTAGAGTGTAAACAGCTTTTCAGATTCAAAAAGGGGCCACAAATATTAGCACACTTTTGTAAGAAGTGCAAATTTAACAATCTGAAGAGATCGCAGTTTCATCAAAAGGCCATCTTATGTTAATCTTCAACGGTTAATATCCTATCTGGTTGAACAGGTTTCAAGGACAATTAACATCATATCGTTGTGTTTTCTTACCATTGTCGTTTTCTCGATTTTCCTATTCTTATTTAGGTAACTGGCTGCTGCAATCAACCTCTCTTTACCCTTGTTTATATATTATTATAGGGGCTTTTGATATCACTGTTATCGTCGTAAGAAATGGAAACGGCGACTAGAGTTCAAATCCCATACGAACCTGTATGTATTTCATATAGGGATGCATACAACTATTTTCCCTCCAGCTATGTGTAAATTGTAGGACAGGCCGGTCTCTTTACCTTAAGTAAGACAAAAAGTCAAGGACAAGGATGGACAAATTGTGGCCCGGTACACTGTTCTGTGCAGCCTGTGGGAACCTCTAAAAAATTAAAAAAAAATAATCACTTGAATCTAATCGAGACTAAATTCTTTTGGTTTTAAAAAATACGACCCTTTAATAATTCATAACCCAGTGATGCAGCCCTCCCCCCAAAAAAGTTTGTTCGCCCCTGGTCTAGGAGAATGAAAATTCTGAATTCAAACCTGTAAATTCAAAAGGTGACCTTGTGGCTAAAGTAATGAACTGTGGCCTCGAAGTAAGTGAGTTCGAAATCCAGTCACACTCTTACGTTCACTTTCAAACTTGAACCCTTGGGAAAGGTATGAACCTCCTTATCTTCCCCAGTTATACGTTAAATAGTATTACTGCTGCTCTTTTACAATAATAGCTTTAGCATTAAATAACCCACGAAGGTTAATACAACATTAAACAAAGAAACCAAAATAAACTTGAGCTTGAGCTCTATTATAAAAATTGACCTAGCGTGACATTCTACTCGTTGGCTAACGACATTAGTGGTTAGATTGTTCAACAGTGGTCCAGGAGGTTGAAGTTCAATGCCAGTTTGAGTCATAGCAAAGACTTAAAAAATGGCACTTGATGCCTTCTTGCATCACACTCAGCTTTATAAGATACGGATCAAGGATAAGTGGAGCAATCCAGGGAATGGCGTAGCACCCTCCCCTACACTTTGGTCTAGTAGCTATTGAAAAGGGAGCCTTCGGGTCATCCTCGACTACGGGCAGCTAACTTACTTATATAATGTATATATGTTGATATACGTATACATATATGGATATATATATATATATGTGTGTGTGTGTGTGTGTGTGTGTGTGTGTGTGTGTGTGTGTGTGTGTGTGTGTGTGTGTGTGTGTGTGCATTGATATTTAACTAAAAATAATAATTGGTTTACCGACATGTAAGGCCAATACATTTGTTTACAGCCTTGGATATTTAAAACGCCTTGAGCGAATTCTATTTTGGATCATGTACGCCTGATTCAATATGGTAATCTGTTGGTCGCCCGAGTATGTCAAATCGAGGTTGATCTTGAATTTTAGTGTGTAAGAATTATGTTCATAATTTTACCATAATACGGGTTTATATCGTGAGAATTTTTCTGAGTGACTGCGACCCAGCCAGAGGCGGAAGATGGGTGCGACTGATCGAAACACTGACGTCAGAAACGGATGAAAATACGTATTGAATTAAAGGTGGTACGGAAAAGAACCGTGACGACGCCCACGTGATGATAACAACAAGTCCATTGATCTCCAACCATAGGTGGACTAGTTTATTTTCCCTCTAGGTCATAAGATATGATACTTGGATGAGTCAAAAATTTTGCAATATTTTGGTAACGTGAGGCACAATTAGTCATGAAAGTGACAAAGGATACTGGACTGAGAAATGCTGAATTCACCTGATACTCTCCGAGTGCTGCTCACAGGACTTGCCTAAATAGCCCGAAGCACGGCCTCGGAATCCACGGTTTTAAGCCCACCTGGACTTCAACCAGGTAGTTACTGTACTATGGTCAGTTGCATCACCACCTTTCATACAACAAATATTTTTGCCTGCTTTTGATTTTTGACAAGACTTCTGGTCATCTGGTGTTGACAGGTGAACATATGAGGGTGAGTCAAAGGTTTTGCAATATTTTGGTAACTTGAGGCCTAATGCAACATCTCCGGATGCTTTTTTTCTGAGGTCATGCAGGTGATGAATAACCGCACTGTGAAATACAGAGCTCACCTGATACTCTCCGAGTGCTACTCAGATTAGGCCTACCTAACCTTTGATCGTCATGGTTGAAGCCGCTCGAACGAAATTTCTTGAAACATCTGGTTACTGTACTGTGACCAACAGCATCTTCACGTTTCGCGCTACAAATCTTTTTGGGTTCCTTCAGTGGCGTTATGATCCAGTTCGAACTCGTTAAGCATAAGTTCCCAAATTAGACTAATTGGCACACTTATCGGTGCGGCTTTCATATCACAACACACACAGTAAAAAAAAATGCACAACGTGTCAGCGGCTTCAGTTCTGGAGTTTTCGGGAATGTGGAGTATCCCTTCATTGCCATTACTCCCAGGTCCACTCTAATCCGGAGTGGTAGTATCTGTTATGGTCTCATATATAAGTCAATAAGAAACATGAAATCCTTTTTTAAACTTGAAACCATTTAAATGTGTGCGAACAAATAACTGGTTTTAAATTGAATTATTAGTATTACATAGCAAGTCTTGGAACTATTTAACTGTGTGCAAATAAAACTACTGGAGTTAGATATCAATACTTGAAACTATTCAACTGTGAGCAAATAAAACTACTGGAGTTAGATATCAATACTTGGAACTATTTAACTGTGTGCAAATAAAACTTCTGGGGTTAGATATCAATACTTGAAACTATTCAACTGTGAGCAAATAAAACTACTGGAGTTAGATATCAATACTTGGAACTATTTAACTGTGTGCAAATAAAACTTCTGGCGTTAGATATCAATACTTGGAACTATTCAACTGTGTGCAAATAAAAGTACTGGAGTTAGATATCAATACTTGGAACTATTTAACTGCGTGCAAATAAAACTACTGGAGATAGATATCAATACTTGGAACTATTTAACCATATGCAAACAAACGAACTCAGGCTCGTTTAAAAGAATTTACCGACAGAGCATTCGTTTGCAAATCATATATATTTACTATATACATATAAACAGGATTTGGCATTAAATAACCTACAAGGGTTGTTACGCCATAAAACACAGCCAACTAACCCAACTAATCCAGCCTTATCCGAAACTATTCTAACTTAACCAATAAAACAAACAGAAATAACTAGCTGTCGAGAAAAAGAAAGTTCCAAAAGTTGTACTTTTGCAAACGAGTGACGGGTCACCCATAAAAAAAAGTGTCCTGAGTATCTCACTAAACTGTTTCCGGTTGTAAAGCTTCAGTTCCGGAGTTTTAGTGGGTGTAAAGATACTGTTTTGTTGCCATTACTCCCAGTTAGAATCTTACCCAAAGTGTCAGTACCTGTTAGGATCCCATTAATATGTCAAGTAGATCCGTTTGTAAATTTATTTGTATTACGGAGGTGGGTTCAAAAGTTAATTGGCTGAAAAGTTCATATGATGACGTTATAACTGTTGTTTTGACTTTTTTTACCGATGCGATTCAAGCATCGCAACACCAGTGTAAGAAGTATGCGGAGCACAAGATGGATTATGTTGGAAAATAAACGACATTTGGTATTATTCCATGAGAGTATCTTGGTCAGCCTATGAACTTTTCAGCCGACCCTCGTAGATAGAAATACTTAAAAGCATTACTTACTTAAAAGAATACTTACTTGAAGTTATTATTGTTTACAAATGTTATTGTTATTTGTTACTTAAAACTATATAATTGTGTACAAGTTATCAGTATTGAATAAAAATACTTGAAACTATATAACTGCGATAAAAAAAGACTCACTTTGACATTGAATAACTAAACAATGCACTGTATAAATAACTAACCAATCAAAAAATGCGCTGTATAAATAACTGACCAATCGAACAATGCGCAGTATAAATAACTGACCAATCAAACTGAATATTGTTACGGTTGTATTTATTTGTGGCCGATACTTTAAATAACATATAAATTGCTATAATTCTTTTAATATAACTTTTTTAACGAGATTACAGGAAAAGTAGGGGAATTTAAGTGCTTAAACAATTTGTAGCCTTTTGCCAAACTAAACTAAGCTAAATTAAATAATTTTGGGCGTCTACAATGGCATACTGACTGACAAACTTATCTTGCAAAGCAATTCGCTCTAAGTTTGAACATTGTAACATTATAAGCTCTTCTGCCCCCATCGTCACTATCGTCCATCACGCCAAGCCGGTCCTCTAGACAGCATCCAGTGTCGGCATAGAATTTATGTCTTTATGCACGTACTAATTGGTTAACACTGGTGCACCTATGTGTAGGAGTCCATAAGAGAATATTGCTTATGAGTTCATCCTTATTATTCCAGCAGTCTTGTTCGTCTGACTTGGATAGTTTGTGAGATGGGGGGTAAATAGCCATACTGCAACTGTTTTGTGGGGTGCTGCTTCCAGTATTTGTTTAAAACAGCAACACATATTTAGGTGCAATAATGCATATGTGTTTAAGTGTCTGTATGTATATATATCCGTATCCGTGTGGCATGTATGTATGTATATGCATGTTAGTGCAAGTGTATCTGTATGAGTGTATGTAGGCAGGGCTGCGTATATATATATATATATATATATATATATATATATATATATATATATAATGGATATGTATGTATAGCAGTTAAATAAGCGAGGGAGGTCGCTAGATTTTTATAATAAAATCGAAAAAAAAAAGGATTTCTTGGTAGTAATGAAAGAGTTAGTTTTTTAATGTCCATAATAAACTAATCTTCAGTGCTAGTATGGTCAGTAGATAAGGATATCATTTTTTTAAAGAACTTTATTCCTGGGGTAGGGTGGTATTTGTCATATATCCCACCAACCAGACGAGTGCAGCCTAAGGCTTTTTTAAGGTGGGTCCGGGCGCAGGGTCGTAGCTCATACACCGCCGGCGACTCAAAAAATACCTCGGGCTCCGTTGGCATTCTCCAAAATGGAGTGCCTCAGGCGCCAGGCGATAAACTTAGTCTCTGAAGAGGATTAGCACCTGGGATACGGTCCCTGAGGCTCGAGGAGAGCCGGTCTTAGCGCGCGTTGCATGAATATCTGCTTACTGGTACCCACGTTAGGCGGCCTTGACTGACGTGACGAAGCCAAGCGATCAAGCCACACGAACCGGTTCGTACACAGAGAAACACAGCTGGAATGTGACTCGAGTCACAAGTTCTAGGGTAGGGTCCGCGCGAAAAAAAGTATGTTTGTTTGTTTGTTTGTTTGTTTCAGCTGTCAGGACTCTATATACGTGATGCATTCAGTAAGTTTCCAGACTTTTTTTCTACAGGCATTTAAAATTGTCGTAGACTCTTGATAATTCAGTATTTTATTGCTATAGATCTTATGAGATGACTAACCAATTTTTGTGATTTCTGGTTCAAATGAACAGCTACAGCAGCAATTGGAATACATCCTACTAAACCCTGATTGTCACAGCTGGTGAATTTCAAAAATGCAATCTGGACGTGAGGACACTTTAGAAGAACGGTATGCAATAAAGTTCTGTTTTAAACTTGGAAAAAATGCCACAGAAACGTATGGAATGCTTCAGACTGCTTTTCGACTATGAATCAAGCATCAGTTTTTGAGTGGCATAAGAGATTCAAGGAAGGCAAGGAGTTTGTGAGGGATGAGGAGAGGTGAGAGGAGGAGTAAGGAAGTCAATACACCAGAGTTCATTGGCCAAAGGGTTAGGATTAGGAAGGGATTCCGTCGGAAGAGGTCAGCACTCTTCAAATCAGGTCAGTGGCATTTCCACCAGGACAATGCACTAGTTCACAACTCCATCCTTGTAACAGACTATTTGACCAAGATGGGCATCAAGACAGTTCCTCACCCTCCCAATAGTCCAGACCCTGCTCCCTGTGACTTTTGGTTATTCCCTAAGCTCAGAGGCTGTCGTTATGAGACAATTGAGGAGATGAAAGAGGCTCTGACGAAGGTCATTGACACGCTCACACAAGAGGACTTCCATGGGGCCTTCCAGAAGTTGTTGAAACGGTACAACAAGTGCATTGCAGCCGGAGGAGATTACTTCGAAGGGGACTAGAGTTTCATGTGTGTACTATCAATAAAAGTGCCAATACGAAAAAAGTCTGGAAACTTATTTAATGATTCTCGTATTTAAGGTAGCAGTCAGGAATTGGACAGACCAGTCATGACGATTGAGTTCGTCCAACATCCATCTTAAGAACATCGACACAGAGTGGAGTAGAAAATTGATCAAATCTTAATATGCCGTCCGCTATAGATGAGGTCACCTTGACTTTGGCTGAAGAGTTTACACATACCACTCCGTAGTTGGAACTAGAAAAAGAAGGCTGTATGATTTTATCCTCCAGTTCATTTTCTTTCTTTGTTTTGTTTTATTTTGTTTTTGCTTCTTTTCTTTCCTTCTTTCTTTTTCTTTTTCTTTATTTCTTTCTTTCTATTTTTTTTTTTTTCTTTTTTTTATTTTTACTTTTGTAGAGCGGACCCGTGGTTGATACGGTTTTGACCAAACCCGGTTGTTGAGAGATCTTCATTTAGAAAGAAACAAAACGTAGGAAGAGAAAGTCTGAGCGAACATACGACTTCATTATCACAGATACCCAACTTTTGTAGCCTTGTGCCTGAATAAGCAACTCCTGTCGTATCTAGGGAGGAAAATATTAACTATAGCCACGTTCGCGAAAAATAATGAATTTCCAGAAAAAAAAATGAAAAACTTGGAACTTAGATTTTTGTCAATCGGCGTAATTCATACCGATATAAAATTAGTACACATTGTCAACATTCGTTATTTAAGTAAAAATGATTTATTTATTTTTATTTAATAAAATAAAGACATTATATATATATATATATATATATATATATATATATAGACATATATAATGAGACATATATATATATATATATATATATAAAACTAAATATAGAGTCCCATGGGAAACCTTAGCGGTGAGAGAAAAACGTGCACTAGTGAAAACAGCCTCCAAAAACTATCGAAAAAACCCAACAAACACAAATGCCTTAAAACTAAAAACGGCACAATATCAATTAGCAGGCATATATATAAAGGAACAGACAGAATACATTCAAAATCAGATAGATAAGATCAGAGACTCGGTAGAAGATAGACAATCTAGAATTGCCTGGCAAACAATAAACGAAGTGAGCAGAAGAAAGAACACAACCAAAGCAAAACTTAAAGCAGCAAACCAACAAGAAAGAATAAAACTGTGGAAACAGCACTTCGAAAACTTACTTGGAAACCCACCAAAAATAACGCATGAACCAATCACCAGAATAATTAGCAAACAATTAGACATTAAACTTGGACCGTTCACACAAGGAGAACTCGACTCGGTTCTCAGAAAAATTAAAAATAGGAAAGCTGCAGGACTGGACGAAATTCCCCCGGAAGTATGGAAGACCAGACAATTCGACGACATACTGCTCCGACACTGCAACGCAGTATACAATCAAAATCCGATAGATAGATGGACGAAGGGATGCATACTCCCCTTCCCTAAAAAGGGAGACCTCGGATTAGCCAAAAACTACCGAGGCATAACACTTACATCCATAGCTGCCAAAATCTACAATGCCCTACTACGAAACCGCATAGAACCCAAAATCGACAACATACTTAGAAAAAACCAAAATGGCTTCCGAAGAAATAGATCTACGACCTCACAAATACTAACCATCCGCAGAATCCTTGAGGGTGTACGGGCAAAGAACCTACAAGCGACATTAATATTTGTCGACTTTACCAAGGCTTTCGACTCCATTCACAGAGGAAAGATGGAACAAATCCTACTAGCGTACGGCATACCTAAAGAAACCGTAGCGGCAATAACGATTCTCTATAGAAACACTAAAGTAAAAGTACGATCACCAGATGGAGACACAGAATACTTCGACATTGTAGCAGGAGTACTACAAGGGGACACGCTGGCTCCGTATCTCTTTATCATTTGTCTAGACTACGTACTTAGAACATCGATTGACAAAATCAAAGAGAATGGCTTCGAACTGACGAAGAAAAGAAGCAGAAGATATCCCGCAACAACAATTACCGACGCCGACTACGCCGATGACATAGCGATACTGGCAAATACACCTGACCAAGCCGAAACACTTCTGCATAGCCTGGAACGAGCAGCAGCAAGCATAGGCCTCCATGTTAATGCACACAAAACGGAATATATGTGCTATAACCAAACAGGGGACATCTCCACTCTAGAAGGAACCCCTCTTAAACTAGTAGACAAATTCACGTACCTAGGAAGCAGCGTCGAATCAACCGAAAAGGACATCGAAACGAGGATAACGAAAGCATGGACAGCTATCAATAGGCTATCGACTATATGGAAATCAGACCTAACCGATAAAATGAAACGCAGTTTCTTCCAGGCAGCGGTCACATCGATACTGCTATATGGATGCACTACATGGACGCTAACAAAACGGCTGGAGAAGAAACTAGATGGCAATTACACAAGAATGCTGCGTGCAATCCTCAACAAGTCCTGGCAGCAACACCCCACAAGACACCAACTGTACGGACACCTGCCCCCTATCACGAAATCTATTCAAGTTAGGCGAACCAGACATGCAGGACATTGCTGGAGAAGCAGAGATGAACTCATAAGAGATGTACTCTTATGGATCCCCACACACGGCCGCGCAAAAGCAGGACGACCAGCACGAACGTACATTCAGCAGCTATGTGAGGATACAGGTTGTTGTCCTGAAGACCTACCTAGGGCGATGAACGATAGGGAGGAGTGGCGAGAGAGGGTCAGGGATATCCGTGCTGCCAGCACGATATGATGATGATGATGATATATATATATATATATATATATATATATATATATATATATATATAAGGATGGGCTGAAATTTTCACAAGTTGACGTCATGTCAGCTGTTGATGATTTTTTGACTAATGGGATTCAAACAAATGTGTGGAACGCATGCAGGTTGAAAAATAAACCCCATTCGCTCACATTCGCTGAGAATATCTTGGTCAGCCAATAAAGATTTCAGCTGTACATTGTATATATATATATATATATATATAAGGCCGAAAATGTGAAAAGGCAGACCCAATCTGAACATAAGCAGTATTTGAAAATCTGTACTTCTGATTTTCAAAATTCAATTTGCACTAATCTCCTTCCACAATAAAATATGACACACACTCGACGAAATTTATTTTAATTATTTGCGTATATCACACACTCCTGTATAATACGCACCTCTAAATTTGGGCTACATAATACGCACCAACTTTTCAGAATTTGTGGGTGCTAAATTTAACTGAAATTTAGCATTCGTTCCACTTTTTATAAATTTGTACTGACTAAAAATAAGAATTTATGTAGTTTGCATAATGTCTTAAAACACAAAATTCACATAACATTTAGAGCAAACACACGGACATGTTCACTCAAAAATTCAATTAGCCTGCAACAAAAATAAACTCACATTAGAAGAAAAAAAGATTATAAACAAACGCACGTTCTTGTAGATATTTCTCAGTAACGGCGTAAACACATTGGTTTGGACGATAGTTATAACTTACTTTAAGGTGCCTTTGGGATGACCGCTTGGCATTCGTGCCGGGTGGTTGTGTTTGCATACTATGACATTTTGGTCTTTGGAGGCCGTTTGCAGGACTAAGTTTATTGCTAGGTGCCCCAAAAGGGGGAATGTTGACGGTGTCAAGAATTTTTGCACCTGCAGCGCATGAGTCTCTATTCGTGCGCCCCACCTACCACCATAAAACGTCCTTGAGCGATATTCTGACACAGTGGGATGTCAGATAAATCTAGTTCTGAATATGGTGAGACCGGAAATTGTTAATTATGAATAATACCTTCTCCTAATTCAGAAAATAGTGCGTCTTATACATTTACCGGGTCATTGGCATAATGGTTTGAATGTTCGCCAATGGTCCGAAAGACCGGGGTTCAATCCCAGGTCGAGTCATACGAAAGACTCCAGAAATGGTACTTGATGCCGCCTTGCTTAGCACTCAGCACTATAATGTACGGATCAAGGGTAAAGTGGAGCAATCCAGGCAATGGAGAAGCACCCTCCCCTACAGCTCGGTGTAGTAGCTGTTGAAAGGGGAGCCTTCGGGTCACCCTCCACAAAGGTCGCCAACTTTACAACTATACATAGATAATTGAAATAATGAATTAGTATGCAATGTGTTCAGCTGCTACTGATTTGGTAAAAGTGGGCCAATACGCATTGCGTTTTCCGATATTTTTGGCCTGCTGGAATGTTTTTATCTTTATTATGATTCAGTTGAATTTATTTCTAACGATCAAAGTTCATGAAAGATGGCAAAAATAATCACATTAATGCAAATAGAAATTATTATAATTATTATAATTCAATGGTTAAAAAGAAACTCTTTCAAATTTATCAAATTTACTTTTATGAATTACGTGAGAAGGTTAATAATCATAACTACAAAACAGACGCAGACATACAGTTGACATTTCGAAGATAATATGATGCATTTAATTTAATCTTTAATTACAGTTAATAATATTTAATTCCACGTGCAAAGATCATAACAGTGTTGTTTGCTTAGATCAGCAGAGTTTTCAGGTCACGCCTCTGCCTAATAAACACACACACAGACACACACACTTACAAATAGTTTAGGTCATATATATATATATATATATCAGCCATATTTGGGCGGTAATCTTTCTTTTCATGATTTAAATTTTGTATAGAATTCAGATTCACAAAATATTTAAATTTTGTTTAATTCTAAGTTTCATAGACAACAGAAAAATAAGCTATAATATGGAGACATACTTAAATAATACAGTCAGATATACAGCTATATATATATATATATATATATATAGAGAGAGAGAGAGAGAGATAGAGAGAGATTATGGTGGTTACAAAGCGAAAAATTTATTTTTTGCAAGCTATATATCATATCAAGTCGTGCCGACAACATGGATTCCTCTCTCTCTCTGTCTCGCTCGCTCGTTCGCTCGCTCCATCTGTCCCTATTTGTCATCGCTTTTGGTAGGTCCTCTAGCAAGTTTTTATGAGATAGGAAGTAAGTGGCCATACAACTGCTGTTCTGTTGTGTACTGCTTCCAAGATTTTTAAAAACTGCACGCATATATATATATATATATATATATATATATATTGTATGAAGGTGTGCTGAAAAGTTCTCTGTCGAATCAAGGAGAAAACGACCTAGATCCATG
The DNA here is from genome assembly GCA_963585895.1 of Sepioteuthis lessoniana. Taxonomy (NCBI): domain Eukaryota; kingdom Metazoa; phylum Mollusca; class Cephalopoda; order Myopsida; family Loliginidae; genus Sepioteuthis; species Sepioteuthis lessoniana. The sequence goes on along the minus strand of OY757917.1, from coordinate 43,378,491 downwards.
TACATAAAATTCCATATATTAATCTGAGAGTTCAATACAATTGTGGTGTTAAGAGGCGCGCTTAGCGCAATGATTATCGTCGTAGGAAATGGAATCAGTGACCCGAGTTCCATACCCGGAGAAGGCTGTTTGCGTATCAGTTGGTGGTAATGCGATCGAGAAAGGTATGAATTCATCTCTTGTCCTCCAATCTATGGGTAAATAGTAGAGCAGACTGTTCGTTTTCCATTGGTCACTGCTTACACCCACACATTCTTTGTTTTCTATTGGTCATGGCTTAAATCCACGCAATGCTTGTTTTTCATTGGCCATGGTTTACAACCACGTAATGGTCTCCATTGGTCTCAGCTTACACCCACGCATTCATTGTTTCCGATAATCATTTTGTTGATTTTATCTACGGCCGGATATATCTGTCAACAACATCCGCCGGGTTCATCGCAGGTCAAGGTGATATATTACAGTGCTCCACGTAAAAATTGACCTTGTGTCACTCTTTGCTCGTTGTGGTAGGGTTTGGTAAATACATACACTTGCAGCGTTTTTCTCAAGTAACATAAGATTGCACAAGTGCTGCACACAAATTAAATTTCTTTAAGTTTCTTTAACACTAAAAAAATCAATAATTTTTGTTTCATGGTAATTTCCATCTTGGTAGGGCTGTGAATTTTTAGTATCTTCTTGTAAATATAAACTTTTTATATAACGGCGTTCTCAGTTTTGAGATGAAACCTGGCGAGTTATGGGGTCTGTTTTTTTTGGGTTTTTTTTGTTATTAACAGTAAATGTTTCTGTCATAAAAAAGAAAAATGACTAAATGTTTTTGGTGGCTTCCGCAGCTTTATGGCCCGATTCGAACTCGGAAAGCATGAGTTCCCGAATTAGACAACGTTGCACGTTCACCAGTGCTGCTTTCAAATCACACACGTAGTGAAGTGAAGCAATGCACAACGTGTCAGCACACCAACTACCACAATACTACCAACCACAACAGGTACCTTCCACGGCTTAAACTGCTTCGGTCACGCCCCGCAAATTAGCATATACCAAAATATTACAAAACTTTTGACTCACTTTAGTTGTTTCTTCTGCAATTCCTTTATTAGATATTCTTAATCAATGAAAAAAAATGGAACATTAAAAAAAGAAGTGGGGAATCTGCGAACTTAAGGACGCATGAGGCCTTTTCAACCTTTGAATGCAGCCTTCAACAACATTAAAAAGATTAAGTCAAAATGTGTCCCTCTGCTTGAGGATCTGATATCCCAAAGTTTTCTCACAAAAATAAATCGGCCGAACAGCTAACGTGCAAGACTGCCGCGTCGTTGTAAGCGAGTTCGAAATCTAGTCGCGCTATTACATTCACTTTCGAACAAATACCCTTTAGAAAAGGTATGAATTCCGTTATCCTCCCAGCTATGGGTTAGATAGTACCACAACTGGTTTTCTACAAAGATGGCTTCGGCATTCAATAACTTTCAAAGGTTGACATGCTATTAAACAAAGAAACCAACCAACCAACCAAAAAGTAATCAAAAAAGTCTTTAAATTGTTAGCGAAGTTTTATTTCTTTTAAGTAATAAATTATAATTAAACTTGTACCAAATTATTAAGTAAAATTTCAAACTTTAGATTTAGTTATAAACATTCAAAAAATTTAATTCGTGTGCAGCACTTGCGCAATCTTGTGTTACAATAAAAAAGGCAGACTTTTCCAGCGAGTTTTCTACTTGTCGAGGCGCCTCTGAAACTCCTTTTTGATATGTGTCATCGTATTTCCTTTGATTTCCTCAAATATTAACCTTACGAGAAATTTTCAGTTTAAGAAAAAAGAAAAGGTTGTACGGAACTTGGTCTTGTGAATATAGAGGATGCAATACTTGCACAATATAGTGTTTCGTCAAAAATGGCCCGTCAAAAAGATCGTAAATGCTGATCAAAATGTATTGAGAAGTGGCACTGATTCATCAAGGTAGAATCGAAAGAGCAATTGAAATGTGTTAGCACTTTAATATATAATCATAATTATCTATAAGGCGCACTATGTTTTTTTTTTAGATTTTTCCGCCTAAAAGCTGAGGGTGCGTATTATACACGAGAACTATATGATTACCTTTTATTCCGGTCACATGCCTTACTATATTCGGAAATGGCATGACTAAAAGTGAATTATATCTATAATCCAAACTAAGGTGTTTTACCATTACAGAGAAATATCCACTGGAATATGTGTTTTTTATAATGTTGTTTCCCCTAATGTGAGTTGATTTTCGCCTAAAGCTTCGTATATAAGATTAATGTATACTTTATTATTTACATATAATTAAAAAAAAATCATTCCGAGAAGAATATATTTGATTAGCTTTAATTATTGTCTATGAAATATGACCAATGATGTGTTTTGTTGAATTTTGATTTTTTCAACTTTATTAGTGAAATCACTTTGTGACTAAATCTTATTGTTGACTTTGGACATTTCATCATCATCATCATCATCAAGTCATCTCGACAGCATGGATTTCTTTGACTCTCTCTCTCTCTCTCTCTCTCTCTCTCTCTCTCTCTCTCTCTCTCTCTCTCTCTCTCTCTAAAGAAGTCCTGTATCCTGTGTCTGCACAGAGCTGATGAATGTAAGTTTTTGTTAGTCGGTCAACACTGGTGTATATATGTGAAGGAGTTTATTTATAACAACAAATAATTATTTTTAAAACAAATAATTTGTACACAATTATATGGTTTCATGGAACGAATAATAATCCTAGCTTCAAGTAACTATTCTTTATGCTGGATCAGTAAAATGGTAATTCCTGTGTATGGAGTGAGTGAAGGAGAGGCTTTCTGTGATTGGATATACTAATCACGTGATTGAAGTCTTGGCGCAAAAATCCAAAATCCAGTCAGACAGATTCCACCAGACGTTCAGTGAGGCGAGGACGTTAAAGGCTCTCAGAAAGAAAACCCTAAGATACCAGATATCTTCTTCAGCACGCCGGTAAGTCTCTCAAACTCAACTGTATGCACAGGGAGGATTGTATAGTGTTATTGTTTCATGTGTTGAATAATAAATTGTTAGAATTAAACGAAGTATTAATACATTCATTTGTTGCTGTTAGCCTTAGAATAAATGCTATATGAACACAATATTTATATAAATAATTTGTACACAATTATATGGTTTCAAGTAACTAATAATAATTATGGTTTCAAGTAACTAATAATAATTATTTGCAAATAATTCTAGCTTCAAGTAACTTCTTTAATATAAATGATTTATTCGATTATATGGTTTCAAGTAACTAATAATTATTATTTGCAAACAATTCTAGCTTCAAATGACTATTTTTAATACAAATACTTTGTACACGATTATAAGGTTTCAAATAACAAATAATAATCCATTGCAAACTATTGTAAAGTAAGTTGGCGACCTTAGTCGAGGGCGACCCGAAGGCTCCCTTTTCAATAGCTACTACACCGAGTTGTAGAGGAGGGCACTATTCCATTCCCTGGATTGCTCCACTTTACCCTTGATCCTCACCTTATAGTGCTGAGTGCTAAGCAAAGCGGCATCAAGTACCATTTTTTGAGTCTTTGTTATGACTCGACCTGGGATTGAATCCCGGTCTCCTGGACAATTGGTGAACACTCTAATTAGGCCAATGGCCCGGTTTCAAGTAACTATCGTTGACTCAAATAATTTACACAGTTATATAGCTTCAAATATTCCAATGATTTTAACACAGATCTATTTGACCCATTGATTGGACTCTATCAGATACAACCACTCCGTGTCAGAGTGGACCTGGGAGTAATGGCAACAAAGAAGAAACTTTACATTCCCCATTCCTCCAAAACTAGAGCATTACCACCGGATGTAGTTTAGTTTCATACCCCAAAAATCCCTTTGGCATTCTTTAAGAAATAGACCGAGAGAAAGATTTTATTAATCAAACTTTGCTTAGTTGTAGCATAAGGCTGGATGTATGGGGCACTCAGTAAGACTAGAACTCACTCACATGACCCGCTAATCTAGTTTGCAAACCGTCACAACACGTGAGGTACCCAGTTATTTACTAAGCTTGGCAAAGTCGTGACACAGGGCCTGGTGTATGGGGGTACACAGTGAGACTCGGACTCACTAACAATGGTCAATGAGTATAGCCAGCTAACCATTAGACCATATGGGACACACAAACAGTAAGTGAGAGACATATAAATAACGAAAGAGACTGAAGAAAATTTATAGAATTTATTAAAAGAGAAAATAAGCCAATTATCATCAATAATGTAATGTTTTGCAGTTACAGTATTAAATCAGTTATATTCAATATTACATAGTCTATTTGTAATATTGAATATTATTAAAAACAAATTATATTCGTAATATCAAATATAACTGATATTACAAAATCTGTTTCTAATATTGAATAAAACTGATATTAAAAACAAATTATTTTCGTAATATCGTATAAAACTGATATTACTAACAAAGGCTGTTTGTGATATTGAATATAATGTAATATTGGAATCGGGAAACATTACATTACAGATTGTATATGAACATTTCTATCACCACCACCACCCCACACACACACTCACGTCGACTGTCTCGCCTTGAAAATGTTTATGTCCCAAAAGCTCAAGTGTGAAAAATAATCTATTACTGATAAAATTCAATCTGGCAAAAACAAATAAAAACAAAAATAATATTAATGCTACTCATCAGAAAGAAAGATTAACGTCGTATTAATCTCCCAAAATTAAGTAAATCTGCTAAATAGTTACACTTATGTTTAATTTGGTTTATTTGCTGAAAGATTTATTAACATGATTACTTCAGCTAATATGCTGTAGTTGTTTTCTTTGTGGAGAAACTATTTCCCGATCGTAGGAAAAAGCTGATGTAATATAATTAGTTAGCACTATCATATCACGAACTGTTCATTTATAGAGAGATTTTAAACGGAAAAGAGAGTTTCAGAAATTTATTAACAAAAAAAAGATTTGGACACACTGTAGGTGTGCTTAACGTAACGGTTATCGCTGCCGGAAATGGAATCGGTGACCCGAGTTCAAATCCCAAACGAGACTGTTTGCGTTTCACTTCATACAGATGCTATTGAAGAAAGCATGAATCTATCTACCCCGACCCAGTTATGGGTAGATAGCAGGGTAAAATGGGATCTTTAGCCTTGGTATGAATTTTCCCTAACCCTAACCCCTTCACGAAGGGCTGAATGCGCCAAAAGGTTTAATAGGCTTAAATTCAGTTTTCCTTCTCTCAGACTGATTGTCATACCAAGGTTAAAAAGCCTAGTCTGACCCTCTATTTACTCATAGCTGAAATGAGAATAGTTTGATTCATTTCTTTATCAAAGGTATTAGCACTATATTGAACGCAAGAAGCCTCTTCTATGATTTAATTTAGGGTCACCGTGTCCATTTCCTAAGGCGATAACCGTTACACCATGGGCAACACCTTTAGCCTTGACAAGGCAACCATTCTAGGAAAAGGGAAACACCAGTCAGGGTGTCAAAAACTACAGCAGCTGAGAAGGCATTTCCTAACTGTTGCACAACCACTGACTAGACAATCTACCAACAATTGACACAAGAAATTTGAAACAGCAGGATGTTTGTGTAAATTTAAAGTGTAAGAGATATCATTATTATTATTCGAAAAAAAAAACAACGGGAGCGTGTTCGTGCTAATTATCTCTGCAGTCCACAGAAATCCACAAACACGGTTGGTCAAGAGTTAACTGGGGCGTGTTCGTGTTAATTACCTTCGCAGTCCACAGAAATCTAAAAACAGGGCTGGTCAAGAGTTTAAAATTCCACAGCAAACAATCTGGAAAATTTTGTGGAAACGATCGAAAACGAGTCCTTACAAACTACGGTTATTGCACAATTAGATTGTCCAAGAGAAAACCATATATTATGATTTCCAGGAGGTGCTCGTGTTATATTGGTTACTGTCGTAGGAAATGAACTCGGCAAGCTGAGTTCAAGTCCTGAATGAAGTTTTTAGTTTTTCACATAGCACTAATATCCTTGGGAAAGTTATCACTCTAACTATTCTCTCTTCAACTATGGGTAAATGACTGGACTCTTTAAGCTTAGTTCGGCAACTGGCATAGTGGAAGGAAAATTTTTAATTCGAATCAGTTAAACTCCGTTTAAAAACTGACCTTGTGTCACATCCTGCTTTAAATGGAAGGGTTGAATAAATACATAATTCATAATTTCTGTATAGAATTGCTGAAGCATTGCGAAGATGAGGACGGGTTTGTGAATATCTAATTTTCAGCAAAGACCAGGCGGAAAATTGAAGCTATAAACTTCTCGTGGGGGCAGGGCCGACTTTGTATCGTGATTGTCAATATTTCAATTTTATCAATTTATCCATTTTTTTCTTAAATTACAAGGATAAGTCAAAAGCTTTGCAATATTTTGGTAACGACTCCAGATACTTTTGCGGAATTTGTGGCAGTGACGAACCTCACTAAACTGTGAGATTTTGTGCTCCCCTGATACTCTCCGAGTGCTATACGCCGGATTTGCCTCAGTGGCTTGGAGCTCGATATCGGAATCCACACTTTTAGGCCTACCTGACTTTGCCTGAACGTCGAGGTTCTTACAAACCAAGCGAAATCTCTTTAACTATCTGATTACTGTACTGTGATTGACTGCGCTTTCACTGGTGCAGCTTTCAAATCACGCTCATTGTGAAACAATGCACAACGAGTCAGCGCACCAACTACTACGATACTACCAACCACAGCGGGACCCCCCCCCCACTGCTTCGGTCACGTGATATACGCGCCGCCAACAACCATGTGCGATAGCATTACCAAACGTTTAACTCACCTGAGTACTCTTTCATAAACTCTTTGTTTTTGTTTTGTTTTTATTTTTTGTTTTGTATTTTGCTTTTTTTAGCGGGGGGATGTTGTTTTTTTTGGAGGGGAGTGCTTACTTTTTATTGTTTACATACATCTATTTAGTTTGAAATCAGAATCAGTGGCCGATACTACGAAAACTTATGCATATAAAGAATATCTTACAATTCTGTTACTTTTTTACTTTCATTTTGACAGGACGGAATTGTTGGTATTTGACTTCATGCTAATGTCCTTGGGAAAAGAAATGAATTTATCTCTTCTCGATGCAGCTATGGGAAGTAGTCTCCGTGTCGACTGTGACATCGTAGTATGCAACTCTGAAATCCAGTCGCAATATTACGTGCACTTTCAGGCTAATACGCTTGGGAAAGATATGAACCCTTCATCTTATCGAACTAGCTATGGGTTAAGAAATACCACTACTGTTCTTCTAATAGGATGTCTTCGGCATTAAATAACCTAAGAAGGTTGCTACGCCATTAATCAAAGAAACTAAACCAAACCAAATGCAGCAATGAGTAAATATTAGGAGATGTAAAATACACCAACAGCACATCTGTAGAGGTGTAAGACCCACCCCCAACAAGGGTCCTGGATATGACACTAAACATTCTTGGCCTAGTCGACAGGGGATGTAAAATACACCGACAGCACATTCTTAGAGGTGTAAGACCCTCCTCCAACAAGGGTCCTGGATATGACACTAAACAATCTTGGCCCAGTCAACAGGGGATGTAAAATACACTGACAGCACATTCTTAGAGGTGTAAGACCCTCCTCCAACAAGGGTCCTGGATATGACACTAAACAATCTTGGCCCAGTCAACAGGGGATGTAAAATACACCGACAGCACATTCTTAGAGGTGTAAGACCCTCCTCCAACAAGGGTCCTGGATATGACACTAAACAATCTTGGCCCAGTCAACAGGGGATGTAAAATACACCGACAGCACATTCTTAGAGGTGTAAGACCCTCCTCCAACAAGGGTCCTGGATATGACACTAAACAATCTTGGCCCAGTCAACAGGGGGTGAAGAATACACCGACAGCACATCTGTAGATGCGTAAGACCCTCACACAAGTGTTCGGGAAATGACACTGAACGATCTGATCATGAAGCTTCAGTCTTGAAGATTTGGGGATTGTAGAGTACCCCTTCACTGCCAATACTCCCCGACCCACTCAGACCTGGAGTAATTGTACATGCCAAGGTCTCATCTATTAGTCAAATAGAACTGTTTAATCATTTACTCTACTTGAAACCATTTAACCGTGTGCAAACAATTGATTTTTTTTTTTATCATTCAACGTGTGAAAACACTTGCGATACCCTGTCTTCATCAGCCACCAACCAGGGTTGATGCAATAGTTTCAGTGGCTAAGGTGGTACTACCACATTTAGCGCTACTAACAGCTTTTGCCACTGGACAGAGTATGAAGACAAAGAGAGCGAAAGTTCCATAATGTTGTTAAATGCATTTGCTTTTATATATTTTCGTAAAAATCGTTATTAACGATCATTTATATAACATGCACATTTCCCTTGCGCTGTTAGGTCGTGGTGTCGCGCGCATTTTATTTTTGTCAATTTAGTCGTTTTTCCTTTTTTTACCTACAAATTATTCACAAAAAATCATATAAACATGAATCGGTTTATAAACAGGAATCAACATTAAATATCCATCAAGGGTTGATGTGCCATTAAGCCAATATTAAACGAACGAAAACAATTCCTTACAAACTACAATCCTAACCTTTTTTTTCAGCACCCCATCAAGGATCAATTTTGTTAAAAACCTAATCATGAAGTCAAATATCTTACTAGGTTGAGACAAAAGTGTTGTTGTTTTGGTTTGTTTTTTGTTTTTTTTGTTTTTGTTTTTTTTTTTTTCCTATTTCAAGCTATTTGGTATTTTAAGTATTTCAGCGTCAGTTCACAAAGCCGAGTTTTTGGAGGTTTTTGGTGTCTTGTGAAGGACCAAGTTCTGACGACAATCTACGAATGTTTATGCCTGGCTTTTCAACCTTTTCAAGAGAAGCCGCATCTTCCACCACATAAAGTTTCCGTGATCTTGGTTTGTCTTTAAAGCTAGTGTCATCTTCCTTGAAATGTCTGTACTAGTTTTGTGTCACACTTTTACTGACAATTCCTGGACCTTCCACATCATTCCAATATTTTGCCACAGCCCTTGCACTCAGTCTTTTTTTTTGTTTTTTTGTTTTTTTCAGGTAGCATGAAATGGCTCTAATTGCAATTTTTTACTACTCATTATCAAATGTGTAGAATAAAGAATAAACAATTAATGTTTATATGTTATGTATGAAAATAAAGAATAAAAAAATTTAGCTGTGATTGAACAACTAATTGTATCAAATTAATGGCATAACATGAAGATACAAGATGACATCAGAGAATAACCTATAGATTGAAATATTGCAAAATTTTTTATTCTTCCAATAAAAACTTTTGACTCTCCTTAGTATAAAAATCCGGGCTATTTGCTTTATTTTTTTTCATTTCAAGTCTGTAAAAAAGAAAATTTCATCATTATTTTGGCTTCCGATTTTTCTATTTGTTCTACTTCTAATCTTAATATTTTTTCCGTTACTAGCACAGCCAGATTGACCTATGACAGGGCCTGTAGGCTTCGAGCGTCTTTAGGTGCTCAACATCCCCCTCCCTCTTTCACGCTTTTATTTTGGTGGGCTCCGACTCTTGGTTGGTCCTTTGACTTTTAGTCTAGTCAGCTTTATGGAAAATACGGCAGTGATTACTCGTGCGTTTTATTTTCTTTCACTTATTTTTTTTATTTTATTCTATTTGTTTTTGTTTTGCTTTTTGTTTGTTTGTTTTTTCAGTTGCTTTGCCAATGTAAGTAACCTACGAATGTTGATATGACATAAAAACAAAGAAACCAAATTTTTTAGCGGCCAGGTTTTCCCGCTTGAGATTAGTTAACGCTAAAAAAAGTAATTAATCAATCTGTTTACTGTGATCGAGGCGTCTTACACTCGGATTTTGATTTTTTATAATTATTTTTTTTTTGTTTTGTTTTGTTTTGTTTTCTCTTCCTATCAAAGCAACCTTGAAATTTTGATGAATAAACATTCATTCGTAAACTTAAATGTCAATCAAAAAAATAGTTGTAGCTTCCCAAAAAACGTGTACCGATTCTTCGTGTTATTGAGTCTACGAGATTTTGAATCACTGCGTGGGCATATCTATCAAAGCCCAAGCTATTAATTACTGAGCTTGTTAGATCATATTTATCTTGCATCCGGCTAAAGGCAGGACTCGACACAAACATACACACAATTTTTTTTTTTTTAAGTGGAGACCTCCCCATATGATAACCAATGTGAAGAAATACTTAGCTCCGTCGGAATTCTCCTTTTTTGCAGTGCCTCGGGCATCAAACAATAAACTAAACACTACTCCTTTTAAACGAAGGGGTAATTGCGTCCTGAAGCTTTTTTTGCCATAATCAATTTGGAAGCACTCAAATACAACTCGCACCCCTAAATTTGGACTACGATATTACTATGATCACTAACTCCCCTTGATCTGAGAGATGCCATGAACAACTGGCATGACGCTATCGATTATCTAAAAGGTTACGGGAAATGTCCACGTCACAAACTACTACTAATCTTTTATTTATTCTTATTTTTTAGATGAAGCATTTGTAATAATATTCAGCTAATTCCTACTTTCCTGCGCGTGAACCGTAATTATTTGTGTATAAGACACAATTGTGTCTAAGGCACTAATTTTTTAGAATTGATAGCATGTAAAATTAACCTAAATGTACTATTTGTTAAACCAGCTCATTGGCCTAGAGGGTAGAATGTTCGCCAATAGTCCCGGAGACCTGGGTTTAATCCCAGGTCGCGTCATACCAAAGACTTTTAAAATGGCACTTGATATCTCCTTGCTTAACACTCAGCAATATAAGGTTCGTATCAAGGGTGAAGTGGAGCAATTCAGGGAAAAGAGTTGTGCCCTCTCCTACACCTCGGTGTAGTAGCTATTGAAAAGGGAGCCTTCGAGTCACCCTTGACTAAGGTCGCCAACTTTACTTTACTTACTATATGTTAAACCCTTTATCCTTTCATGTGAACATGTCCGTGCATTTGCTCTAAATACAGTGCTAATTTTGTGTTTTAAGACATAAAGCAAACTATATAAATGTTTATTTTTTGTCAGTAACAAAAAATTAGAATTTATACAGTTTGCATTATGTCTTAAAACACAAAATTAGCGAAGTACCTCGAGCAAATACACGGACATGTTCACACAAAAGTGCAACAAGCTTGCGGCGAAAATAAGCTCACATTAGGAGAAACAAAATTATCAACAAACACACATTCCAGTGGATGTTTCTCTGCAACAAAGTAAAACCCATTATTTTGGACTATAGATATGATTAACTTTAGGTCATCCTGCCCTGGATATGGTGAAGCATGTGACCGGAATAAAAGTTAATTATATAGTTCTCGTGTATAATACGCACTCTTAAGTTTTGGGCTGAAAAATCTGGAAAAAATAGTATCTTATACACAAATAATTACGGTACACACACAGAAAAGGCCCTGGTATGGGTCAAATAGTACCACTAATTCTTTTACAGGTGCAGCTTTGGAATAAAATCCTCCACGAAGGTTGATATGGCATCAAACCAGGAAACTAAACTGAAACTATGTTAGAGTGGGTTGGTTGGTTGGTGTCAGCCTTTGTTCGGTCAGTTCATACCGATGTCAGTTAAACAACTATGGTAAACAATTATATATGAAGCAAAAATTCAGCTTCGGAATGATTTTAAACAGGCAGACTCTTCATTATCATAAACAGATCTATTTGACTCAGAGCTGGGACCCTAACAAGTACTATCTCTCTGGTTCATACTGGAGCAGGGAATGATGGCAACGAAGGACAGACTCGACCATCCACGAAGATATAGAATTGGAGCCTTTATAACCTGATGCAACCGTGTCATACACAGGACACTGACCAACAAGGGAATCATTAGTGACACCACAACATCTGTTACTGTATTTCTATTAGATTGAGAAAGACAGATACTGTGTCATTTGGTCAGACAAATTTCGTTTCCATTACTTTCAGGCTGTTAGTCTAGTTTATTTGTTGAGTAGACGGTATAAGACTAGGGACTTGACATGTCACGATTCTGAAGGTTCTGGTGGTAGATCTGTAATGGTGTTGAGTGTGTACCCTATTGGAGGATCTCGTGGTGCAACGGTTATATATCAGTCTGTTCATATCTATCTAGGAAGTTCGCATGGCCTAGCGGCTAATGTGCTTGACTGCCTCATCGTAGTAAGCAAGCTCGAACTCCAGTCGCGCTATTACGTACAGTTTTGAACTTATACCCTTGGGAAAGGTATAAACTCGTTTATACCCTGTTCGGTTCAGTTCGGTTCCTTTATTTAATAGCATACCAACCTTCTAAGGTTATCTATGCTAAAGCCATCCTTCCAGAAGAACAATAAGGGTACTACTTAACCCATAGCTTGAGGGATAAGGGGGTTCATGTCTTTTCCAAGAGTATTTGTCCGAAAGTGAACGTAATAGCGCCTCTGGAGTTCGCAGCCCAGTGCTTTAACCATTATACCATGAGGATAGCCCCAGTACCTCTTCTTTCCTTCAACAAGGATGGATTTGGCATTAAATAACCCCAGAAGATTTATATACCATTAAACAAAGAAACCATATCATATACCAATCTGTCGTCAGTGAAATGTTATTTCAAGCTTCATTAAGGGAATTCCCCCAATTTCATTAGGGGATTTCCCAGGACAGATTTTTTTCTATCATCTTTCGTTTCAGCTAATTCGATTAACCTTTAATAAATGATTACCCATTGAAATAAATACGTTATTTTGAAAGTGATCAAAGTAAGAAGCTCACACAGCAGTCAACAGTGAAATATTGCTTATATCAGACAATGCAGCTAACTACAAAAAAAAAAACAAAAAAAAAACAAATGTAAACCGAAAAGCTATAATAAACAAGATAATTAGCAAGATAATTAGCACGTTAGATAAACAGACATTAATTAGTGTTAATTGCTGACATTGAAGTAAATACAAATATCACATAAACAACAAATAAACAAACATGAAACAAAGTTTGTTTTTGTTTTTTTTTGCCTGCAACATTGCTGGTTGTTCACTCTATTTACAAGTTAACTCTCCAGAAGACAATGTAACTTGACCACAGTTACAGCCGAGTGACGCGATCAGTTTCCAGAAAGAGCGAAACTGTTATAGAATTCAAGTTGAGTTGCGCAGTCGCTTTCCAGAAAATAATCTAAAAGTGACAGAACTAAAGCCAAGTGACGTTATCATTTTCCAGAAACAGCGGAACTGTGATAGAATTTAATCAAACTTATTCAGTCTCTTTTAAACAAGGTAACTTTGTCAGATTTTAGGTCAAGTTGCACGGTTGCTTTTTAGAAAACAATCTACATGTGACAAAATGGTTGAGTCGCAAAGCAAGAAAACTAGAAGGCTTTCTCTACATACCAAATAAAAAAAGTGAACTATAAACCAATCGATATGATTGTATTTGAGGAAAGAGCCAATCCGTTTTTCTTCCTATTAAACACAATATGACGTATGTAACATAGCAGAAACATTACCTCGACTTCCTAGCTGAAGTTCACGTTCACTGCTCATCGTCTTGACATTGTCATAGGATTAATTAATTAAAATCTTATATCATTGAATTAGTGTTTCTTATTTTTAAAATGTTATTAAAATTTCAAAAATATCATTGTTTTCTTTTGCTTTTGTTTTGTTTTGTTTTTCTTTTTGTTTTGTTTTGTTTTGTTTTGCTTTTTGGTTTTTTGTATTTTGCTTTTTTTTTTCTTGCTTTTTTTTGGGGGGGGGTCTTTTTTATGGTGTGATTATAACAAAATCGTGGTTCAAATTATAAACAAAAAAGAAAAGAAAAACAAATTTTAATTTATAAACAGAGAATTGGAGAGCTAAAAAGTTGCTGTTTACTTTTATAGGCAAATTTATCTTCCAAAGATAAACAGATGAAGATGATTTCAAGTAATTTTATTTGAGTCTCTGTGAGTTCATTGCGCTAAGTCCCCGTGGTGTTGTGGCTAACGTTCTGGACAGCGACATCGTAGTAAGCAAGTTCGAACTCCAACCACGCTTGTCTTGGATATCACATCAAACTATTTCTGATAGTGAGGTTCCAGTTTTGGAGTTTGGGTAATGTAGAGTCCCCCTTCACTACTATTACTCCCAGGTCCACTGTGACTTGGATTGGTAGTAACTGTTAGGGTCCCATCTATAGGTCAAATAGAACTGTTCAATCATTTACTAAAGATTATTATAATTAGTTATTTAAAACTATACAGCTTTGTGCAAATTATTCATATTACATGAAATATTTGATAAATAGAATCACTAATGTTAAACTTAAAACCATTTAACTGTGTGCAAACATATCATTAATACAGAATGACTAGTATTAGATAGCAATACGTGGGACCATTTAACTGTGTGTAAGTGAGGCTATCGGTGATGGATAGAAGTGATTGACACCATTCAACTGTATGCAAACAATAAATTACAATACTTGAAACCATTTAACTGTGAGCAAATAATAAATTGTAATAAAACTGAAATCATTTAAATGTGAGCAAACAAATGAGCTCAAACAACTTACTTAAAAATAAAGTTACCTACAAACTATTCGCTTATAAATTTTATATATATACACACACACGCGCGCACATATATATTCTCGAGGCACTACATATTAGGAACATACAACCCAAACTTAATAGAATTAATTTTGAAACAAGTGCTAATGTACTTAAATGTCTTTAGCTACTGACACTATTTATAGAAACAAATTCGAAAAGTAAACGCTACACAATGCAACAGTACAAATGCTCATTCTTACAAAGTAGTAATGTACATACAAAAGTTACATCACTTTTGTAATACATCCTCCCCTAATGATGGGGAGAAAGTACTAGGGAAATAACTAATTATGGAAGTTTATCAACCAATTCCCGTCGAATATCATTAGATCAATACGGCAATTAAAAAAAAGATTAACAAAAAAAATATGTAGACAAGAAATGTCTATTATGTTCAATCAAATATGTATTAATGAAGAAATGCTGCCAACATATATATATATATATATATATATATATATATATATATATATATATATATATATATAAAAATATATATATTGGCGTTAAATAACTCACAAGGGTTTATATGCCATATAACACCGACCTATCTATGTTTTTATTCTACAAACCGAATAAGTTTATTTATATAAAAATCTAAGATTACAAGTTGTTTCCGCAGAGAAACAATTCTTCAAATGAAAATAATTGCAGTTCTTTGAGTGTTTAAAATCAAGAAGATAGTGTAGGAGGAGATATTGTGTTTATTTTTAGCGAGGAAAAGTTGTAACGTGCGTGTGTTTACGTTGAGTTGTTTCCTCGCTAAGTTTGTAAGGTATGTAAAGGAAAGAAGTTCCAAGACGTCGTAATGTTTTTATGATAGTTTTTAATTGCAGCATGGAATATTTAGTTTGCTTTTGTGCGGCAAGCCTCGTGGGAAAGGAAAGAAGTAAAGAGACGAAATGGAGTTATGAGAAAGTTGAGATAGCAGCATGTGTTGTTGGACGTGCGAGGGAAGTATGTTCGCAGTATGTAGCGAAAGTCATGTTTGCCGTTGGAGGAAATAAACTTTGGAGTTACCGTGAGTTTGTGTTTCTGGTTATTTCGGGGAGAAGCGTGTGGTCTCGTGAAAATGTGGCTAGGTGTCGGAGCGAGATTCGGCATCGCAATCGACATAGCCAATTTTGGGGGTGACGTAAAGTTGTTCCTGTGTGTGGCGTATTGAATGTATCTAATTCATATTCAACTGGGATTCCTTGGTCAAAGAGAAATAGACGCAAGGAATCCATAAATTAGATTGGTTCCCTTATGTGTCCATGCTGCTGCTGCTGCTATTGAAGAACGGCCAGTGGGATGTCTGCACTGGACGGCGTTGTTCAATCAAAGAGAGTGTGTCTGGCAGCTTCCCCAATTTCTGCCGCCCGGAAAGGAGATCCGGGGAAAAAATAGGATAAGTCATCCTGATTGGGTGAAATTATGCGTCGAATTAAGTTACGCGCCAAACCAAAATACGAAATTTCCTTCCGCTACAATAGTTATGTAATAGTTTTTTGTTTAATGGCATATCAACCCATAGCTAGGAGGATAAAGGGGTTCATACCTTTCGCAAGGGTATTAGTCCGAAAGTAAACAAAATACCACGACTGGAATTTGATCTCGTTTCCTACGATGCCGCAGTCCATTACTCTACCTATTTCATCCCACAATACTAATGTATAAAAGTCTTTTTAAAATCAGAATATGTTAAAGATAAATGAAAAATTTATGTTGGTTGGTTTGTTGGGTTTTATGGCATTTCAACTATTGTAGGTTATTTTATGCCGAATCCTATTTATATATATATTAAACATACATGATTTGGAAACGAATGGATTTTACTAAGTAAAGAAATTTGAGAGAATAAAATTTGCAATATAAAGAAATTTAAAGGGAATAAAATTTGATATGAAGGAAATTACACTAAAGCCAGATTTAGTATTTAACTGGGTAATGGTTTTAAGGGGCTTCAGCGTGTAATTTTAAACGGTAAGTTCAAACGGTATTTCCACAGCTTTCTAGTTCGGATACTGATTCGAAAAGATAACACAGACAATAAAGTTTTTAAAAGGGAATTTTATACAAAAGAAACAAGAAAGAAAAGGATAGAAAAATAAAATGTTGCAAATTTTGGTGTAATTTGCAGGAATTTAAATGAGCGAGTGTCCGGGAAACAAAGTTCTTTGAATTTGAGTATTTTTTTTTTCTTTTCGGTTTTGTCGAAATGTTTCAGTCTTCATTTAATTTTGAGTCTTCTGTAAAGTTATCGTTTCAGCTGAATTCTCAGGTTGAATATTTTTTCAGTTGTTTAACTTGGTAGAATTTCAGTTGTCGACTTTCGTTTAATTTTACTTTTATTTCTTGGGAAGCTTCTTGCCTGTTTGAAATACTTATCAGCTATTCAAAAAGCGAATGACGAAACCTTTCTGTTGGCTATTCTTTCCTGCCTTTTCAGTCTGCTCCCTGAATTCGTACTGAGGGGCCCAATAGTAGTTCTCGACAAATAGTGGAGGTAGCTTTTTGGTGCCGTATTGTCTAGGATTACTTCTCCCTTTTCCACTCAGACCAAATCAAGTGCCGCATGTGATCGGTTTGATTCCTTGTTAGAAATAAATTTTTAGAATAAATCATATTTTTTAAACGAGCCAGAGCTCATTTGTTTGCACGGTGAAATGGTTTCAAATATTGCTATGTAACGCTAACAATTTAATTTAACAGCGTTTGTACAAAGTTAGATGGTCTTACATACAATTTGTAAATGAATAGTTCGTAGGTAATTTTATTTTCAAAAAGGTTTGAGCTAATTTGTTTGGCTTGGTTTAATGGCATATCAACTGCTGATGGCTATTTAATGTCAAATCTTGTTTATACATATATGTATGATTTTTAAGTGAATAGTTTGTAGGTAACTTTTTATACGAATTTGAGCTCATTTACTTGAACACAGTTAAATGTATTGCATTAATCTTAAATCGTTTTTATCATCACTATAAAAGAAAAAAAACAATTATATATATATTTATATTTTTGTTTCAGTTCCAATTTCTTTCAGATGTACTTTATATATCTTCGGGCGCCTCTGGTGGTGTAAGCTAGACTAGCAAACCTACACGAGTGAGTTTGAGTCTCATTGGGTGCCTCATTCATATGGCTTTGTGCCACATCTAAGCTGAAAGCTTAGTAAATTACTACTTTATATATCGTCAAGTTTGAGGTTTGCAATTATGTTGTCAATTTCAATATCTACATTTTCTCTACTAAAGGATCAATTTAGGGATTTGCTCGATCCCTGGGTGTGGCATAGTTGATTTATTCTTTAAAAGGATTTTATTCTTGATGTTGAGGGGTCTCTATCAAGTTTGCCTGAGGGTCGTTTGAATGCGATTCTTGGCCATTCATTGTTCAATTTAGGTTGATACGGGTTTTGACACAAGATTTAAGTTTATGTAAGTTATGTATTTTCAAAAAGGTTATAAATTTAGAGGAGGTAGGTATAGAAAAATAAAATGTTGTAGTCGAGAGTGACCCGAAGGCTCCCTTTTCAATAGCTACTACACCGAGGTGTAGGGAAAGGTGCTACTTCTTTCCTTGGATTGCTCCACTTTATCCTTGATACGTACCTTATAATGCTGAGTGTTAAGCAAGGAGTTATCGAGTACCTTTTTTTGAGTCTTTGGTATGACTCGACCTAGGATTAAACCCCAATCTCCCAGGCCATTTGTGAACACTCTACCCAAAAGGCCAATGGTTAATTAACAAATAATTTGAGTGTTCAAAAGTCAACATTTACTTTTAACCGTAAATCTACCAAAAATAAAGTATGCATCAGATGAAGATGATTTAATGTAAGTAATGTTTCTTATTTCAAAAATGTAATAAAAACTTCAATTAATAATAAATACAATTGAACAATTAATAGATAATAAATATAACAAATAATTCATCACTTTCCTTATTATTATCTATAAATGAAATCGTTGCTTTCTTAATTTTTTTTTTAAAATGACGATCCTTCTCTTTGAATGTCAAGCGTTTTAATTAATCACCTATATTCTAAATCGGGGGAAATAAGGGAGATTCATACCTTTCCCTGTGGTATTAGTCCGAATGGAAATGTTATAGGGCGACTGGAGTTTGAACTCGCGAACTAAAATGTCGCAGTCCAGCACGTTAACCACTACGTCAAGAAGATTCCTCTCCTCCATAATATTTTGTCTTCAAGTTTATAGTTATTTGGCAATTGAAACATTGGCTTAAATAAACAATTTCTGTGAAATATAAATTAGTGAAAAGAACAACAATAATCTTTAGTCCATCAGCCCGTAGACTAAAGCTTCCGCTATTTTTCCCCGATTTCAACCAAACTTTCCAGAGTGTACGATTCATACCTTGAAAGATTTGAGACTAGAAAATAATTGAATTAGATATTCATTTTAGATATTTACTAATTTTTAAGGACTTCCAAGGTATCTTAGATATCTGAATGAAACTGAAGCTGGCTTTTGTATGCCATGTTCCGTGTAAACAAAGAAGTGAACTGCAATAAATAAACGATAAGCCAATTAGGAGGCTGATAGTTATTGGTAACAGTCCAATAGTTGCATTATCATATTTGATGATATACTAACACAGAAAATACACGAAGAAAGACAAGATAAACGCATATACACAAATAGGACATTTAATGCTTACATAAAAACATATACGTGGTGCATTCAATAAGTTTCCAGACTTTTTTTTTCGTACAGGCATTTAAAATTGTCGAAGATACTTGAAAATTCAGTATGTTATTGCTATACATCTTATGAGATGACTGACTAATTTTTATGATTTCGGGTTCAAATGAACAACTATAGCAGGAATTGGAATACACCCTACTAAACCCTGATTGTCACGGCTGGTGAATTTCAAAAATGCAATCTGGACTTTAAAAGAACGATATGCAATAAAATTCTGTTTTAAACTTGCAAAAAATGTCATGCGATGAAAGCTGTATCTACTGCTATGACCCAGAGACCAACAGAGTTCCCAGTGGAAGCATGCTGGCTCTCCCAGACCCAAGAAGGCCAGACAGAGCAAATCCACCAACAAACTTTTGATGATCTCTTTTTTTGACAGCACTGGCATGATCTACATGCACTGGGTTCCCACTGGACAGACAGTCAACAAGGAATACTATGTTGATGTTTTAAGGGAGTTCAAGAAGAGATTCCGTCAGAAGAGACTAGCACTCTTCAAATCGGGTCAGTCGCCTTTCCACAAGGACAATGTACCTGTCCACAACTCTATTTCCTCCCCCTCCCTATAGTCCAGACCTTGCTCCCTGTGACTTTTGGTTATTCCCTAAGCTCAGAGGCTGTCGTTATGAGACAATTGAGGAGATGAAAGAGGCTCTGACGAAGGTCATTGATACGCTCACACAAGAGGAGGTCCATGGGACCTTCCAGAAGTTGTTGGAACGGTACAACAAATGCATTGCAGCCGGAGGAGATTACTTCGAAGGGTAATATAGTTTCATGTGTGTACTATCAATAAAAGTGCCCATACGAAAAAAGTCTGGAAACTTATTTAATGATCCTCGTACATTAAGTATTATAAAAATACATAAACGTGCCCCAATTGTTAATACGTGCACATATTGTTCTATGATCAAGCAGTATATAAAAAGGAGTACAACAACTGAAAAAGACTAACTTGAATTCTTAAGTGGGCAAATACTAGTGAGCTTTAAGTTTCAATGCCGAGGTGAGACAAAGTCTATATCCGAGGTTGCAGACAATGCTCAACGAACATAGATAAAAATTATTTCAATTTAAAAAAAAAAAAAACACGTCTTCTTCGGTCTAAAATTTAATAATGATCATCGTAATTCAATAGTGACCATCATTTTTTAATAATGACTATTTTATTTTTAATAATAGCCATCTTATTTCAATAATGGCCATCTTACATCTTTCAATAATGACCATCTTACATTTTTTAATAATCACCATCTTATTTTAATAATGACCATCATATATCTTTTAATAATGACTTTTTTTTTCAATAATGACCATCTTATTTTAATAATGACCATCATATATCTTTTAATAATGACTATTTTATTTCAATAATGACCATCTTATTTTCAATAATGGCCATCTCATTTTAATAATGACCATCTTATACTTTTAATGATAATCATCTTATTTTGATAATGACTATTTTGATACATTTTAATAATAACCATCTTATTTTTAAAATGACGATATAGTATCTTTTAATATTGGACATCTTTTCGAATTAACACGAGCGCATCACCCGTGGGTAAAAAAAACAAAACAAAAGGAGGGAAGTTTAAAAAAAGCCTCGAATGTTGCTGACCAAGATAACAGTAAACCGAGTAACTTCATATGGAAGGAAAAAAAAAGAAAAGTACTTAGAAAAGACGTATAAAAACAATGGAATGGGGGAGTAATTCAACTATATTTCAGAGATGAGCAAACGTTTATCCCATTACAAAGAATTTATTTTGAAAGAAAGAAATTCAACAAATAAATTTCTACTGACATCGCACAAATTTCACTATGTTTAGGTGAGCAAAGCCCACAACATTTGATGTGACATAAAAACGAATAAAACAGAAAGAATTGGAATAAAACAGAAAAGAATTGGAAAGTCAAATGGACTTAATCGACGTTGGATCAAAACAAAGAAAAGTTGTGCGTTTCAAAAACAATTTTTTATAGAAATAGCAATATGGCGTCTAATATCAAAGTTATCTTTTCTTTTTCCTTTCTTTTGTTTCAAATTTCTGGCACTAGGCTTTCTCAGGCTGATACAATTTTCTTCTCTTTTCCTTTTTCTTTCTCCTGTTTCAAATTTCCAGCGCTAGGCTTTCACAGGCTGATATAATTTTCTTTTCACTTTCAGAAGCTGTATCTTTTTCCCGAGGTTCCAAACAATTTTTATGATGGTGCTCTGAAAAATTTAACGTTTTTCGTTAAATTTCTACTACTGTCCTTTCTTCTTGAAAAAAATGTCTCCCAAGACTTAATCACACTGAGCTAGGAGAACTAACCAACTTTTCTGTGAAAAGGCAGAATACTAACAGACTGTTAACAGTCGTCTAGATTTCTGAGACGAAGCTTGATGATTTTTATCATTAAGGGTTTTCGGACTATTGTCTTCATCTTTATTGTTATTTCCACAACGTTAATAGCATAACGAAAAACACACAGACTCGGACCGGTGAAAATACAGACTGACGAAAAAAAACACCGCTCAGTCGTTTAAATACCAACAAATTGACTGTAACGATAAAACTTTAAAAATAAGCCAATGAAATTCAAGCTATTTTTAACAGCCGATTTGCAAATTCCAAAACATCTTATTTTAATAATGACTATCTTCTATCTTTTAATAATGATCATCATATCTATCTAATATGAATAAGTAATGCTAACTTGGAATTCATAGAAGAAAGAAAGTCGCTAACTTGGAATCCATAGAAGAAAGAAAGTCCCTAACTTGGAATCCATAAAAGAAACAAAGTCACTAACTGTGAATCCATAGAAGAATTTAATGCTAGCTTGGAATCCATAAAAGAAAGAAAGTCACTAACTTGGAATCCTTAAAAGAATTTAATGCTAGCTTGGAATCCATAGAAGAAAGAAAGTCGCTAACTTGGAATCCATAGAAGAAAGTCGCTAACTTGGAATCCATAAAAGAAAGAAAGTCACTAACTTGGAATCCTTAAAAGAATTTAATGCTAGCTTGGAATCCATAGAAAAAAGAAAGTCGCTAACTTGGAATCCATAGAAAAAAGAAAATCGCTAACTTGGAATCCATAGAAGTCGCTAACTTGGAATCCATAGAATTTAATGCAAGCTTGGAATCCATAGAAGAAAGAAAGTCGCTAACTTGGAATCCATAGAAGAAAGTCGCTAACTTGGAATCCATAAAAGAAAGAAAGTCACTGACTTGGAATCCTTAAAAGAATTTAATGCTAGCTTGGAATCCATAGAAAAAAGAAAGTCGCTAACTTGGAATCCATAGAAGTCGCTAACTTGGAATCCATAGAAGAAAGTTCGACCTTATTTCTCCAGTAGTGCTCAGCATGATTTGCTCGTCTTTTATAGGGTGCTACTACCAGGAATTCTTCAAAACAGCATGCAGCATCCTTGACTACTTCCCATCAAGATTTTTCTCTAAGCATTTCGTTAAAGTGCAAGCAATGCGCGGCAACAGTTTGGAAGAATTCCTGTTTTATTTTATAAAATAGCTAGATGTCGTTAACCTGCTAATAGCTGTCCATGCTTTACCTATGTACGTTGAGTCCTACACATGGATACACCAGTGTTGGTCGACCAGCAAAAACTTACATACATCAGTTCCGTGTGGACACAGAAAGTCGTCTAGAAGACTTACCAAAAACAATAGCCGATAGGGACGGATGGCAAGAGAGAGTCATAGGATTCCGTCCTGTCAGCACCCCATGATAATGATGATGAGAGCTAATTATGATGATGTCTCAATCCTGTCAGTGGACAATTTTCTGAAAATAAACTTCCAAGCGAAAAAGGAGTGTTTGACTTTGAAAAGTGGTATTCGTATTACACACTAGAACGTGAGATCTGTCTCACATCCTTATGTTTTACTTTACACTGGACTGCATTAGTAATCCACTGTCTTTGAAATCTTCCTATCCCTGTATCTACGTAGACCCTCTCTGGTACATCCACATATCGCGCTAAGATAGAATCCCTTTTATTTGTACCGTTGGCTGACCAAAAAAGAGAAGTATTAGAAACCCTTTTTTATTTAGGTTTATTCTACCCGTCTAAATCTTTAAAATAATAGGATTGAACATTTATTTAGAATATTCATTAATTCTTAGGGGTTCTGAAGGTCTTCCTTGTGCCATGATCGGTATATACAACCCTAAGTAAATTATATCGACAAAATGTCTTTATTATAAATAAAACGTCCTTGAAATGTCTTTATTATAAATAAAACGTCCTTGAATACAAATGATTACATTAAACTTTAATTAAAGCAACTCTACGTCCTTTATTTTTATAATGACAATTTTACAACTCGTATGTCATATGAGAAAGTACTGCTAGTTTGACTCCTTTAAATACAAATGATTATATCAAACTTTGATAAAAGCAACTCTGCATCCTTTATTTTTAATAATGATTGTTAAAACCTGTATGTAATATGGATAAGTACTTAACAAAAATTGAATTAATAAGAATTGAAAAATATATTCAAAGAATCTTTTTAACAGTTTATAATAGTAAAGGGTGTTTCAAAAATTGTCATAACATTTGAGATGTACAAGGTGTTTTAGAAAAATCGATATCATCTCGTAATCTAACTCTCCTTCAGATGATGTCAAACTTTAACGAATGAACAATGAATGGCATTTCTATACCAGAAAATAATTTTGAGCTGTTTCTAAAATTTAAAAAACATTTGAACAAGAATTGGTCAAGTTATTAGATTACGAAACATTATCAGTTTTTTCTTAAACACCCTTTCAAGATCAAAGAAAATATCTAGTTCATATATAGTATCGCCCATAAATTAGTACATCTCTAACAAAATTTACACAAAGTTTTCTTCTGAACAAAATTTACCGAGATTTTATGATTTCTAGTAAAGCTTTATTGCATCAAGTCGGGTATTATTCAGAATTAATTATTGCCAAACTCTTCGTCTCAAAATTAAAAAATAAAATTGCATAGATATAAATAAAGGGTATATTTATCTTTCCACTTTGAATATTCATATATTTGATAACCGAGTTTCAACGCTGTAAAGTTAGGTTATAAATAATACCTAATGCTATCTGTTTTGATTGTATATTTTTGCACTGAATTTTTTTTTAATCCTGGTGTCCTTTTTTCAAAAGGAAATTAGTCTTTTTTATCTATTTATTTCTGCTCCGGGAAAAAAAAAATACTCTCATTCCTACAGCGTTAACAGTGAAATCTAGCAACTCATTTATCATTCAGTCTGTTAGCAGTAAAAGGACAAATGTCAATCCTATAGTAGAAACAGTGTCAGAAGTAGTAATTTACTAAGCGTTTTACTCAGATGTGACACAAGGTCGAAAGAATGGGGCACCTAATTAAACTTGAACTCACTCTTGCTAGTCAAGCTTGCTAACCAATACATAATCCGAGGTGCTCAGTCAGTTTTAGAGGTATAACGGGTTCTATATTACACATAAGTTATCAAGAAGACCATTGTTAGTGAGTTCAATTCTCATTGGTTGCCTCATATTCCTGGCCTCGTAATACAACTAAGCTATGCTGAGAAAATAGCTACAAATGTGATATACAAGAAAAGTCGTCTCCATGAGATTTCCCTTGTATAAAAAAGACAAAGTTTAGATATTTAGCTAGATGTACATGGTTTAAGACCTTGACTTCTGTTAAAAACTAATCCGAACTTCAATAAGAAAACCAGGTCATACCAGTTTAACTAAGAAACAAACAAATTTCTTTATTTTTGTTAAAAACTTATCCGACCTTCTGTAGTATGACTAGGTCATATCAGTTTAACTATGGAATAAACATCTTTATTCGATTCTGTTGAAAACTAATCCGACCTCTGATAGAATGACTAGGTCACACTTGTTTAATTAAGGAACAAACATCTTTACTTGTTTCTGTTAAAAATCAATTCGACCTTCTGTAGTATGACTAGGTCATATCAGTTTAACTAAGTAATAAACATCTTTAATCATTTCTGTTAAAAACTAATCCGACCTTCGATAGAATGACTAGGTCACACTTGTTTAATTAAGGAACAAACATCTTCGTTGGTTTCTATTTGTTCGACCTTCAATAAAACGACAAAATCATATAAGTTTAACAAACGAACAAACATCTTTATTTATTTATATTAAAAACTAATCCTACGTTCATCTCTCTTCGTATCCTATTCATTTATTTCTGTTTATATCTATTTGTCTACCTTTATGTTTGGCGGCTGATGAGGGCAGAGTATCGCACGTGCTTTCTCACGTTGTATAATGAAAAAAAATGTGTGTGTGTGTGTGTGTGTGTGTGTGTGGTTGGGCAAAAGTCTTTCATTTAAGCATGCTTGATTAAATAATAAAGACATTTTGTCGATATAGTTTTATTAAGACCCTTTCAAGTTTCCTGAAACCAAGATAATTATCAAGAAACTTGAAAGGATCTTAATAAAATTATATAGTAAAATGTGTCCTTATCATTTAATCAAACATGCATATATATATATATATATATATATATATATATATATATATATATATATATAATGGTACGTGTATATCAGCCGTAATAAAAACTATTCATATTTTATAGAAAAATATATTTTATTCCTAAAATTTTTATTAGTTACTATGAATTGAGATTTTATGAAATATGTTTAAGTGAAGAAGATTATGTGGCGTCAATCTTTCAAAAGGGGAAGAGCTGACTGATGCAGAAACACAATTCGATATTCCAGATTTTACGTAGGTTCCCAACAGTGACCTACGGCACCGTTGGTAATTACGCAATTATTTCAACCACTGGAAATGTCACTTGGATTAGCATTTATAGTATTAGCAAGGATAATAAATATGACATTTGTATAAATGATGCACTCTATATCCACCCCGTCGGTAGGGCTAAGAGTACGCTGACTGTATCCCCAGCAAAGGGGTAAGACCCCTCCCAAGAAAAGGGATGTCCTGTATATGACCCTACACCGAGATATGGTATCAAGTATTCCTATCTCATATTCATCATTTTCAGATCTATTTAACCTATAGATAGGACCTTAATAGGCATTTCCTCTCCGGGTCAAAGTGCAACTTGAAGCAAAGAAAGTTGGTTTGTTGGTTGGTTTTACGGCATATCACCCTTTTTTGGGTCATTTAACGCCGAATTAAATTTCAAACAATTCAGTTTAGCATAAGTACGCAGTTTAAATGTCAAAACAGTTCTATTTCAAGCAATTAAGTTTAGCATAGCTAGGACCCTATCAGGGCATTGAAGGGGTGCTTCGCATTCCCCAAAGCTACAGTATTACTGGAACTTCACCATTAAATTGTTTAGTGTCATAACAAGGACACTCATAGGGGGAGCCTTTCCCTCTTTGCAGAGATGCAGTCGGTGTATTCTACAGCCCCAGCCGACTGAGTCAGGAGCAAAGAAGAAGTACTCCACATTCTCTTATAGCTTCAGAATTGGAGCCTCACTATCAGATGTATCAAAGGAGACCTTGGAGCAAAGAAAAGGTACTCCACATACTCTTGGAGCATTAATTACCAACGTGGGACTCATGTCCCACTGATGGGGCATGGTAATATTTTGGTGAGGCTTGTTTAGAGACCAAGTAAATGGCCTTTTAAGCTTCCTTTACGTGAATTGCTGTAAAATTTTGACTATGTATGAATTGAATATTACTGGGGGGTAGAATTTTAGAAATACCAAAGTGGGAGATGACCCAAAATCGATTGGGAACCACTGTCTAAGAGCTTCAGAACTGGAACCTCACTATCAGAAGTGCCATACCCAGTAAGTAATTCATATCTATGGGCCAAAGAAACAAATATGTTGCAAACATTTCTTTTTTATACAAAGAAATAGCCCCTGAAATGCATGTTTTGTTCCTAATTTTTTTCATCTATTTGTTCATGTGTTTTAAATAAGAAGGAGCCATCACCACTTTAAGTTGCAAGCCTCTAAAATGAGTTGACCAGTTTACATACCCCGACAGCAATATCTCATCTACTGAAAGTGATGTCACATACCAATAAACAAAGCGCGGACTACTATTGACAAGTTATCGACCATACGGAAATCTGATTGCTCTGATAAAATAAAACGGGATTTCTTCCAAGCTGTGTCTGTGTCAGTACTACTGTATAGATGCACCACTTCGACGCGAATGAAACGCCTGGAGAAAAAGTCAGTTGGGAACTAGACAACATTGCTAAGAGCTGTTTTAGACAAATCCCGAAAGTATCACCCCACAAAATAGCAGTTGTACGGCCACTTACCTCACGTCTCACAAACCATCCAAGTTGGACGAACAGGACTGCTGAAGAAGTAAGAACGAACTCATAAGCAACGTTATCTCATGAACTCCTACATATGGACACACCAGAGTTAACCTACCAACAAAGACTTACACAAACCAGCTCTGTGCAGACACTGGATGCAGTCTAGAGGACCGGCCAGAAGCAATAGACGGTAGGGACGGGTGGCGAGAGAGAGTCGAGGAAATCTGTTCTATCAGTACGACTTGATGATGATGGTGACGGGGAGAGATGGAAAAACAGTGATGATGATGATGATGGATGGAAACACAATGATGATAATGACGGATGGAAATGCAATGATGACGGTGAGGGATGGAAACACAATGATGATAATGACGGATGGAAACAATGATGATGTTGTATGGGGATGGAAGCACAGAAGCAAAACTCAAATTTTAGTCTTAGGACATTTCGTTGTTTTATTTTCTCTCTGTTCAGTCTATGAGGCCATTGAAGAGGGAGGAAAATGGACGATGGATATCACGTGGTAGCTTCTTTGGTCTTCACGGATTTTAGGCTCCTTGTTCTACGTTCACATTCCAACCATCAAAAGCGAAACTGAGTCCGAATCCCGAAATCTATTATATATATATATATATGAAAATGTATAGAGATGAAAAACACAAGATCTTCTTCAAAGGGTGATTTTATTTGTAGAAATATTTGCCAACGTTAAACGTTTTAGTGTTTAGACCTTCATCAGGGCGTGTAAGTTAATAATGAACCATTTCATTCAATAATTTACATGCTCTGATTAAGATCTACACACCGAAACGTTTAACGTTGGCAAATATTTCTACAAATAAAATCGTTCTCTGAAGACCTTGTGTCTTTTTTATCTCTATACATTTTTGACTGTCAAATTTATTTCTAATTTTTCCCTGGTATACATATATATATATATATATATATATATAGCGAGAGAGAGAGAGGTTCACAAAACACTCCAGAATATATATATCAAGTGGGTGACATTTTCCAATCCCTGTCATCTTTGAGTGCTTAAATCAACTGCTGACCTTTTTTTTTGTCTTTTGGATAAACCAGAAACTTAAGCTTCAAATACTACAGTTGTTTGATGGCAGAAATGAACGCAATTAGAGCTGATAAATAGGATCAGACAAGAAGCAGACGATATCCCGCACAAACTATAACGGGCGTGGACTACGCTGATGACATAGCACTTCTGGCAAATCAACCCGCTCTGTCCAAATCTCTGTGACATAGTCTAGAACGGGTAGCTGGTGGCATAGGCCAACATGTGAACGCAGACAAAACAGAGTACATGTGCTTTAATCAAAAAGGTGACATCTCCACACTAAATGGTACTATTTACCAACCCCTCCGCTCGGGCAGGATATGACACAAGGTCAATTTTTAAGCGGAGTTTAACAGGTTTTGAATTCAGAGTTTTCCTTCTCCTAGACTAGTTGCCTAACCAAGGCTGAAGAACCTAGTCCGTCCTACTATTTACCCATAGCTGGAGGGAGAATAAGGAGGTTCATACCTTTCCCAAGGGTATTTGCCCGAAAGTGAACGTAATAGCGCGACTGGAGTACGAACTCGCGTACTACGATTCTGCAGTTCATCGCTTTAACCATTACACCACGAGGACACCCCCCCAACTAAATGGTGGTTCTCTGAAACTCGTGGACAAGTTAATCTACCTCGGAAACAGCGTCTCATCTACCGAAAATGACATTAATGCGCGACTAGCGAAAGCATATACAGCTGTCGATAGGCTATCGGTCATATGGAAGTCATATCAATCCGATAAGATAAAACGCAGCTTTTTCCAAGCAACGGTTGTGTCAGTACTACTATATGGATGCACCACGTAGACGCTGACAAAACGTATGGAGAAAAAGCTTGACGGCAATTACACAAAAATGCTACGAGCTGTATTGAAAAAGTCGTGGAAGCAATATCACATAAAACAGCAGCTGTATAGCCACCTACCACCCATCTCGAAATGAACCAAACATGCGGGACACTTCTAGAGAAGTAAGGACGAACTCATAAGCGATGTGCCCCTGTAGGCCCCCTTCACACGAACGAGCAGGGATTGGACGACCTGCTAGAACCAATCTACAACAGCTCTGTACAGATATAAAATGCTGCCTGGAACACCTACCGGAAGCGATGAACGCATGGCGAGAAAGGTTCAGCGAAATCCATGCCAGCAGCTCCACATGATGATGATGATGATGATGATGATGATGATGATGAAAAAGATATCGAGACATAAGTCTTCTTTTTAAATTTGAAATTGAGCAACTAAGATAATAAGATGATGTCAAAACATCTGGATTTGTTTACAAGAGTCAGTGACCATTTGAAAAAATAAAATAAAATGTAAATTTCGATATCTTTTGAACAAAATGTATTCGGTGAAACAGAATTGTGTAAGTGTATCACAGGAAATACTCCTACAGACCTTGCTCCATGCTTAATGTTATATTGGTGACCGACTTTGTGTAGAGACATGCTCGCCACCTCTTCTCGTACGTGAAAATCCACTTTTGAACATTCTTCCTTCGTCTTGTTCACAGGGTTATGAAAACACGCACAAGATCAAATCGAATGGACTACTAATTTACAACAGTGGTCCCGCTACATATTCGATACCAAGGACGCACTTTACACGATGATTACCGTCATGGGAAATAGAATCGGTGACCCACGTTCAATGCCTGGACAAAGCTGTTTGCGTTTTACGTGGAAAAGGCATGAATCCATCTCTTCTCACCACCACTCTTAAATATGGGTAAAAAATAGGTTATACTACGTTTTTTAGCTTTGGTTAGACAACCAGTCTAAGAAAAGGAAAACTCTAAATTTTAAAGCAACTGTACCCCGCTTAAGAATTGATCTTGTGTCATATCCTGTCAAAGACTGAACGGTCGGATAAATCTATACATGTTCAACTCAGCGATAAAAAATAAAGTTGAATGTATAAGAAATCTTCAACAAATGGCCTTGAAAGTTTTGGAGAAAATTCGATACAGGATTTATGAAAGGTCTTAAATGATAAGTCTGGACAAAGCCAATCTCACAATAAGCCAGGGCTTATTGATGTTTTCCATATTATTAAGGTCAACTGTGCTCAGTCTTACATAAAAATGATTACATCGTCGCTGCAGGTAATATATTTTCCTCTGCTGATACATCTGACATTATTTGACGGCTAGATTATGATCTGAAATGCTGATCCAACATTATAAAAAATAAGCGCCTATATGTGGAGACACATGTGACCTAATGGTTATCGACTTGGTAAGTCACGTTCGAATCCTGAACGAGGCTGTTGGCGTTCTATTTTGCGCTAAAGTTCTGAGGAAAAGAATGAATCCATTACTTCTATGGGGAATAAGAAGATTTCTTTGGTTATTTGTTTGTTTGTTGGTGGTTGGTCGTTGATTTTGGATTTAAGTATCTGATTCCTTTGTTCTTCTTACCCCATTTATTTTATGGAAGGAAGGAAAAGAATCGAAGATACCTTTTAACTCAAAACTTTATTTTGGCGTTCACGACTATTCTGTGGCGAGAACATTTCTCCTAAACCAGTCAAAGTGGTCACATTTCCCAGACAAGGTGTTAAAATATATTAGTCATTTTCGGCGGTAAAGATTTGAAGTTCGTTGTTTGTCCAATGAGCGTTTTCAGTATGGTATTTTTACCAGAGGCGGTTTGCTATCAGGAGACATGGCTAACTATCAGGCCACAGGATCCAATCAGTACATGTATTCGCTGTTAGGAGCCGAGAGAAAAAGGGTCCTTTCAATGCCAGTGATACGGGTGAATTGACAATTCCTCTTCAGTGCTCGGGAGTCCCCTTCTTTAGGCATGCACTGTTCTTGCTTTCTGACAGGGATGGGGGGGGGCTCCTGGGAACTGTTACATTTCTAATTCATTTTATTTTATTTTTTATTTTTTTGTTTTTATATTTTTTTAAATCTTTTCTAATCCCCACATTTCTCACCAAAGTTATGAGTATGTATTTACCTAAACTTTCCCCATGAGATGCGTCACAAGATCAATTTTTAAACGAAGTACAGCTGGTTTGATTTCAGAGTTTTCTTTCTCCTACACTGGCTGCCATAACAGGATTAGATTAAAGAGCTCAGTCTGCTTTACTATTTTCCCATAGCAATGGAGAAGAGATGGATTCATACCTTTCTCAAGGTAGGCTGGTTGACTGGTTTTTATGGCATATAAAGCATTGTAGGTTATCTAGAGCCAAATTCTCTTCATAGATATTAAATATATGATTTTCAAACGCATTTTGTAGATAATATTTTTAAATGAGCCTGAACTCATTTTTTGCGCATGGGTAAATAGATGGGTAAACGAGTATCTGTAGCCATAGTAAGGGCGAACATTTCAATCTAGCACGAATAAGTGAATAGTTAGTGGGTAGTTTCAATTTAAAATGAGTTAGAACTAATTTGTTTGCCCTCTAGTATTGATATTGATATTGTTTCTACACAGTTGAATTGTTTCAATTATTGCTATCTAACACTTATAACATTATTCAATATTAATTACTTGTTTGCGGACAGTGAAGTGATTACAAGTATTGCTGTTTATCACTAATTATTCTATTTAACTATTCATTCATTTGCACGCAGTCAAATATTTCCAAGTATTATTGTGTAATACCAATAATTCAATGGACTGCGGAATCGTAGTAAGCGAGTTCGTACTCCAGTCGCGCTATTACGTTCACTTTCGGGCAAATACCCTTGGGAAAGGTATGAACCCCCTTATCCTCCCAGCTATGGGTTAAATAGTACCACTACTGTTCTTCTAGGAGAATGGCTTTGGCATTAAATAACCCACAAAGGTTGATATGCCTTTAAACAAAGAAACCAAACCAATAATTCAATTTTGGCACACAGTTAAAGAGTTTCAAGTATTGCTTTTTAACAATAATAATTCGATTCAATATTACTTATTTGTCTACACACAGTTAAATGGTTCCAAGTATTGCTATGTATCACTGACTAATTCAATTAGAGGACAATCATTTGTTTACACACAGTTGAATGGTCAAACAGTTCTATTTCTAACTATCCAATTTAACATTAGTTATTTGTTTGCACTCAGTTCAAATGTCAAACAGTTCTATTTGACCCATAGATAAGACCCTATCAGGTACTACCATTCCAGATCAGAGTGGACCAGAGAGCAATGGCAATGATGGGGTCTCCACATTCCCGAGAGCTCCTGGACTCGAGCCTCACCATCAGATTGTTTAGTGTCATATCCCAGACACTTGTTTAGGAGAGGGCGCTCTTATCCCTCTGCAGAGATGAAGTCGGTGTATTCTACAACCGCAACCGACTATGCTGTCTTTCACAAAGGTATCAGCACGACCTGAAATGCAAGCAAGAGCATCCAGGATTTGAACTCGGATTGCCGAATTCATTTCTTATAATAATGATCATTAAGCCATGGACACCTCCAAAAGTTACCAAAGTTATGGGTAGAAGAGTCTCTGTAGCCTTAGTAAGGGCGAACAATCTTGGAGAAGGAAGACTCTGAATTCAACCCCTTTTGCAGCATAGTAAAGACACTTGATGGTACCACTCCGATAACTTGCTAAACCGACGGATATCGTAATAATTATTATTTGACTTCAAGCGAGTTTTTTTTACACCAGTTGAAATCAGCAGTTTTCACAAGAGAAACTAGTGATAACTAGTCTCCTCACATCTCCAGGGCTCTTTTCAGTATTCTAGCCAATTTCAGCAGTGCTGTGGTCAGACAGTTTCACTCTTTTCCTAGTTTACGGTGATTTATCAAAAGCTTCTATAATGATTGGTATTCCTTTCACAGCTTTTGTTAGCCTTCTAGCAAGGTCCCTGTATTTATCGAATTTTTTTGCTTTCATTTATTCTAACTCTATCATCTGCTGGAAGGGTGAAGTTCACTAATTGACACGTTGGGGTTACCTCACTTGCTTGCAAACGATTTCTGCTATCTGGCCTTAGGAGACAAAAAAGTCAAATAGTACAACTAATGGCCGCTTACCAATGTAGTATATAAAAGAAGAGCGCAGCAAAGTCAAATTTTCTTTCGCTCATACTCTTAGCAAAGCGCCTTCGTTTGCTCCTGTCCAAACGAAAAAGGCATAGCACACGATAGCATGTCTTAAATATTTCCGTTCTATCTTATACGTAAATAATTAAGGACACTTAACTTATACTAAAAGACTCTCAAACAACACAATAGGACTCTTCTCTATAATTTACTCTTTCGGTATTTCATGTTATTCTAGTATTCATTTTATTAAGTTTACTCAGACAATAAAATATGTTATTTATTCTTCGTGAATCGTTCTTTGTACGAGGAAATTCAAATACATTTCCTCGAATACAAGTGTCTGAATTGTTTTCCTCACACTCAAGCGATGGGTTATGGTACTCAGATTCAGTTGTCGATACCAAGCCACTTGCTACAACACGTTCGTTTCTTCTTGGGAAATATATGAATCTCCTTATCACCCGTGCTATGTGTTAAATACTACCACCAGTGTTCTTCTACTAGAAGTGCTTTGGCATTTAATAACCCATGAAGCTGGATATACCTTTAAAGAAAGAAACCGAACGAAGGAACCATTTTCTTGTTGATTACAACTAGACCTGGATATTTTCAAAGAATTTTTTGAGTCTTATCATCCAGGACAGATTTTTGTTTGTGTATATACCATTTGTTTGTGGTCACATTATAGTTGCTTGCACAATTCCCAGTGGGTCACCTTCCCCGCTCAGAGGAAATTGCTTTTGAGCTCCTTCAGGACCAGTTTGCTGCATTCGGTTATTATGTAGCTTACTGTTCCCCCCCACACACACACACTTTTTTTACGATTTTTAACATTGAATATGTGTGAATGTAAGAAAATGCGAGAGAGAGAGAGGGGGAGAGAAATGAATAGAACTGAAGGCGTAGAAAATGAGAGGATTTACGATTTGTAACATTGAATGTGCGTGAATATGAGAAAATGAGAGATAGATAGAGAGAGAGAGAGAGAGAGAGAGAGAGAGAGAGATGATTACAAAAAGAGGCGTGGAAAATGAGAGGATTTACGATTTGTAACATTGAATGTGCGTGAATGTAAGAAAATGAGAGAGAGAGACAGAAAGAGACAGAGAGAGAGATGAATACAAAAGGAGGCGGGGAAAATGAGAGGATTTATGATTTGTAACATTGCATGTACGAGAATGTGAGAAAACGAGAGAGAGAGAGAGAGAGAGAGAGAGAGAGAGATGAATACCAAAGGAGGCGTGGAAGAGTAGAGATTTACGGTTTGCAACATTGAATGTACGAGAATGTGAGAAAATGAGACAGACAGACAGACAGAGAGAGAGAGAGAGAGAGAGAGAGAGAAAGAGAGTGATGAATAAAAAAAGAGGCGTGGAAAATGAGAGGATTTACGATTTGTAACATTGAATGTGCGTGAATGTGAGAAAATGAGAGAGAGAAAGAGAGAGAGAGAGAGAGAGAAGAGAGAGAGAGGAGAGAGAAATGAATACAAAAGGGGTGTGATTTACGATTTGTAAGATGGAATATGCGTGAAAGTGAGAAAAAGAACCAAACCAAACCAAAAATAGAAACTATGCTCGATTTTTACAGGCTCCTCACTTGGTGCCATGGTCAAGTTAGCTGGCGCAGCCGTAGTTTGTGGGGAGTCACCGTAGCGTAGTTGCTAAAGTGCTGGACTGCAATACAGTAGTAAGTGAGTTCGAACTCCAGTTCGCCTTATTACGCCCACTTTGGGACTTATACTTTTTGGAAATGTATAAACCCTCTTATCAACCACCTCCAGTATATTTTGTTCTTTTACAAGGATGGCTTTGGCATTAAATAACCCACAATGGCTTTGGCATTAAATAACCCACAATGGCTTTGGCATTAAATAACCCACGTTTTTTTGTTTATTAAACAAAAAAACGAAACCGAGATAATTGTTTGCGAGATCGATTCTCAATGAGAGACCTCTAAGTCCTGAACTAAACTTGACACAGCTTAGAAAATCACAAGTACTTGATAGATAGATAGATAGATAGATAGATAGATAGATGTGTGTGTATGTCTTGTAGACGTAATGGTTAGCAAGCTAGATTGTTACAGAGTTCTATTCCCACTGGGTGCCCTATACTTGCGGCCTTGAGCCATATATAAGCTAAGCTTAGTAAATAACTATATATGCGTGTGTGAGTGTGTGCGTCTGTCTGTCTGTCTGTTTTGTGGACACCTCACAAAGCTAGATTAGCAGACCATTGTTAAAGTTCTATTCTTACTGGGTGCCCTATACTTCCAGCCTTGTGCCACATCTAAACTAAACTTAGTAAATAATCATATATATATGTGTGTGTGTGTGTGTGCTTAGAATAAAAAACAGGGCAGATGGCCACATGTATTACTTTTACTTGTTTTGTGTCAAATTCAATTTTTGTTAAAGTCACTTCACACTGCCTATCATTGCAACCAGACCGGAACGGATCCAAAAAATGCGAGAAAACGTCAAAAGCATTTCTTTTTTCTTTTTTGTTTGTTTAATTTTCATGAACCCTTCAACGACTTCCCTCCACCCCACCACACTTCAAGTATCGAGTTGTTGCACAACGTGTCGATGATAATAGCACGATCGGAAAGAGAGTCTCCATTTACGATAATTAACGACTATTTTGGCGGTTTGAGAGGAAGTCGGTTTAATATCGTAGTCTCTTTTTCTATTCCATTTACCTGACAGTCAGTGACGAGAAAGGTGCTGTAAATGGGTTCTGCGATGGGGTGGTGGAAAAAGCAGGTATAAAGGAGAGTGTAAAAGAAGCCGGTCAAAACCGACAGGCTATTTCAATTTGAATTCTTCCGAGGAAGGTTTGGGGAGTGGACGGTGCCTACGTCGTCTCAGGGACTTTTTATCTGTGTCATACGTCATACTTTGAGCAGATAAGTATTTATAGATGGAATAAATTCCAAACTAAAAATGCATAAAATATTACTTATACGTTTACTTCGTTCCATTTCTATCTACTTCAGTTGCTTAATATCTGTCTATCTCATTCTCTTCAGATATATCTGTATATCTATTTAAGTCTCTTAAGATCTATATATCTTCAGGTCTATCAATCCATCTACTTCAGTCGCTTAATATCTATCTATCTATCTATCTATCTATTTCAGTCTCTTCAAATCTATCAATCTATCTATTTTCGTCTCTTCAAATCTATCGATTTCATTCTCTTCAGATCTATCTATCTATCGATTAATCGATCTATCTATCAGTCTCTTCAAATCTATCTCTATCAATCTATTTCACTCTCTTCAAATCTATATTTTTATCTATTACAGTCTTTTCATATCTCTCTCTTTATCTATCTATCTATCTATCTCTATATATAGGGCTATTTTCCTTGACATGATGGATAATTTGCTGGATTGCGGCTTCGAAGTAATTATGTTCACTTTCGGACTAACCTTGGTAAATGAACTTATTTCCCCAACTATGGCTTGAATAGTACCATCGCATTAAATAACCTATGAGGGTTAATATGCCT
>OY757917.1:43321222-43326222 GCA_963585895.1 Sepioteuthis lessoniana | reverse complement strand
GAAGAAAGGGAAAAGAATTGTGTCATTTTTTTTCCTTATTCATTGTTTTCTTTTATTTTTGTTGTTGTCTATGTCTTATAAATATATATATATATATATATATATATAGTGTGTGTGTGTGTGTGTGTGTGTGTGTGTGTGTGTGTGTGTGTGTGTGTGTGTGTGTGAAGGGTCTTTTGCCGGCATTTTAAATTATTAATTATATGCATACGCTTTGTTTGTTTTAAATTTTGTCTACTCTGCAGCAAACTCGAGTCGTCTGGACACAATCAGTGAGATAAGCAGCACCATATCACAAATCACTCCTCCAAGTTTCGAAACCAAATGACGTATTGCTTGGTATTCATTCGGAAGTTCCAATAAGAAGATTTCAGAATGTTTGGGTGTCAGTCTATGGGAAAACTAAGAAAACTGTAGAACTTGAGGTTGACGGTGGGACCAGTAGTAATTGGTGTGCTTGGGACACTCCCCAAAGGATTGGAAAAGAGACTGGAAGAATTGGAAGTTAGAGGAAGAATCAAGACCATCCAGATCACAACATTGTTACAAAGAAAAGTCCTTGAAGAGAATGATTGTTGTCCCTCAGACTCCAGTGAAAGACCACCAGCTGGTCCTAGTGAGAAAAGCTAGCAGTAATAAAATGATAATCACTATGATAATACTGGAAAACACCTGGCCATGATGGAATACATGGATTCTGGTTTTAAAAAAATTACCACTATTCATGACAGACAAGCACTCGAAATGAACAGAACAAGAAGCACACGTACCCGAATGGATGACCAAAGGAAAGACCACACAGATCCAAAAAGACCCCCGTAAAGGAACCGCCACAAACAACTATAGACCAATAACGTGCCTACCTATGATGTGGTAAATACGAACGGCAAAAATAATGGAAGAGATTTATTTCTTGCTGACAAGGGTTGTTCCCTGAGGAACAGAAAGGATGCTGCAAACGATCCAGAGGCACAGGATAATTACTCTACATAGATCAGCACATCCTCGACGAGAGCAAGACGAGACGGAAAAATCTGGTTATGGCCTTGAATGGCTACAAAAAGGCATATCATATGGTCCCACAAAGCTGGATAATAAACTGTCTCAAAATGTACAAAATATCAGATGAAGTCATAAACTTTATCTAGAAAACTATGAAAATTTGGAGTGGAATTGACAACAGGCGGGAAAAACTAAGCTGAAACAAAGATCCAAAGAGTATATTCCAAGGAGATGCACTATCACCATTACTATTTATAATTGCGATGATGCCACTCAACCACATACTCCGAAAATTCATAGC
This sequence comes from Sepioteuthis lessoniana, assembly GCA_963585895.1. Taxonomy (NCBI): domain Eukaryota; kingdom Metazoa; phylum Mollusca; class Cephalopoda; order Myopsida; family Loliginidae; genus Sepioteuthis; species Sepioteuthis lessoniana. The sequence goes on along the minus strand of OY757917.1, from coordinate 43,324,919 downwards.
CGGGTACAAACAGTAAATCGCAGGAAAAGATCAATCACCTAATGTACATGGACGACATCAAACTGTTTGGCAAAAAAGAAAAAGAATTGAAAACTCTAATACACGCAGTCAGAATATACAGTCAGGACATAGGGATGGAATTTGCCATAGAAAAATGCACCATGCGAGTGATGAAAAGCGGAAAATGACACATTACGGACGGAATGGAACTACAAAATTAAGACAAGACTAGAACGCTCGGAGAAAAGGAAACCTACAAATGCTTGGGGATATTGGAAGCAGATACCATCAAACAAGAGATGAAAGAAAAAATTAAGGAAGAATATTTCAGAAGAACCAGAAAGCTACTCGAGACAAAACTATATAGCAGAAACCTTATCAAAGAAATAAATATCTGGGCTGTGTCCCTCGTAAGATATTCGGGACCATTCTTAAAGTGGACCAAAGAACTTAAACAAATGGACCAGAGAACAAGAAAACTAATGACCATGCATAAGTCATTACATCTCAGAAATGACTTTGACAGACTATATGTGCCAAGAAAGTGGGGAAGAGGATTTGCCAGTATTGAAGACAGTGTTGACGCATCAATACAACGACTTGAAGACTACGTACAAAAGCGTGGAGGAAGACTGGTTACAGCCACCAGAAATAATACTGTCAACACGAGGACAAACAGAACGACAATAACCTGAAAACAAAAATGGGAGGAAAAATAACTGTATGAACATATTAAGTGACAAATAAGCAACTTCTCACACGAGAAAAACATAGACGTGGCTAAGAAAGGAAAACCTTAAGAGAGAAACTGAATCTCTCTTGATAGCAGCACAAAACAACGCCATAAGAACCAATTATATCAAAGCAAGAATAGATAAGACACAACAAAATAGCAAATGTAGGTTATGTGGTAATAGAGACGAAACCATCAATCACATAATAAGCGAATGCAGCAAATTAACTCAGAAGGAATATAAGATTAAACACGACAGGGTGGGCAAGGTGATTTGCTGGGAATTGTGCAAGAAATTTCAATTTGAACATACGAACAAATGGTATATGCACAACCCAACATCTGTCCTGGAGAATGACACGCATAAACTCCTCTTGGATTTTGACATACAAACGGATCACTTAATCGAGATTAAGTTATATACCAGTTATATATACTTAATCGAGATTAAGTTTATACCAATTATAAGTGGTGCTCTTGGTACTGTCACCAAAGGATTAATAAGGGGACTGGAGGACTTGAAAATAAGAGGACAAGTGGAAACCATCCAAACTTCTACACCATTGAGATCTGCCAGAATACTGAGAAGAGGCCCGGAGACTCTAGAAGACTTGCTGTCACTCAAACTTCAGAGAAAGATTACCAGCTGACGCTGATGTGAAAAACTCTCAAGGAGTAAAATTCCCAGAAGAACAGAAAGAATGCCGCAGAGGAAGAAAAAGAAGAAATGAACAACTGTATATAGACCAGCACATCCTCAAAGAAGATAAAACAGCAGATAAATGTAGCCATGGCAAGGATAAACTCCAAAAAGACTTATAATATGGTCCTGCAAACATGGATAATAAATATCCTACAAAATCATTAACTTTATCACGAATGCCATAGTAAAATGGAAGGTGAAAAGAAATGAGGACAAACCCTTGCTGAGGTAAAAAAAAAAATTCAAAAGAGGCAAAATCAAAAGAGGAAAACTTACGCTTGCCATTACTTTTTGTTATAGCAATGTTGCCACTTAACTTCATACTTACAAAGTATATGGGGAGGCTATAAATTCACAAAATCACAAGAAAAGATGATTCACCTTAAGTGCATGGATGGTATAAAGGTATTTGCAAAAACTAAGAAAGAAATCGAAACCCCGATAAAAAAAATAAGAATATACAGCCAGCATGTAGGCACGGAATTTGGCATTGAAAGATGTGCAATGCTAATAATGAAAAGTAGGTAAAGAGAATTAGCGGAAGGAATAGAAATACCAAATCAAGAAAACATTAGAACGTTTGAAGAAGGGTTGAATTTCAAGGACTTGGGGATATTGGAAGCGGACACCATCAAACTAGCGGAGATGAAAGAAACAATAAGAAACGAGTACCTCAGAAGAACGAGAAACCTCGAAACCAAGCTCTGAAGCAGAAATCTAATCAAAGGGATAAACAACTTAGCAGTTTCCCTTGTAAGATACTCAGGACTATTCTTAAAATGGAAAATGGAGAATCTCTGACAAAGGGAACAAAGGACACGAAAGTTGATAGCTAGGCACAAGGCTTTACACCTGAGAGATGATATTGATCGACTGTATGTGTCAAGAAAAGGGGGACGAAGAGGAGTCGCCAGCATTGAGGATTGCGTAGATTCATCAATACAGGGACATTAAGAATACATTAAAAAGAGCAAAGAAAGACTATTTAAAGCAACCAATGACAGCTTTGGCAATGGAAGTACAGATAGAAAAACAACAAAAAAAAAGGAAACAGAAATAGGAAGATAAACAACAGTACGGACATTATAAGCAGAATTACACACGAGAAGATATGGACATGGCTTTGATAGGGAAACCTCATAAGAGAAACTGAATCTCTTCTAATAGCAGCACAAAATAACGCCATAAGGATATATTTTGTTAAAGCAAAAATAGATAGGACGCAAAAGAATTGCTTGCGTAGGTTATGGAGAGACAGGGATAAAACGGTTAACCACATAGTAAGCGAAAGCAGCAAACTAGCACAGAAGGAGTGCAAGACTCGGTTCGATCGTGTAGAAAAGGTGATTCATTGGGAGTTGCGCAAGAGATTAAAATTTGACCATACTACCAAATAGTATATGCAGAGACCAGAATCGGTCCAAGAGAATCAGACACAAAATATTCTCAGGGATTTTAAGATACAAGCAGATTCCCAAATCCCTGCAAGAGGACCATACATAATAATTAGCAAAAACAAAGAGAGAGAGAGAGAGAGAGAGAGAGAGAGAAGTTGCCGTATAGTGAACTTTGGCATCTCAGGGGACCACAGAGTGAAAATAAAATAAAAAACAAAAAGAGAGATAAGTACGTAGACCTAGCCAAAGAACTAAGGAAGTTGTGGAATATGAGGGTGACGATGATACCAATTGTAATTAACGCGCTTGGAACGGTCCCCAAAGGCTAAGAAAGGATACTGGGAGAGTTGGAAATTAGGGGACGAATAGAGACCAATCAGACTACAGCATTATTGAGATCAGCCAGAATACTGAGAAGAGTCCTAGAGACATGAGAAGACGTGTTTCCCTCAGACAGAATAGAAAGACCATCAGCTAACGCTGGTGTGGAAAACTCGCCAGGAGTATAATAATAATGTTAATAACAATAATAATAATAATAATAATGGTTTCAAGCATTCCTATCCAATACCAATTGTTTACAAACAAACCTATTTCATCCACATATGGGACCCTAACGAGCACTGCCACTCATAATTTACCTGGGAGTAATGGCAATGAAAGAGTACTCCACACTCCCCAATACTCCAGAAATGGAGTCTCATCACCGGATGTAGTTTGGAGGTCACTCCACTTTTTGGCAGGAAGAGATCTTACCGCTATGCAAAGGGTACATTCGGTGTATTCTAAGCCCTGGCAGGGCACATACAGAGAGAGAGAGAAAGAAAGAGAAAGAGAGAGAAAGAAAGAGGAACCTGTACAAAG
>OY757917.1:43311222-43316222 GCA_963585895.1 Sepioteuthis lessoniana | reverse complement strand
ATTTTTTCCGCTAAATTTCTCTTTGAATTTCAAGCAAAGATAAGAGAAAGGTCGTAGTTGTACACAAAACTTGCAAATTAGCAAACCAGAAATAAGTGATCGTTTATTCCTTTATAAACTTTTTGTTGATTCCAGATCTGTTACTTCCTATTTTGTCTGCGGCCAAAATTAAGGTCCATGACACTCGTAATTCATGGTCAGCATTTTATTGACTTCACTGTTCTCAATGACATCTGCAATGGCTATACGATTTCCGAAGGAATGGCTAATTCTGGTAGCTTTAGTTATTTTAAGTATACGAAGGTTCCCCAAAGACTGGACCGGCTCCAGTACGCGGTTACCAAACTTGAACGTAAATTTGATAAACTAAGTGAGCGTGCCAACGATGTCGAGGAGACCATGGATAATTACACCGAAAAATTACGAGAGCTTGACCAGTTGACCAGTTTGTTAATAATCCTGAAGGAAGGCAGCTGCGAATCAATGCAGTTAATGGACTACCTACTCTCCTTTTTCACTACTATCAGCAACCAAATGTTAGAAAAAGACACTGGGATGAAAAAAGAATACTCTCTCTTTCACCTCCGTAACGATGAGAAGACACAGAAACTAATGTCGGAGACGCTGGACTTACTCGGCTTTCCAACTGAGTGCATTGAGATCTTAAAACTTTCACTGAACATCGTACGCGAAGAGGACTGGCGGAATCGACAACGCGAACCTTTGGAGTTTGAGAAGGTGAAAGATCCCGAAAAGATGTATGCATATTTGCGTGACAGACATTCGGATGTGGCACGGGAAATACAGTTCACACTGCAAAAGATGATAGCGACCGTCTACTTCGAGGCTTTATTCAAGCATATCATGGAGACATCTGTTGATGACAGTGAGCGGGCCTCTTCTCTTAGTTCCGGTGAAGGATTCGTTGAACATTTTCACACTTCACTGGGTAACATTGACAATAAAAGGGGCCAAGAAATCATTTTTCAAGATCTGCTTACGAACATTAAAACTTCACTCACAAAGATGAGAGCACAGAAATTCTTCAAATTGAAATAACTTTACACAAAGAGTTGATGGTGAGATCGACACCATTCAATATTCATTTATTTTTTTATTTTTGCTTTTGTTTTTATTTTTTGTCTTTTCCGGGGAGTGTTTTTATTTTTTGTGGAGTTTTTCTTTTGTTTGTTTGGGGTTTTTTAGGGGGTATTTGGCGGGTGGTTGTAAGCGTAAGAGAGTGACTCTTGATATTTTTCTTATTCATTTTCTTCAGCGCCTAATCAAGGATAAGTTTTGTTAAAAACCTAAGCCTGAAGGCAATATCTTACCAGGTTGTGACAAAAGTTTTTTTTCGTATTTCAAGCTATTCCGTATTTAAAATATTTCAAATATTTCGGCATCTGTTCACAAGGCCGAGCTTATTGAATTATCGATTGATGGTGCTTTGTGAAGGACTAAGTTCTGCCAACAATGTATGCGTGTTTGTACTTGGCTGTTGTTATTCAACCTTTATAAGCAAGGCCTCATCTTCCACAACATAAGGTCTCCCTGGCTTTGGTTTGTCTTCAAAGCTGTTCTCAATTTCCTTGTAATGTCTGAACCAGTTTTGTGCCTCACGTTTGTTAACAGTTCTTGTGCCTTCCATATCATCAAATTTTTTGCAGCTGCCCTTGCACTCAGAACTTTTTTCTACAGGTAGGGTAAAATGGCTCTAATTGCAATTTTTTCAACACTCATTATCAAAAGTGTAAAATAATGAATGAACAATTAATGTTTATATGTTACCTGAAAAGAAAGAATAAACAATTCAATCACGATTGGATAACAAATTGTATCAAATTAAATGATATAGCTTGGAGATACAAGTTGGCAAAAATCATCAGTGAAAATCCGAAAAAAACTTTTGACTCAGCCTGCTGTATACGAAACGGTGCTGAAAAATACTTCGCTTGACCAAGACGTGAATGAGATAGAGCATGAGTGAGGGATGTTTTCTATATCTTAAGACTACATTGATACGTATTTTCTACTTAGCAGGCCACACTCAGTGAATCTTTAATATTTTTATAACAAAATCTAAAGTTTAAAGGTTTAGTTAATAACATAGTTTTGATTTAATTGATCCCTACCCGTTAAAACTAATGAAAGATTTGACTAACATTTTAATGACTTTTTCAAAGTTTTTTTTTTTTTTTGAGAGAAAGCATTGCGATAAATTTTAATATGGAGTTGTACAATCTTTCAATTAATCTTTTTTTCCAGAGCCGTGGAAGGTCACATTTAATTTTTCTTTTTGAAGTCATTTCCTTTCTTAATCGAACCGAAAACTTGTTAGGAGATAAAAGACCCCTTATCTTTCTTTGATAGAGAATTTATGGACACTCCTTGGGGTCCGTTAGGGTTACATGACGGACCCCGAGAAGTGTCTATAAATTCTCTGTCAATATTGATTTAATAATTGTCTTACCAATTGTTTGCTGTTTTGCTTCCTGGCGTCTGGGGCACCCTCATTGGGGGAGTGCCGACGGGGCTGAAGGTATTTTTGGATTTTGCCCGACGCGTGTGGGCTGCGGCCCTGCGTCTGGATCCACGTTATAAAAAGCCTTGTACCGCACTTGTCCGGTGGTGGGACAGAGAATAAATAAAGTTAGGGTTACATGACAGTTCCTTTGGGGATTGTCAGGCGAGTTGTTGCTTGGCCTTTGGAAATAAGAGATTTTTATCTCTGGGTTCCGTTAAGGAACAGTAAGGATACTTTTTCCCTTGAGATATAACGAGTAAGTCTTTTTTTTTCTTTTTTTTTTTTTTTTTTGTCCCTCTTATATATACTGCTTGTCTGGGTAGACATATATGTGTCAAATTTTGTCTGCTGGGATATATTATTACTAATCAACTTGTGTGTATTGCAAATAAAATGTTTGCTGTTCATTTCCTGCAAATCTATATCATCCTTTTATTTATTTATTTTTTCCCCTTTTCATTTTGCTAATGTATTAGTATATTACAGATATACTTACAGTGGGCCTTACTAACATGCTGGACTTCGACATCGTAGTTTTCGAATACGAACTCCAGTCGGGATATTACGTTCCCTTTCGGACTTGGAAACGATATGAACTCCCTATACCCCTAGCTATGGGTTGAATAGTATCACTCCTGTTCTTCTACAAGGATAGCTTTGGCATTAAATGATCCACAATGGTTGATATGTCATTAAACAAAAGAAACTCAACCAAACTATGGGTCTTAAATCAAACCCAATATTATAATACTCCATTTAATTTGATAAGTCCTTTAATATTTCATGGAAACATATAACTTGTTGGTATAATAGCATTTGCAGTTTGATTTAATCACAAATCAACGATCAACGATCAAGAAGAATACCTTGAAAAATAGTGCTTGATGTATTCTCTAGCAAACATAGTGGTCAGTTTTGCAAGATCAAAGTTTTCATAATGAGTGTTCGCCAATGGTCCGAGAGACCGGGGTTCAATCCCGGGTCGAGGCATACCAAAAACTCAAAAAATAGTACTTGATGCCGATTTGCTTAGCACTCAGCACTATAAGGTGAGGATCAAGGGTAAAGTGGAGCAATCCAAGGAATAGAGTAGCGCCCTCCTCTACATCTCGGTATAGAAGCTATTGAAAAGGGAGCCTTTGGGTCACCCAGGACTAAGGTCGCCAACTTTACTTATACAAGTAGCCCCCCGCCACACCTTGAGTCAGAATTAATTTTGCTCACATGGTCACAATCACTTCAAGAGTGTTTTTATAGCCTCCTGCCTCCTGCATTTCATTTTATTTTCTTTTTATTATTCTAATCACAAAAATCGACATATTTACAGTTCACAACACTATTGAGTCCTATTTTGTGTTTTACTCGGTAAGTTTTTACTGCTCATTTAAACCCATTGTATCATGGAATAGAGTTTGTTGAAATCTTTCATAAAAACAAAACTATAGTTTATTCTACTTGTCAAAGCTATATTTATCTCACAATGATATCAAAGTATTGGGTTAAAAAAATTTACCTCAATGGTGTCGTGGACTGTTAGTAGACTTTCTGTGTGGTTTGAATAGTTTCAGCCATTCAAACCAAACAGAAATACGACTAAATACTTCGCGGAGGAGATATTTCAGTGTGATTACACCCTAAACACCATCTTTCATTTTGCCAGGAACGTTATTCCTTAGTTGTCACATCATAACTGCTTGGACAGGAAAAGATTTTTAGAAGTTTTTTTTTTTTTTCTATTTTGATATCCGGTTTCCATAGTGAAAAACCGATAAAATACAATTCATCCGAGTTGTATAACTATTACTATTTACTTCTGTCTCATAATAGTTATTACATGATGTCGACTGGCTAATATAACAACTATTGTAGGACAGAGGTTGTAATAATATTAACGAGTGGGAGGACTGAGTCAGCTCAGGGCGTAATTGGTACTTAACAACTGATTGACTATCGTAAAAGAGTCTTAAGATTAACTCTTAATTATCCTTCAAGGACGTAAAGCGATGGAAATATTGACGAGGGTCATTGTCATATAAGTTTCAAGTGCAAATTTTTAACAAATAACCACTGCAAAAAAGGATGAGTAAGATTTCTTTAAGCTCGATAGGAATCAGCGGTTTTTATTGTAATTTAATTTATATTAAACGGGCCATTTTCGCCGTCTATGTTTTTCTTTGGTGACAACGTTTCGGCCGCATACTCTCCGACCTTCTTCTGGTGCATACATTTACCCAATCCCTCTACCAAGATCAGGATGCGACACAAAGTCAATTTTTAAGCTGAGTATAGCTGGTTTGAATTCATTTTTTTTCTCCTAGACTGGTTGCCTGATCAAACCTAAAGAACCCAAGATGTATGTGAAAGAAAACTAATTAAAATTGAACCTCTTATTCGTGTTGTTTATTTTATTAACGCAACGCGTCCGTCAATATACGAAATATTTTTGAGGGGACTCCCCAGGGTGTTATGACTCGCG